>JAXGGA010000115.1:0-332907 GCA_038373865.1 Uloborus plumipes
GTTTTAGCACCACAGCACCCTCTGAAGGGTGTTACTTGACTCCCTATGGCACCCTTGAAGGTGCCACTCTAAGAGTGCACTATGGACTCCATGTTTGACTCATGGCACCGCAAGGGTACCTTAAGGAGTCAAGTAACACGCTTCAGGGGGTGCTGTGGTGCTAACACGTTTCACCCTTAAAGGTGACTTGTGCAAAATGTAGTTTTAATAGTGTAGCCTTTTTTTATAAAGTATCAAATTGAAAAAAAAAAAAAAACTCTTGAAAGTCCATGTATTGCGCTGTTTTTGACACTAAAGGCCCTATTAAAAAAAATTCTTTCACAAGTCACCCTTAAGGGTGAAACGTTTTAGCACCACTGCACCCTCTGAAGGGTGTTACTTGACTCCCTATGGCACCCTTGAAGGTGCCACTCTATGAGTGCACTATGGACTCCATGTTTGACTCATGACACCGCAAGGGTACCTTAAGGAGTCAAGTAACACGCTTCAGGGGGTGCTGTGGTGCTAACACGTTTCACCCTTAAAGGTGACTTGTGCAAAATGTAGTTTTAATAGTGTAGCCTTTTTTTATAAAGTATCAAATTGAAAAAAAAAAAAAAACTCTTGAAAGTCCATGTATTGCGCTGTTTTTGACACTAAAGGCCCTATTAAAAAAAATTCTTTCACAAGTCACCCTTAAGGGTGAAACGTTTTAGCACCACTGCACCCTCTGAAGGGTGTTACTTGACTCCCTATGGCACCCTTGAAGGTGCCACTCTATGAGTGCACTATGGACTCCATGTTTGACTCATGGCACCGCAAGGGTACCTTAAGGAGTCAAGTAACACGCTTCAGGGGGTGCTGTGGTGCTAACACGTTTCACCCTTAAAGGTGACTTGTGCAAAATGTAGTTTTAATAGTGTAGCCTTTTTTTATAAAGTATCAAATTGAAAAAAAAAAAAAAACTCTTGAAAGTCCATGTATTGCGCTGTTTTTGACACTAAAGGCCCTATTAAAAAAAAATTCTTTCACAAGTCACCCTTAAGGGTGAAACGTTTTAGCACCACAGCACCCTCTGAAGGGTGTTACTTGACTCCCTATGGCACCCTTGAAGGTGCCACTCTATGAGTGCACTATGGACTCCATGTTTGACTCATGGCACCGCAAGGGTACCTTAAGGAGTCAAGTAACACGCTTCAGGGGGTGCTGTGGTGCTAACACGTTTCACCCTTAAAGGTGACTTGTGCAAAATGTAGTTTTAATAGTGTAGCCTTTTTTTATAAAGTATCAAATTGAAAAAAAAAAAAAAACTCTTGAAAGTCCATGTATTGCGCTGTTTTTGACACTAAAGGCCCTATTAAAAAAAATTCTTTCACAAGTCACCCTTAAGGGTGAAACGTTTTAGCACCACTGCACCCTCTGAAGGGTGTTACTTGACTCCCTATGGCACCCTTGAAGGTGCCACTCTATGAGTGCACTATGGACTCCATGTTTGACTCATGGCACCGCAAGGGTACCTTAAGGAGTCAAGTAACACGCTTCAGGGGGTGCTGTGGTGCTAACACGTTTCACCCTTAAAGGTGACTTGTGCAAAATGTAGTTTTAATAGTGTAGCCTTTTTTTATAAAGTATCAAATTGAAAAAAAAAAAAAAAAAAAAACTCTTGAAAGTCCATGTATTGCGCTGTTTTTGACACTAAAGGCCTTATTAAAAAAAAATTCTTTCACAAGTCACATTTAAGGGTGAAACGTTTTAGCACCACAGCACCCTCTGAAGGGTGTTACTTGACTCCCTATGGCACCCTTGAAGGTGCCACTCTATGAGTGCACTATGGACTCCATGTTTGACTCATGGCACCGCAAGGGTACCTTAAGGAGTCAAGTAACATGCTTCAGGGGGTGCTGTGGTGCTAAAACGTTTCACCCTTGACTTGTGCAAAATGTAGTTTTAATAGTGTAGCCTTTTTTCATAAAGTATCAAATTGAAACAAAAAAAAACTCTTGAAAGTCCATGTATTGCGCTATTTTTGACACTAAAGGCATTATTAAAAAAAAATTTCTTTCACAAATCTATTTTATCTTAATTTTGCTTCAATTATTAACACATAATTTAATCAAGGATGAAAACCAGTTTATCAGTTATTTAGAAAAATGAGAAAACATGTCACTTTTGTGTACTAACTTTTACGAATGAATTTAATACAGGGTGTCTATATATTCCAGTGCATTCAATTTTCCTGACTTTGCACGGTTCTAACTGACTTTTAAATTAATATAGATATAAAATACTTAGATTTCATTTGTTACATTTATCATAGATTTATAAACAAATCTTTTTACATTCTTCTAAATTTATAAACAAATTATATTTCTATGTTATGTTATTCTATTTTAAATTTCATACTTGAATTTTTTAAATACAAGTCGCAGAAGTCAAGAGAGTTTTTAAAAAAATCGAAATAATATTTAAAAAATTAAACAGATTGAAAGAAACCAGTTTTAATTTTAATTTTTTTGTCACTAGAAAAAATGCTACGTTTTTCTCAGAGATTTAAATTTTCCCTGACTTTTTCCAGAAGTTTTAATTTATGTGACTTTTCCAGGTTTTAGAGCTGTCTGTAAAATTGTTAGACTTTACGAGCATATCCAGATGAGTAGACACCCTGTTTAATGAGTGTGAACAGTCAATTTCAGCAGAATATGTACTAATTCATTGCTAAACATCAGGTTAATTAATATAAATAGACATTGAGTTTGCTTTAAAACATTCAGTACTTACCTTCAGCAGATGTGCATAATACATAACTATTTTATTCACAACTGGAAACTAATATGAAATCATGGCTTCTTCAAAATAGCATCAACGAAATTTATTTGTATGATATTGAAGTGTATATCCACGTTAGAAAATTTCAGGAAAATGCGAAGGAAATTGGAGAAATTGGAAGAAAAAGTTCTCAAAGTTCTTTGAGAACTGTAACATTGAGAATCAAAATCACTCCAGAAATTACCAAAAGTAAGTTGATGGAGCCACAGAAAGAAAAATCTCAAACATCAATGAAACGAATGAAACCTAACCGCATTTGGCGTCCAAGTTTATAAAGCCTAATTGTTTAAATATCAGCAATTACAAATGGAAAAAGTCTGTATTAATTAAATGTACATTCAGATACTTCTTCAAGTGTATGCATAATTTTTATTTCGTTAATGATTTGTTCTTTTCTTTCTTTATTTATTTATTTTTATTTTTTTTTGTTATTGTGGAATAGTTGGTGCGTTTTTTTTTTTTCGCTTCAAACTACTCAAAATCGATTTTCAGAAATTATTCTCCGTTGCAAATATAAATTTGAGGTTTTATAAAACAGTTTTGTTTGTGCGTCCAAGCACCTTGTTGTTTAAATATCAACAGTTACAAAAATGGAAAAAGTCTGTATTAACCATTAATGACTGACATTTTTTTTTCTAAAGATATTTTGTATACTTGTTACAAACAGTGTTTAATGGACAGGGGAAAAAAAGTAAAAAAAAAATATTATGTAAAATATAATTTTTGTATTAAGGAAAGAAAAATTCTCCCTTAAAAGTTGCGGTAGACCCAAGAGGGTACATATTTTTTTTACTAAAAATTTTTTCTGCCTACGATATAATATTTAAAAAGACATTTTATAAGAAGAAATAAAGTCAGCAATTAACATAAACTGGGAAGCTGGGAATCACTTTGAAAACTTAGCTTTTTTTCCTGAGATTGTGAACGATGTGATTTTTGATAAAGATCATATTAAAACTGCTGCAGAATCTCCATATATTATTTCTCTAAGCCGAATCCTATACCCGGTCGAAACTTGCTCATTTCTTTATCGAATTGCAAGAAAATTTATGATTTTGAAGCTTATCCCGCGGGCTATTGACGAAAATTAGACCCACCCTCTAAAAAGTGTCGGTTCGTTTTTCATTCGAACTTAAATTTTTGGGCACAAAATTGACTCTATCTAGCGAAATAATTGTCGTATCGTCTCCATTTTGATTTCATTCGAAAGATTAAAAAAAATGCGTTCTTTAGAACGTTTCTCCGCTAGCGCCGCGTAACGAGAATCTCGAAAATCCACGTTTAAGCGACTTATAAGCGATTGAAGTTTGAAAAAGTTGAATTTTTTGCTCAACTGTTAAAATCGTTACATTGTTGTTCAAATCAATTTTAAATGCCACATTTCAAGCCAAGGCTTAGATCGGTAAACCTTAATTTTAACTTTTATTGTTTCAAAATACTATGGTAGTTTTGCGATAACGTTAGTATTTAGTTTAGTAGTAGCCTTGGGTATTTGATTTTAATATAGGGTATCACTTTTGTAGTAGTTGTAAAAGTGAACGTGTCTTTGATCTCTTTGAAAGAGTTGTCAGAACGACGGCAGTAGATGGCGATGTTGTGCAAATGAAGCCAATAAAAATTGTCGTATTAAATTTTAAGTTTAGAGTTTTTTTTTTTTTTTCTTGCGGAATTCCGCACGGGTCACCAAGTATACTTTACAATGGTTATGTGCTGCAATCTGTTAATAACGAATTGAAACAATACCAAGTTACTCATTGAACACTATTATTTGGTTGAAATGTTCATTAGGGGGAAATTCAGACCCTTTTTTGGTCCCTCCCTAAAAAGGGACGCTAGGCATTAATGGGTTAATTAAATACACATTTAGGTGCTTCTTTAAGAATATAATTAATTTTCAATTTCAATAAGTTATGCATTTGTACTTATTTTAAAATCTTTTCCATTTATGTTAATGTAGCCTAGTTAGTAAGTTTTTTTTTATTCTTCAAACTACTCAAAATTGGTTTTCAGTAGTCCTTCTTGGTTTTAAGTGTAAATGAGCGAATTGGAAGTTTTACGAAAGAGTTTTGTTTGTGTATCTTTTTATATGCCGTAACGAAACTGTATACACCAAATTTAAACTATGAAATGAATATTTCTTTTGCAATAAATGTCGGAAAAAATGATTTTATAATATAATTAAAATACTGTTGAAGTTTCCGAAAAAGGTCTATGTTTTAAATCTAGGAAAATTTTATTCTCCTAATCAAGAAAAATAATTTTTTTACACTCAAAGTCGTCAAAAAAAAAAAATATATATATATATATATATATATATATATTATACAAGACAGTCTTCTAATTAAAAAGTTTTTATAATAAATTATGAAGTAGATAACAAAAGTACACATTTCACAAAATGACAATCACTAAACATGCAAACTAAAATTCCCACTACGTAAAACAAGAAATAAATAAAGAAAGAAAAACACAACTAAAAATATTTTTTATAATGATGGCGGTTTTATTTTACACAGCTCAAGTTTTGAACTATTATTACAAGACTTAGTGCAAACATAAAAAATGCATTTGCGTCATCTTTCACATATGTACAAACAAAATTAATAAAAATGTCTCAATACACGAACAACAGGGCTAAAGATACAAAAGAGTTTACCAGCATACAAACCGATCATAATTTATGTATCTACAATGTTCAAAAGTGCACTTTCACATAAAGTCTATTAAAAAGAAATTAAGAAACAATAAATTAACATGCTCGAAAGACAGAATAAACATGCTGATACAGCAAGTCATGCATATAGATTTTAAAAGGCGAAAACGAGCTTATTTAGAGCTAATGCACTAGGATTTAAGTACCATAAATTTAAAGGAAAATCACAAAACATTTAAACATGTACAATAATAAATAACAAAATTTGTTGTAATCAACTTGTCAAAGCCATTTGATCTGATTCCTCGGAAATAGTGGCACATTTCGTTTTATAAAAGTTTTAAAACGGTTTTCAACGTTGTGGCAACCATTTTTAAACGTTTAAACATTACGTGTGCTACCTGGGAGACCGATTCCATGTAACGAGTTTTAATCGTACAACTAAATGCGAATTATTACTATTTTTTTTTTAATTTGCAAAAATATTAGCAAAATACTGAAAACAAAACTTAACTGACAAGATTTAATTATTGCATTCATTACACAGTTTTGATTTTTTCATGTGTCCAATCATTTGCGGACGATCTTAGCTAATGGGGATAAAAATACGATTGATTTTCGAAGGAACTATCTTTAACAACAATTCATAAAATCAAAATTAAATGCTTAACTTGTGCATGAAAAAATGCATCTTTACAACATTTCATTCAAAAAAATTCATATGCAAAACTTTTTAATAACGTTATATTGCAACTTGATTCGGTAGAGTAGCTTGAACTCAAAACTTATTTCAAATAGTAAAGTACTTGAGGTATTTCTTATTTAATTTTCACTTAGTTTGATGGTAAAGGCACTTTGTGGTGAATTCCATAAAGTTATCTTATTTTTAAATAGTTACATTTCTTCTTTAAATTCAATATCTAAAATATCTCTTTTGGTGTTGAATTTTTACAAAAAAAAAGGTAGGTTTTGTTGGAAATTTTTGCGGATTAAAACATTTTGATCAACATTAAGTTAAAAGGAAAACAACAGGGCAAATGAGAATATCTGCATATAGAAGAAAGAGAAAGAAGTGTTTAAAATAATGGATTTTAGAAGAGCTAAAAATGCTTTGGATAAGTTTAGAATTCCGTAGAAGATGCATAAAAGCAATCTTTTTTTTTTTGGAAATGCTTTAAAAAAAGAAGTGTATGTAAGTAGAATATGAAGAAAAGAATGGTTAGAAGAATGCCAACAAAGAAATGCAAAAAGAGCAGCAGACGAATTAATTAGATGAACAGCCCAGCGGTGCGTAGACAAATTGCGAAAGTTGGAAGAAAAAGTGATAAATAAATCTACTAATATATACTATCACGCTTTTTCTCCCATTCTTGAATGAAAGAAAAAAAGTGAAGTGAAAAAGCACGTGAATTGCTGTTTGTATTCAACCCTGCATGAAAAAATGGCTAATAAATTACTAATACAATGATGAATTACATGTACATGGTATGGAATTGCATCGTATAAGCACGAAAATAATTGCTAAAACCTGAGTTTAGACCAAACTCAGAAAAACGACGAAATGGTAAGAGTTCCACATCCCTAGAAAAGAGCAAATGAGAGTCCACTTTGCACAACTACAGCTACACAACATCACAGTAAAAGGGGGCTTAAGGAGGTTGGGGATCTGGTCATAGTTTGTTCCTACCTGGATACATGCCCGGGTGGAAGAACGCACCCGATAGTCCAGCATAGTAGCCCGGAAATCCAGCGTACATGTAGGGAAGCAAACCCCCAGCTTCTGTCGTGGGCATTGGGAAGTCTGTCATGTTGCCGACTCGCTGAGATGGTGGGAGAGCGTTGGTGGCACTGTTGCTTCCATTCATAACGTCTGAAACGTCCTTCTTGTCCTCTTTCCTTTGCTGGGGAGCACCTTGGCCGGCCGAGAACGTCGCCGGGCTCTGTCGCTGTAGGTCCGAAGAGGTCTTCGGTTCGGGGCTGCTCTCCGAAGCACTGTTATTGCATTTGCTGGACAGAGACGCCGCTTTAGCATCGGACTTGGTTGACTGGGCAGCGAGCGAGGACATGGAAGAAGTCGGTGGAGATCCTGCGGCGTTGAGGCCGATGGGGCCGTTGCTCGAGTTGGGGAAGCCAGGCAAGCCCATGGGCACTGACATCCCTGGCATCTGCTGCAGGCCCATCATGTGCAGCTGTTGCATCAGACTAGGTTGGTTCGTACCAGAAGAGGCATCTGTGTCTTCTGGATGCAGACTGTGCTGAGAATGGACAAGTTGATTCAGCATGCTGTTTGGTGTGACAGGAGACTGATCCAGCCTGTCGATGTTGTCTTGTCCTTCAGTCAGCTTTTTTATTTTCGTGATGTGCGCTTTCAAGTTTTCGAGATGTCGTCTAGAAAACAAGTGGTCTTGCATACTTGTATTCGAAAACTTGATGTTGTACTTGATTTTGCAGATAGAGCACTCTTCGGGAGGCTTAGGCATATCCATCTCATGACCAAAGGCTTTCATGAAAGCTAACTTCGCTTTTTTCTCCTTTGCTCTAGCATTTTGAAACCACACTTGCACAACTCTCTTTGGTAAGCCTATGTCACGGCCTAGGGTTTCGCATTCTGCCATTGAGGGAGTTTTGTAATCTGCAAATATCGACTTCATCACCTTCAGCTGGATAGTGGACATCTGTGTCCGAAACCTTTTACTGCCGCCGGAACCCTGATGACCAGAACTCGACGGCGATGTAGGGTTGCTTCCATGTGAAATGTCCATATGATCTTCGAAATCCATATTTTCAGTGGATTCAGAATGCGTTTCAGATCTTGCATCATCGCAGCTCATGTAACTCCTATTCATTGCATCTTCAGAACTCTTATCACTCAGGTTCGTTGGAGCACCGTCACTGCTTTTCTCACCATCAATGGTGACTTTCACTGGTTTACTCAGATCCAAAGGAGTGTCTCCTACTTGTCCCGGAGGCTTATCTTCAGATGGTTTCGGCTGCTTCATGCTAAGGTCAGCAACTGGACTGGTGTTTCCTTCTTTATTCGCACTGCTTAACTCATCCAAATATTTTTTCAAAGAATCTTCATAATACTTCTTCATGGAACTTTGAACAGATTCCAAATTTTGCGTCGTAAAACTGGAGGTAGAACCCGCAGTTGTAGTACAAGACGAAAAGGATGGATATAAATTATTTTTAACATCTTCTGACGCATTAGATGCTGAAGGCGTTTCAGGATTAGAATCCATCTCACCATCTGGCAAAGAATCTATGTTGATATCACCTCTAGTATACTGATCGGCATGCCTAGTTGCTAAATGAGACTCCAATGCAGATCGAGCTTTGAACAAAGCCCTACAAAACGGACAACGCTTATGTATTACTTGCTGATGAGCTCTAAACTGTCCCTTTCTTTCCCTGGCTCTGGTATTTTGAAACCACACTTGCACGACCCGCTTTTTCAAGCCAACTTCCCTGGCTATGTTCTCTAGCATTTTTCTGCTGGGATTACTCTCTATTTGATATTTCTGGTATAAATAATCCAACTGCTCAGGTAAAATTGTTGTTCGAAGGCGTTTGTCTTTCGGCTGGTCTCCTGAATCTTTCATTTCTTCTTCCTCAGACAACTTCCTTTTCAGTGGTGGCGTAGGTGGCTGTTGGGCCTCATACTGTAGAATTCCAAAAGAGGAGTTAGGAGAATAGTTAGGAAACAGATTGGGGTTCATGATATGCACTATTTGGTGTTCCCTCCACAGATCGAAACGAGGGAACGATAAACTACATTTATCACAACGGTACGTTCCATTTTGTCCGAATTTGTCAGGCGTCCTATTAGTGATCGAGGATGTATCAGAAACACTACTACCTTGAGATTTTTCGTCCATGATTGCAGTTGCGGCTTTCATCTGAACAGCGATGGGGTTCTCGTCTTTGAAACAAGAACTTTTCTGATGTTTAATAAGCTCGTAGTATCGCTGGAAAACTTGCAAGCATTTTTTGCATTGATAATTGAGACCCGGAGTTCTCTGAAATTTTCCAGCGCTATCATCATCTGTATTGATGGGTGGCTGGTTCTCGTACACTTTACGAGCTTTCTGTCTAGCGTTCTGGAACCACACCACAATCACTCTAGGACTGAGGCTTAATAATTTAGACAAATACTCCAGATCGTCATCTTTTGGATATGCATTGGTCTCGAAAAACTCTTGGAGTACTTTAATCTGGTAATCAGTGAATCGTGTTCGGTTCGCTCGCTTACCACTACCAGAGCCACCACCGACAGAACTTGAACCACAGTACGAGGGACTGTTGAAGCCCCTCGGAGAATCCGATGTGGGAGGAGATGAGGATGCGTTGGGGATGATGGGGCCCGTCATGGATGTGATTGAACTGAAGTTGATGGACGGCTGAGGTGAAGAAGAAGAGGATTCAGAGTGCATGATGTGGAGATCCTTGGGACTCTCATCCTTGTTTGTATTCATCATGTCAATAGGTGTTGAATGGGTCAATGAATGTGACAATACTGATGATGTAGATACTGGCAACATAGGCAAAGGAACTTCAGCTTTTGATGTGGGAATTTTTTCTTCGATAACGTGAGAGTGATAGTCGTTTGGTTCATGCTTTTCTTTGTCTTCTTGGGAAGAATCGGTGTCATCTGCTATGCTGCGGCCGTCTTCACTTTGATTCGTCGAATCGGCATCTATTTTTGACAGGAAATCATTGCGATTGATTGGTATTACTTTGGCTTCACCTGTCTTTTCGTATTCTTCCAAGTTTAAGAAGGTAGAGGGAGGGTTGTTGAAGTTGTAAGGTGAATCTTTGTTTCTTTGTCTTTCTTTAAACAATGTATTTCTGAACCAGTGCTTAATGACTTTAAGTGGCAAGCCAGATTTTTCTGACATTTCTATTAGCTGTTCTTCTGTTGGGGAGTTATTAATATCGAAATAGGTTCTTAATATCTTCAACTGTTCGTCGTTAATTCTTGTTCTAGCTCTCTTCTGCTGTTGCGCTTGTGCTGCTGCTGCGGCAGCTGCCGCCGCAGATTGTTGCTGCTGATGCTGTAACATTTTCTGCTGAGCTGCGAAATAATTTGATTCTACGCCACCGGACATCATAGGATGATTAAATGCAGATGCCATGAGTGGATCCATAGTGGGCGGTAAAAGCACCGGAATCAAAGGTGGGTGAAGATTCATGGCAGCAGCAGCAGCAAAAGGCATATTAAGATTCATTCCCATGGGAAGTCCCATGCCTAATCCCATGCTCATCAGTAATTGGTTAAACTGCAACTGAGCTGCCATTTGGTTTGCTGTTACAGAAGCGGGCACATCGTTGATCTGCGAGGATGCGCTTGAAGCTGGTGGAGTGGTCGAATTCAACTGTGGATTGGTGGAACTCATTGACGAAGGAGTTGGACACAAGGGAGTTTCACAGTTCATATTTGGCGTTGGTGGATTGGTATCTGTCAAATTATCTTCACACGGCTGTAGCTGCAATTGATCTGCATTTCTGTTATCATAATCTTGACGGAAAATATCCGCAAACTTTTCTAAAAATTCAAATGGTACGATTTCTTTGTGAATTTCTTCTCGATGAGTTTTCAAAACCCAAATGCTGGTGAATTCTTTTGTACAGATGTGACATACTGATCTATTTATTTCAGGTAAGTCTGGTTTTGTGTCTTTATTTTCGTCTTCTGATTTCGACACAATATCAGACTTTTCACTCGGTTCTTCACTTTTAATTTCAGTTTTGCTTAAATCTAGACATTTGTTAATATTTTCTTTCACGCAATTTTCTTCAGATTCTTTCTTTTCACTCTTTTTGCGCCTTTGGTTATTTTCATTGAATTGCATCACAACATCAAATCCAAAACTCTCTATTAAATGCTTGTACACTAATGGCCGTGGTCGAGGAAATGGACATCGTGGTCTAATTGGCAACTGGTTTGCCAGTTGATTGATTTGAGGACTAAGTTGGGGTGGAGTAGTATTATTCGTAACATCTGCAAGCGGTTGGAACGAAAGTGCTGCTTTTTGCAGATCATCTTTTTCATTTGAGCCCGCGAGACGACCCGAAATCTGTTGATTGCCAGGAAAAGGAGTAGGAGGTGGAGGAGGTTGAGGCGTAGCAGAGGATAGCAATGAGGTGGATTTCAAAGAATTTGCTTGCGAAGAAGGTGGATTGAAGAAACAGCACAGTTGCTGATGCTGGAGTAAGGAGTCGTGAGTCGTGAAGATCGCGTTGCACCTGGAGCAGTTGATCAGAGCTTGCGTAGACACCTGAGACGGAAGTAGGACGGGGGGCTGAGGAACAGGAGGCGCCAGACCGAGAGTTTGCGCCATGGATGCTGCCGCATCAGTCGACAAGTGGAGCTGAGGAGAGGCACTGGTGATAGTAGCAATCGCAGACGAAGCTGGGATGCTTAGAGGAACTTGTGTCAGATCTGGGATCTTTGGAGCTTGGACAGAAGAAGGAACACTTGTGGTCGTGCCCGACACCTGCGAGGTCTGAGGCAGCATTAAAGAGGAACTTTCAGAAGTCATAGTTGGTTGATGAACCGCTAGTTGTTCATTTGATTGTTCCGATCGCTCGATCAACGGAGCTGTCAGATCAATCTGGCCAGTCATAGCTAACTCGTGAAGCTTGGATGCACGAGTCTGATGGAGTACAGATCTTACATGAATATCCAAGGTGGAGCCTTGACTATAAGCTACTTTACATATATTGCACTTAAACGGCTTTTTCTCACTATCGTTAACTACTGCAGAGTTAGATGAACACACACTAGGGCTGCTACTAGTTGCAGTGAAACTGGCTGTACTAATAGCAGAAGGACTATTAGCTGTTGAGATGGAAGTAGTTGTAATGTTGTTATTTTCTTTCATACTCAATTTTACTTTATGAAGATGTGAAACAGAATTATAATGAACTAAAAGTATGTTTTTCTGAGTAAAAGATTCCATACATATATCACATTTAAATGGTCTGTTAGGATCAAGATACTTCTCCATTGGATAACTCATTTTTTCACCTTTGCGATGCAAAAGAGTTTTATTATGACTGGTCAGATAGCTCTGTCTCGTAAATGCAACTTTGCATCGATGGCATTTGTATTTTCGGTTTGGATCATTGTAGCTGTCTTCTGCCATGCTTTGACTATTGATATAGTCCTCAAGAACATCTTGATTATTACCAGTACCCTCCAATATGATTTGCTCTCCAGTTTCCATATGGTCACAGTCCGTTTCGTGAGATGGTGAACTTTCCTTATCAGCCCCAACGTCCATTAAATCGTCCATGATTTCCATATCTTCTCGGATGCTCTCCTTTTTGAGCAATTCTGTTGTTTGGGGATCTAAAACACCGCCACCTGCGCTAGACAACAACGGATTGTTGGCTAGACTAGCTTTGTACTGCTCTAACTGGTCTTTAGTCATGTCGGTGTGAGTGGTCTCCACATGCTTCTGAAGTGCTATTACAGAACGGAAACTACGACCACATAACACACACTTCGTAGCAGCACGAATCATGTGGTATTGGGAATGCAGTTGCAGCTTTTCTAGTGTTTTGAAAGCTAGACTACATTGGTTGCAGCGGTATTTGTACACATGCCTGTCTGATACAGCTAGCAGTGGTTTCTTAGAGTGGGTCTCCTTGAAATGTAACTGCACAGCGTTGATTGTTTTGAAATATTGCAAGCATCCTTTCTTCCAGCATTGATATTCTAAGCCAGATGGTGTGGGTTTCAAGTCCATGTGACCGAACTCATTTTGGTGGGTGAAGAGATCATCAACATTCAGGAAACTTTTATTACAGAACGTGCATGCGTTGTCATCTACAAGATCTTCCAGACTACGCTCTTTCGTATCAGGAGAATTCTTGCCATCCGGTTCTGGCGTTTCTCGCTTAGCAACAACTGGATCTTCTGACTTAGTTTTAGGTTGTTGACTACCAGCTTTACTCTCGATGTCTGACATATCCACCATGAGTAACAGTCTCTGAACACCTTCTTTCGTCACATTATGTATTTCCATTAAATGCGATTCCAATGCACCAATATCTTTGCAACCTTCCTGACACAAAGGACAAGGGATGGTATTTGTCTGTGGCAAATGTTGAGAGACGACGTGCATTTGAATTCGTACTTCTGTGTTGCTGGTGTAGTTGCAAAACGGGCAGCGATGAGTGGGTTCTTGACTTGAAACACTCTCCGAAGGACTGTTTGGCTTTGACTGCTCCAACAAAGCTTTCTTCAACCTGGAATCGCTGGATTTGTCTTCCGATTTGGGAGAAATAGGCTTGTCTTCAGATTTAGGCGCTTCGTCTTCGCTGAAATCAACCATTGGGGTATCTAAATGAAACAAACGATATCATAAGCATTATGTTTTCAGAAACTTATACAAAGGATAAAAATGCATACAAAAATAAATAAATAAAATAATAATAATGAATAAAAGTTTCTTTTTGTGAAATTTTAACAGCCTGGCATAACTAATACAACAAGGTGGAGGGAGGAAAAGATTTCTTATTAAAAATTATACACTATTTAAGAGTGTATATTATTTAAGTAATAACGCTAGAGAGATTTTAATGCATAATTAAACTAGTGATTTTTTTAAATAACTAATTAAAATAAAGTTTTTTTATACTTTTAAAAATAACTTAATTCTACAACTTTATAATCCAGTTGTATGGATGCAAAGCTGGCTCTGAATGTCATAAGCAGCTATTAATATATTGCAAGAAACCATTAAGTAGTTTGGCTGTTTTATAAATTATCTTACACATATTACTTAAGTTACTTTCCCCTCAGTTATTTTGTTATATACAGCAAATTAACGAGTATAAAGAACATTACTAAAATTTGTCTGAGTGTATAAATTAATAACTTTCAAATAAAAATAACACATGAAGTCGTTATTATTATTTATTTTTACTTTATCTTTTTCCAGCAATGTAAGTTAACATTAAAAAAAAGACGAGGGTGGGGGGGGATACTTATCCTTAGAACCTTTAACGAATAATTTGAAACTGTTTTAATCTTCAAGACATTGTTTCAATAGAGTAGAAATTTAATCTCAAAGCCTTAAGTTAAAATAAAAAAAAAAGAGTTCATGACACTTGAAAAGGATTTAAAGAAACACCTGAACAGAAATGCACAAAATACAGCCAACTCTCCATAACCCGAAGTCTTATAACTGGAATATTTCTTCAACTGGAAATTTTTATTGGATCCCTAACTCTTGACAAAACTGAGACTCAACTCTTTCCTCAACTTGAAGGTTTCAGCCAGTCCATTGGGACTTCCAGTATCGAGAGTTGACTAGTTTAAAATATCTTTAATTTTTTTATTGATAAATGTTGTAGCTCATAAAAAGGTTAAAAAAAAAAAAACACAATATCTTAAAATTTCCAGATATGATTTTCAAGAGATGAACAATTTAAAAAGGGAAAAAATACTAAGCCACAAATGGACAAAAAACCCACATAACGACTCACTTACAAAACGCAACAGAGATACATACCCACATCAGCATCGAAGATGATTTTCTCATTCCCTTTAAGCTCCTTCACGAGTACATAATCTCTCACATCCTCATCTACATCTCTTCCTTCTGTTCTTAGTTGCATCTGCCTGAAATTCTCATGCCGAAGATGCCTAATGGAATGAACATGCTGAATCAAGTTGAACTTTGCTTTCGTCGAAAAATTGCACAATCTGCAGTGGAAGTAATGAGCTTCAGCTTTCAATGAATTGACTCCTATTTGTAGATGTGCAAATATTCTCCCATTTGCTTCATGCCGTGGGTTGGCATTGTGTAGTTGCAGTTTATGTATGCTGTTCGTGTAGTAGTCGCAAGCATTGCAACGCACTTGAACTGGATTACTGACATTTGCGTACTTGAGTTTCCACTCTGTACTCGCACCACCTTCTTTTACATGATTTACATGTTGTAGCCTTTGCAGATGTTTATCTGTTTTGCAATGAAGTTGAAAATTAGCCTTTAGATTTGTTTTATAGGTACACAATTTGCAGATATATGTTCCTGCCACGACCATCAAGACTTCTTCTTCTCGTTGGCGCGTGCGATCAAGTTGAGCATGCTGGTTGAGAGCTTCGATCGTATCGGCTGAATACACGTGGCACACGCAACACTGGAATAACTTTCCATTCTCGTCGTAAGGAACATCAGGCCTCAAAGATGGGTCGGGATGGTCTATATCTAGGGTAGGAGGAACACTAAGATTGAGAGGTGCCCCTATGGAGCTTTTCCCGCTATTCGCAGCTGCGACCACAGCAGCAGCAGCCATAGCTCTTTGTTGTTGCTGCTGGGAGGCCATCATTAGCAAAGCGTGATTGTAAGCCATATCTGCAAGTGCTGCTTCAGGCTGGAGCTGAGTGTCGCATGGCAGTAAGAGTCCAGGATGGAAGTTGAACATGGGATCCATAGCCTGAGCCTGGACCTGTGCTTGCGCTTGTGCTTGCTGGAAAGCGGAAATCTGCTGCATGTGTTTCACGTTTTGCTGCAGGACCATCATATTGTGATTGTGTTTTTCACTTGTCATGTGGATTCTCAAATTTCGAGCCACATTCGTCTCATAGTTGCACACGTCACATCGCCATGTTGCTTTTGGTTTGCTGGTACTGACAGGTTTTTTTGCTGCCACCTCCACTGCTGGAGGTGTAGGCATTGGTGGTGGAGCTGCCAACGGTTGTTGAGGCATAACATGTTCAGGTTGCAATGTACCATTCTGTAACTCTTGCACATTGTTAATGTGCTTATCAGATTGCATATGTATACTGAGATTGCCTTTTGTCGTAGTAGAGTAGTTGCAAACCTCACAGCGATAAGGTTTGTAACCGCATGTATACGTTTCCCCACGAGCTAATCTAGGATGAGACTGGTTAGTGAGGCAATAAATGCAACTCATGTCGTTTTCCGGATGTTTCTCTTTCATATGTATCTCCAAAGTCTCTTGGTATTTGTAATGCCAGTTACACTTTGGACATTTCAGAGTCTTACAAGAGTTCCTTGAATGCATCATAGTCATGTGACCGCCCAGAGATCGAGACGAGCCCAGTATAAGGTCGCACTTGGGACATTCCACGCCGTTCGTCCGCCCGTCAGGATGTTGTGGACATATGCAAACAGGACTGCTGGTCGTTGGCGATGGTGAAGGAACTGTCGATAGTAGAGGGCTCTGTGCAGGATTATTCTTAGGAGAGACCCTGGACATCCCAGGAGACATGCTTTCGTGGCTGCCAGCGCTCGTGGGCCTGTCCAAAGAACTCATCGATCCAGCCGATGGTAAAGTAGGATGAGGGCTGAAATCGAAAGGATTGAGTCGTAGATCTTGATCTTCCTGCAGGTCGTTAGTCTGACCGTTGTAGCAAGGAGTTTTGCGCTCCCTGGGTGACACGGAGTCCGCCTCTGCAGCCGCCGTCGCAGCTTTTGCGAGCTTTTCAATCGTCACCAAGTCTTGGAACTCTGGTGCTAAGGCCTCATCGCTTTCAGCGGTCAACAAGGAACTAGTCAGGGATGGCGTCGATCTCATAGCTGCCTTCGAGACACTTGGTTTTATCTCGGAAAGCGCTGCTACAGGACTGGAAACTGCCGAAACCAAAGTCGTGATAGCCGAGGAACCATATCCCCCAGCCACTGCACTGGACACAGCATTCAAGAGATTAGTCATGGGGTCCGTGGACCCGAAGGAACTGGTACATGAGCTCTGCAATGACTGGGAATATATGTTACCACTTTGGCTTCCCATACTGTTCTGAGAAACAGAACTAGGAATAGGTTCTAGGAATGATAAAAGTGGTTCTTTGTCTTTCCCGACACCCTGTATGATTGCCGAAGTGTTCTTTTGAGACATAATATTTTTCTCCTCCTCATTCAAATTTATGTTGTGTTCACCCATGGCGTGAGCCACAAATGATTTCGCGTAACCAAAAGAAAGTTTGCAGAGAAAACACATTAATATAGGTTTTATCGGTACAGAAGAATAGTCTACCATAGGAAAGTTAGCATTGTTGACGTGGGACGGCCTCTTTTGCGAACCGTCCTCGTCCAGTTTGCTAGATGTAGTAGTAACTGCGGCCTCACAGGCGACGTTGCGCACCGTGAAGACCCTAAAACTGTGCATAACAGGGATATCAGGAACTTTATTTTTTTCTTGAAGGAAACTGTAAGCCTGTCCATACAGGGCGCTGTACAGCGCAGGATTTCTAGCGATATGCAGAGCATTCACCATGTGCGGGATGAGCTGGGAGGACACAGGCACCCGGGCGGCCGCCTCCTCGGCCGCCTTCGCCAGCATCGCTTCGCTGCTACATCCCCCCTCGTCATCGCTGACCTCGGAGTCGGCCCCCTGACTCTCCAGGATGAAGGCCGACCCGTCCGGATTGTACACAATCTTCCCCGTGAAGTTCTCCACGTCGCTAGTCGAGCTGTTGGACAGCTCGTTGTTGCAGAACAGATTGCTGGAGGTTGTGGCCCCGACTCCCGCGGAGGGGTAGTGCGAGGTAGGAACAGAGCAAGGTCTACCGTTGCCGCCACCGTCTAGGGGGGTGGCGGTCGCTGTCGTCGAACAACTCAACAGTCCCGCGTGCGGCGACGCCCCACACACGTGTTCCAGATAGTGGTTTGTAGTGTGGAACTCCCGCCCGCAGGAATCGCATTTCTTGGTGAACTTCGGGCAAGGAGTCCTTGAGGAACTTGATGGACGTTCAGGAACCCTCGTTTGCTGCTGGAGGTCGGCGACGACCTCTTGTCCTTCCTCCGGCGTCATTTCGCCCGCACCTACCACCTGTAGACGGTGGTGCTGCTTCTGGAACAGTTGGTCCGCAGACTCCTGCTTGATGTGCTGCTGCTGGCCGGTGTCCACGTTAGGAACATCTGTATCCATGCTGTTTCATCGATATATGCTATGTCATGGTCGTGAGTCCCATCCACCACTGCAAAGAAAAAGGGAGAAACCGTCAGTGAACATTCTCAAAAAAAAAAAAAAAACATTTCCCATGCAAAGTCAAAATGAGCCATTTCGATTCTTAAAACGTTGACTGCCAAGCACGAGATAACTTGTAGTATTTGAGCTTAGCTAATTCAGTACACTTTGAGTTAGCTCGTAGCTCCTGGATTCGCTGTTTTTAGTTTCGAATGCATATGCAATACAGAAGCATAAGTAGAGATATTTGGCTTCTGGGAAGGTACCAATAAGTCCAAACTAGCTCACAAGTACATTGGTTTCAGTCAAGTCATAATCTAAGATTTTTTCGAAAGTTGGCAGTCAACGTGTTTACTTTCTAAAGGTAAGTAAATATGTCTGCTGCATTTGATTCGAAAACAAGAAATAGAGATCGTGATAAGGTTAAAGAAAATAGTTTAAACGCATTTCTGTTACAATCCAACTTCAGTGGAAGCAACATAAATGTATAAATATAATCGATTTTCTATTTAATCACGAGACTACAGTAAGAGCTTCCGGAGCAATGAAAAGTGAGCCAACTCTAACACTCTCAAAAATGAGAGCCAACTCTAATTTCACGATTTTTAGGAACATTTATAATACAGCAGAATTGTAAGAAAGAAACTTTGGAACCAGGCTCTGGAAACAGAAAATTTCTAATTGGAAAAAAAAATTTAACTTTGAACTGAGCAGACATTACACATTAAAAAAAAGTTTTAAATAAAAAAACAGTAAAATTGTAAAGCTTATAATTCAGAAGAAACATTTCTCACACAAGTTTTAAACTCAGTGCAACTACTACTGTCAACAAGCTGCTTTACAAGTCTACCTTAATCACTAATTCTATATAGCACGAAAACACCTTTCAAAGTCTGGCTGAAATCTTTTACGAAGAAACATTTCATAAAAGCGATAATATTCACACCAATTTTTTCCACTTTTGGTTTGAAGCGAAAAAGAAACTACAACAAAACAAGCAGAAAAAGAAACGACAACAAGCCGGCAAGCAAGTAGAGGAAAAGAAAAAAACCTGCTGAAAAGATCGCGGTACGATCTGCGCGGACAAAAGCGCGTAGTTAGTTGTAATTGCATCAAAATGACTTGAGTTATCATCCACCCTCTAATGGTCTACTCGCTAAACCAGTTTACCGGTGCTGATGATATTCAGTCATCCGGTTCGCGGCAAAAAAGAGCCGGCCAACGAGATCAGTTAGCTTGCCACTCTCGGTTAGCAATTTCGGAACTATAACGAGCAATGCGTGCATTTGTATGTGAAAAACCAATAAACCGCGTCGTCTCATTTAAATACCAAGTGGGGTTCGAATCGCGGCACATGAGTTTTTTGCGGGAAACAACTCTATCAAGCAGACTCGGACAACGAATTGATGATTTGTATGAATATGCATTTAAAAAAAAGCATTCCTGAACCAAACATATTTGAAAGGTTATGGAGATAAAGGGATTATGTAACAAAACAGAATTTGCGAGTAATTAAAGTACAAAGTCTTTTTGTTGCAGCTTTTTTGTCTTCTGTTTTGTCATTAGTATGAAGTTGGTCTAATGACATCTGCTTTTTGATGTAGCAAGTTTTATTTGCTTACCAGTATCCACTGCTTACCATTGTCCGGAGGGTATTTTCAAAAATGTAACGCCTTCATTCTCCAAACACTTCATTTCTGAACGGATACAGTAAGTAACTCAGTAACTGACCACTCTAACTAGTGGGACAACATAAAATTTTGTAGACGTTTTCATTTTGGACTGTATATCAACGGAAGTTACTGTTGCCAATTCCCACAAGAAAAATCTTTTGAAACCTTATTTTAAAAAAAGAAAGAAAATACTAACTGCTCATTCACAGTGATGTGTTCCATAGCAGACGATCCCAACGTCTGACATTGTAACACATTGGAAAATGTTCTTAAATGATATCAAAGCTTTTTATTGTCAACAGTTTTGAAACTCTCTCTCCCCCCTTTTTGACACACAGTGTCACACTTAGCCTTATTCCCTCCCCCTTTTGGCATACATCAAGCTATTTTTCGTAAACATTCTAAGAAAACGATTGTCACTTTTTTGTAATCACAAGCTCACAATTTCTCCCCTCTTAGCCCAAAACGTGATAATATTTGTGGACAGCCCCCTTGGCATATAGAGTCATTAGCTTAGTATATTGAAGAAGCTATCAATATTTTTTTTTCATTATTTATTTGTAAATAACAGCAATAGGAACAGTTTTTTGATGAACCAGAGATTAAACCAACAGAATGCCACAGAACAGACAAAATGACTTAACACGTTAGAGATTGCAAAAAAAAAAAAAATCGAGATGAATTCTAGAGTGGTACTTTAGAACCTCGTTCTTCCAAGAACACCGGATGCCAACCGGAACGTTTGCGTAAATTGTCGCGTCAAATTTTCCTGGAAAAAAATAAACGAGAAACGCGTATCATGCGTTAGCCGGCCAAATTCATGCAAATTGCAGAAGCCGGAGTTCAGGGCCTTTTTAAGTAGATTCTTAATATTCAACTGACAAGGGTGCTTGCGATAATTTATGGGTCTTCTGCTCGGGAAAAACACGCCAAGCTCATGTAAAAATTCATCATAAAGCCAATTTTGAATTCGGATTGTTGAGAGTGCTTCAATGCTGGTAGTGGAAACAATAAATGATATTCTCTGAAGGTAGAACACGTTTTTAAAATTACGTTAATATTCTATGAGTGCTAATATATTGAGCTTTGAAACTTTACCATGGTTTTTAAAACATGTAGGCGCAATGCGATTTTTAATAAATATTTTTCATTGCTGCAACTGTAAGAGGTGTTCTTTTTGGAATTGTAATGTTTTAATTTCTTTTTTTACTTTTATATTTTCGAAGTTTATAGTTTTCACAGGAAATAGGTATTCAAAAGTATCAAGCAACACAGTGGTGTTGAATTTGACCCCTCCCCCTCTCCCAGATACTCCCATAAGACAGCAAAAAAAGCCCCTCAAAGCAGCCCTCTAAATTTCGCCCTTCGTTGGTACTACTTAAGTTCCATGAGTTCATCAGAAAAGAAGCAGACATAATGGATTATAGCAGGGTTGGGGTTTTGGACGTCCAAAACTGGTTTTGGACAGGACAGGTGGGTTTTACTGTTCAAAACTGTCTAAAACTGTCCAAAAGTGTCTTAAACTGTCTAAAAGTGTCTTAAACCGTCTAAAGCATGGCAAAAGGGTTTTAAGCTGACTAATTTCTATTAGCTGTAATATTGATAATGCATACATCGTAGTTTCTTAGTGTTAATTAGTTGTAATTAATTAAAATTTGACAATATTTAATTATATTAGTAATTTTAATATACGTTAAAAAAATGAACAATTTACTCATAACTCCACTGCATAAAAATTTCATAAAATAGGAATTGGTAGTACTGTCAAAAAAACTCTTGAAGCAGATAATTTCAGCTTCATTTAACTCAAAATGTGTAAAACTGAAGTCTTTTGTGGTTTCTTTACAATAATGTTTTCAGTGATGTTCAAATAATTTTTTTAACCTTAGATTGAAGAATAATAAACTGATGATAAAATGTTTTTCACTACTCAAAAATTTTTTTCTATTTTTGATTTTTGTTTTTAATACTGTGTATTTTGTTTCTAACAATATATTATATGAAGGGCTCGGGCGTAAATAGTGGTATCTGACAAACTCGAAAAGACGTATTGTTTCAAATTAAAGAAACAAAAATCACTTGTAAAAATGTAATTAAATATACCCAAGACACACAGCACTTAATCAATGTACTGATTTCATTGTTTAAATAGAACAAACTTGCTACAGTAAAGTCTCGAAGCAATAAATCCATATTTAAAAGAAAAAATTGTGATTTTTCGAAATGCTAGTTACCATTTTTTACACCTGAGCCCTTCATATGTGTATTGTATATACTTCCTCAAGAAAAAAAAACATCCTAGCTTGAAAATATTTAGAAAAACTTATCAACATTTTCCAAGGACCAGTAATGATTTAGTGTCTGATTATGAAATATCACTTTTGTCATTTACTTGTGTTTGTAAGTTTGTAAATAACCTAAGGAATTTTTAAAACAATTTTGGAAATTCCATCAAGTAGATGAAGTTCAGTTTAGTATAATGCAAACAAAAATATCCATTCCAAAAAAAAAAAAACAGAAGGGGGGGGGGCTGAAAATCTTATATATGTTTTTATGTGCATATTTAAATGTTTACATTAAATAAATTAAGTCTTAACTTCAAGTATAATTTTGTGCTTTTGATATTTGTTCAAAATATAAAATTGTACTAAAAATGTAGTTTTGGACAGTTTAGGACAGTTTTGGACACATGGGTTTTGGACAGGACGGTTTAAACCATGGTTTAAACCGTGGTTTTTACCGTTTTGTCCAAAACCTTGCCAACCCTGGATTATAGGCATAAATACAGAAATTTCTTTTTGGGTGGGGGGGGGGACTAAAGTTAGTTGACTAGCGTAAGTAATTAAAGATTTGTGCAAGGACAGGTGGATCGATACACCTTTTGGTTAAATAATGTGTCAATCGGCTAGGATATGTGTATATATAATCAGTTGAGCCTCTAAATTCGTCAATAAGGTAGAAGAACCATAGGTTCTTCTACCTTATTGACGGCTGACAAAATGTTTTTGGGGACTCAGTAATCCGAACTGCCAGATTATCCATTGACTAGATTATAGTCCTTCTGCTGTAATTCAAATCATTTACAGATTTCTCCACTTAATTACTTCCTTATGGGGTTAAAACTATTTACAGGCAAGCACGAAACACAAAGCTCCCTAAAAGACGGCAGCTCAGGAGAAAAGAAAAGAAAAACCTCTCTCTCTCTCTCCTTTCTGCTTTAAAGAAAAGCATCCCATTCAGAGATGACAAATTTCACTGTAAGCGCGCGTAGGGGAAACAGCATCCCGAAAACATCCCTATCTCGGAGAAGAAGAGATACTGAGGAGGGAATTTCATGCATGACTTCCGATCCTAATTGTGTCGGCTAATAGGGATGAAAGCATGGCGATGGAGTGGCTCGGATAGAAGATGCGCACGCGCCATCCATCAACGTGATGAAGCTTCCAGGAGGATTTTTTTTTCATTTCTCCTCTGCGCTATCCGGAGACATTTAATGCAGCTGCAAGGAAGGGGTATTTTATTTCAGAAGAGAATTTATTCTAATAAATGCGCAGAATGTTTATGCACTTTATTTATCAAAACATTCCCAAAGTAAAATTTAACTTAATCTTAATCAATTACTTATTAAATGATTTTTTTTCTTCCCTAGACATCTTGGTGCCTCATCCTAAACTTGCTCTGACAAGGTTGGTTTTAGGCCCAAGTTTCAATCTGGCTGAAGACCATGTAAATTGAAGCTTTATCCTTGTATTTTGGACGCAACAATAATTCAATTATTTTCAAAATTTTTAACGACATATTTTTTCACTCAGTCCATTTGCTTATTTAATTAACAAATTATATAACTGCGTGAATAAAAATCAACGGTGACAGAATACTTCACAACGACAGATGCCAAAAATCAATGAAACTCTTGATTTTTTCAAAAATATTTTTATAAAATATATACTAATTTTCCCACCCCCGTTAACGAATAAATAAATAAATAAAATGATTTTAAACAATCAATTTTATTTATTATCGTTATTTTTATTATTTTTATTTGTAATTTCTACAGTAACATTTTCCGACAAATTGTTATTACTCAAGTTCAATTCTTTTACTAGATTTCTTAGTGTTTTTACTTTAATTCTTGTCGCTAACTTCAAACGAGTAACAGCAAACCACTATAAAAACGCATTTTGAACGACTTTAAACGGTACAGAATTCCAAGCATTCTCGAATCCAAAATGTCGGAACAGGTGGGCCTTTCCCCATAAGGCTCTCGAGTTCGTAAGGATCGAGAGCTGCCTGGAAGAAAGGGCTTTTCCGCGTCCACCTTTCCACCAGCAGCAGATAGCGTGCAGCAAGTGTCTGGCAATCACGATGTGACAGTGGCACACACAGATAACTCTTCGCCGTGGGCAAGGTCACACACACCAGCATCGCAGACACGGGTCACTGACCAAGCAGGGTTGTTGGATGTAGGGAGACGAATACAGACAAAAAGCGAGCAGCATCTCGAAACGCTATTGTTCTGAGCAGAATCCGAAGCAGTTAGCATAGGAATAGCGAAAATTTCCCAACTGTATGTCGATGACAGATGGGACAGACTTGAAAATATGCCCCAGCAGCGATTCACGTCGCAGGAAATGCTTGGTCATAATCCAAAACTGTTTTGGGAGCAATAAAGATTTTCAGCTGGATGAGACAGAGAGAGAGAATTAGTTGTAGGCGTCAATGGTGGTTTCTTTTACTGGAAATGAGAAACATTCATGTTTCACCAATTTTCAACAACAATTAGGAGCAATGAAATTTTTCTGTTGAATCAGAGAGAGAGAATTGGATGTAGGCGTCAACGGAGGTTGCTTTTACTGGAAATGAGTAACATTGAAGGATTCGCCAAGTTTTAACAGCACTTAGGAGCCGTACAAATTTTCTTATGGAGAGAGAGAATTGGATAAAGGTGACAACGGAGGTTGTTACAGCAGTGAAACCTGTGTAAATTAATCATTTATGATCCGATACTTTGGTAGTTAACCTAGACAATTGGTTAATTTATAGAGGTTAATAGATATGAAAAGGACTAATTCTGTACCTGACAAAGGCGGTCAAACTAGGCAGGTGGACAACTAACAAGAGTGGTCAATTGCACTAGAAATATGAAGCATTAATGTTTGGTCAGTTTTCAAAAAGCAGTTAGAACCAACGAAAATTTTCAGCTGGAAGATAAAGCAATGTATACCTTCCTATCCGCGATCACGGAGGTTCCTACAACCGCTTCAAGAAAAATTAATGTTTAACCGATTTGAAAAATAGCCAGGAGTAATTAAAATTTTCAGCTAGATGATAGAAAGTTGCATATGTACAACCAAGGAGGTTGTTGTAAAAGAAAAGATAGATATCTGAATGCTTGCTAAACTTCAAAAAGGGTTAGATGCAATGAAAATTTGCAGCTGGATAATTAGTCTCTTAAAATTTCGTGACAGTATGAAACAAAATAAACACTTGATCAACTTTGGAATCAAATGGTATAAATGCTTAAATACAGGTATGTGAATTCTAGCTTTAACACCTTAATGCACTAAAAGAAATATTACATAACTATAGGAGTTTCCAAGCCAAACCGAGGAACTTTCTGTGTGCCATAATTAACAATTTCAAATAGCTTAAAAACAATTCGTTTTGGAGCACAAGAATAAAATCCAAATAGCAAAACGTACAAAGAAATTAAATTACAAAGTTTTTTATAATACCTGTTATAAAAAAGGGCTCTAAAAACAGGGGGAGGGTTGGGGTTAGTGCATAAAAATATAACAATACAGTTTGATAAATAGCAAAAATTCACCGGCCATCTTCAAGTATGCAACCGTCCACAACGAATTATAGGCTTCAGAAGCGGGAGCTGTGAATTTTAAACGGCAACGCCATTGAATCAAAAAGCTGGTCAGCGGTTTAAAAAAATCCGCTTGAAGTGTGTGGACTGGTGGAGAAACAATTAAATGATAATTCCGTGTCGTCCATATTCATCCGGATGAAGGGGGTAAGGATGTGCCGCACGCACTTCCGGCGCTTCAATTCATCAGTGGTTCGTGGCCTTCGAGGATTGTTGTTGGTAATGTGTCCCAAGCGCGACGCATCAGTGGGAGATGGTAAGGCGATTATGCCATGAGAATGGACCGCGATTAATGGGAAGATTCTCAAGAAGAACGGATTGGAAATTTAATTGAGATTCTGGAGGATGATGGTCACCGACTGATGAGGAATAATAACGTTGTAACTTAATACACCCAATCTGCCACACGTAGGAAATGATTTACTGATGTTTTTAAGTTTTGATAAAAAGATTCTCAAGAAGAACTTGGTTTCAAATTTTAATGAAGAAATTCTCAAGAACGAATTGACAATTTAATTGAGATTCTGGACAAAGACTAACAAGGAAAAATAAGGCAAAAACGCAGTACGCCCATACCGACTCACGTAGGAAATAATTTAACTATGTTTTGAAATTTTAATGAAAATGTTCAAGGATAACTTGATGACATTCAATGCTCTTTACTCTGATAGAGTTAGTGACAGATGTGTTTTCAGCTCACGAAGTTTGGAAAAAGAAAAAGATTTAAAAAGTTTTGAAATCTCAATTTAGAGACAGCACTAACATTTTCTTCAAAATGTTTAGAGTGGCATACGGTATACCAATGTTATCGATAGGACGATAAAAAGTTAACTTAAAATTCCCAGAGTTAAATTTCTTAAGTTGTTTTGGCTAATTATTATCGTTATAATGGTACTAAATGAACTGGGATTTTTTTTTTTTCAATCCATCCTGAAATTTAGTTAAATATTATATTCCCGTCCTACTATATATAGGGCGCTAAGCACAGCAGGGTATTTTTTTTTCCAAACTTAATAATACTTGCTAGATTAAAAAAAAAAAAAAAACGGATGGAACGGAGGGGTATTTTACTTTTTGAGATTTTTAGACATTTTTTTGGCAAACTGCAAATTATGTTTAAACCAGCAGGCGGATCTAAAGGGGGCATGACCTTCCCCCTTAAAGGACCAAAGGTGCGCTAAAACAGTATTTTGAAGATTTACATTTTAAAAATTTTGTTCCCTACACTTCCTATTTATGACAAAAGATCACTTATGATCCCCTTTCTCCTTAACCAGAAGCCGGACCCGTCCTTGGTTTGAATACTATTCTTACTACTACCCTCCTTTCCGATTGGTGTGCTCACACTTCAAATCCAAAACCAGAAGCTGGCCAAGATCCACCCTCTCAGTTGACTTCAGGTCAATCCAGAAAAAAAAAAAAAATCAAAGAAAAAAACGATTCATCTGTGCACAAATATGTCCGCTCCCACAGCTCCGCAAAACTCCACTTGTGGACTGTTTACAGTAGCTCAGAGGGAGAGAGAGAGAGAGAAAACACGTTTTCATTTCTCGCGCGCGAGCAGAGAGAGAGCAGAAGGAGTTTCCCACCTTTTATGGTCAAGTAATTACGATCCACAGATAGAGCCCCCTTCCGCTCATTACACGCTTCGGACACCCTCGATCCGCGGTATTGTTCCAGGCTGCCCAAGCGTCCCTCATCTCACTTTAATTAGTCACATCGGTGACCTTCAGATGACTAAAAACCTGCCCCCCCCCCCCTCGTGTCTTCCTGTCTAGCACGAATGGCTCCTTCCCCCTCCACTTTTTCCACGGGAATCGCCCTATTAGAGCGAGTTTTTACCGGCAAATAAGCACTCGAAATGATTTTTCCCAAGGAATACAACGGGTTTTAGTCGATTATGCATAATTGTAGGAGGGGAAGGAAAATCTTATCGCTGGTGGACGTGATATGAAAGTCGTCTGGGTGCAACGGTAACGGATTGAGCTAAGACTTGTAGGCTGCCCAATTAGATGATAATTCACACAAATTAACCATGATAGGGCTCAATGCAACTTAATTTAACCTCTTTTGCACTTGAAGCTTTTTGATTTTGAAGATCTGTAAGAATTTATCATGTAAAATATAATTGTAAGGGAGAAAGAAAATCTTATCTATGGTGGACGTGATATGAAAGCTGTCTGGCAGACAGTGGGACAACGTAACGGATTGAGTTAAGACTTGTAGGCTGCCCAATTAGATGATTAATCACACAAATTTACAATGATATGGTCCAATACAGTTTAATTGTGCCTCTTTTGCACATGATGCTTTTTGATTTTGAAGATTTGTAAGAATTTATTATGTAAAATATAATTGTAGTGGAGAACGAAAATCTTATATCTAGTGGACGTGATGTGAAAGCTGCTGGCACCCAATGAGCAACGTAACGGACTGAACTGTGACTTGTGAGATGTCGCCCAATTCGATAGATTATTCATACAAATTAACAATGATAGGGTTCAGTACCACTTTTTACAATTTAAATTAACGTCTTTTACAGTTGATGCTTTTTGATTTTAATTTTAAAGATTTGTAAGAATTATTATGTGAGATATAATTGTAAAAGAGGAAGAAAATGTTGTCTTGTTGATATGCAAGTTGTCTTGCAGCTATTTGGACAACATAGGAGATTGAGCAATAGGTAAGACTTGTAGGCTGCTCAGTTAGATGATTATTCGCACAAATTAATAATGCTAGGGATCAGTAGTACTTTGTAATTTAAACTAACGTCTTTTGCATTTGAAGCTTTTTGATTTTAAAGATGTGTAAGAATTTATTATGTGAAATATAATTGTAGGAGAGAAGAAAAATCCGATCTTGGTGAACGAGATATGAAAATTGCCTTGCAACCAGTTGGACAACATATCGGTTAAAACAAGCTTTCTGACTATCGAAAAACATGGATATGGGTCTGAAATATTGTGGGAAAATATTTGAGAACACATATTCTCCTTTGAATAACAACTGTTGTTACTAATCCCAGACGGTGTAGCTTTGGTACACCATCTCCATTAAACTAAAAATCACTAACGGTCCATAAATAAATTCATGTCTTTTAAAATCTCAAGAACATAAGAGAACTATAAGAATAATACCCAACATAATTTACAGCATTTTGCAAATAATACAGATGTTTTTACTTTCCTTCAAGTACTAAATTTATAACTGTAATATTACTTTTAATACCATTTATGACAAATGACGATTAATTACAAATGCTGGAACAATTTATAGATACTAACAGAAACGTCTTTAAATGTAGGTTTTTCAAAGTTTAGTTTCTTTAAAAAAAAGGGAAAAAGTCTTTGAACAAATTTTGTTATTAAAATTAAAAGTTTGGCAAGTTTTCTGCATGAAAAACAATATTTACTGTAATAACATAAATGGAATTATTTTGTTCAACATTCACTGAATGCTTTTTTAATACAAATTAGTTTGAATAAAAACGAGTTTTAAAGAAATAAATAATGAAACGGAATTCATAAACTATTTGCAGATTCTTTTAAATCAATTTATTTATTTATTTGTTCAAACTTTAAGCTCTATGTTGTAGAAAGTTTATTTGTGTTTAATGCGCTTAAAAAATTCCTGGTGAGTTCAATCATGCGCAACAAAAAAAGATTGTACTGAATTTATCAACTTCGAATGAAAATAAAACGTGCCTAATACAACACGAAAGATTTTTTATGGCCGACTATGAAAACAAAGCTTGCATGCTAAAACAGAGCTTCCTACATATTTCGAATAGAAACGTAAACAAATGGAGTTAATTTCATTTTGGTGAGACTGTTGACAAAGTAGACAAAATAATAGTGAAATAAAAACAGCTTATGCCACAGCTCCCATCGCCAGGAAGTTGGCGAATTGCAATGCAGCATCGCAATATGCCTCATCAATTACTTTTGACTTAAAGTGGAATTCAAATTGAGAAGAATCTGGAAAAGTATCACTGCGCTGCCTCGGCCATTTACGCACTTGACAGCCCGATCCCAACCTACTGTCATTCACAGCAAAATAATACGCAAGAGCAATATATAAAAAAAAGTCCCTGCTTTGAAAATTGTAATTAGGAGTGCCGGATAGCTTAGAATAAAGCTGCTGTTTTCGTTTAGCCACTGTTTACTTTTTGAACAGTTTAACGACCTGCAGGGCGTTGCATTTCAAACTTCCTTTTGTCTGGGACTGCTCAATTGTTTGAAAAATAGTCGAATTCTATTAAAGCTGGAAATTGAAAACGGCAAAGGGTATGTGACATGTGTGCATAAACTTCTTAACTAAGCAAAGAAAAAGAGTAAATAAGTGAATTATTCTTTGAATGCTAAAAAGAAAAAAAAAATTCATATTTCCATTCGCATTGGAAAATATTAGGCAACTTAAATGATAAAGCTTAACACATACTTAGTTCTTTAGAGAAGTAAAAACAGATAAAGTATTCACTAATTGCAAACTGCTTAAAACTATTTATTTTATAGTGTTGTAATAAAAAATATCGCTGCGTGTAAACTTTTATACGTGGGGACACATAAAACGGAAAGAAGTAGATTTAGTAGTTTCGGGAATAAGGAATTACTAAAGTATCAATTGAAGATCTAGTTTTAATGAGTTGAAGATCTAACTCTTGAATCTTGAACTGATAATCCAAGATATACGAAGAAAAATGAAATATGATTCAAAGAAAAGCTCTAAAATTTCCTCAAATACTTAATTAATTGAACTGTGAAACTTTCAATTCAAAGCTGGCCAATCATGTCCGTCTTAGTTAACTTTTTTTGAAGATCTCTTTTAATTCATCTAGAAATTCAACATTTTTGCCATATTCAAAACCGGACGAAGTTAATCCAAATGGACAACACGTCAGTGGGAGATTTTGCTTCTCTGTGTTGAAGATTTTAACCTTGAATTTTCAACTGATAATTCAACGAATAATAAATATGAAAATAGCTTAAGAGAACCTTTTAATTTTCGGCAAACACTTTGTCACCTCAGAGCAACAGTGGGACATTTTATCCTAGAAATGATACTTGGATACACTGAAGAGACTTCGTTTTCAACTCAAAAAAGAAAAAATAAATCTAGTAAATTGATCAGTTGAATCCTAGCTTACGAATTACAGATTCATCTGAGCCCTGAATCTTCAAGTGATAATACAATACAAGAGATGAATAATTAATGAAGAAATCTCAAGAGAATCTACTAAATTTTCCGCCAACACCTGATGAATTTAGTAGTCAGTAGCTCCAATCAAAGCACGAAAAAAATAAATCCAGTAAATTGATCGGTTAAATATCTAGCTTGAGTTGAATTTTCAACTGGATTATACAATGTAGGTGCGGAATAATTAATGCAAAATAAGAGAATCTCTAAACTTTTCCTCCAACACTTTATCAATTGAATTGAATAGCCTGCAACTTCAATCAGAACACGAAAAAATAAATCCCGTAAATTACGCACAAAAACTACAAACGAATACAGAAATCTACGTACGAAAAAAAAAAAAGCGTGACGTTTGTGTAAAAATGAGGCATCTATTTCCTTTTAGGGAGGAAATTACCGGCACGAAAATTGCTTCATTTGTACATTCTGGTCGTGTTACCGGGGTCCGAACAAAAAGAAAAGATCTCGCAGCATATGCAGAGATGTACACGCAGCAACCAAATTGACGCCTCCCACCCTCCATCCAGCCTCGTACAACAATGGTTCTGATGCCTCCACACTAAAGCTTTCTTGCCACGTCTTTTCCATTTCCCTTAATATAATCTATAAAACACACACTACTTTACAATGTGCGCTGAAGAGATGGCTCCCAGCCGAGATGGATTTGTTGTCTTTCTTATTTTCGGTGCGCAAAGTAGTTTTAGAACATAACTTTATTTCCCGGGGAAAGTGGGGTGGTGGTGGTGTAGATGGAACGTAATGGGCTTGTTCCCAATCTTGCCGAAAACCCTTTTTACACGCGAAACAAATAAGGTGGCTACCCCCCAAACTCGCACAGTGCATGTTCCCTCTAAAGATATCAAGTCCTAAAAACAGGGGAAATTTCCGGAGAGGAAAAAAAAAAATGTCATTTTGGAAGACTGGATGCACTGTGGGGTTTTTCGTTATTTGTCGAAATTCGGGAAATCTTTTAAAATGGAAGGTTGTTTACAATTTGTTACCGGCGAAATTTAGTTTCTTTACCATATCATGTAATGAATGCTTTTTGGCCATTTATATTACCAAGCGACAGAAAACGAAAAGAGATTTGAATTTGAATATCGTACGGAGCTAGTTGAATGGAAGAATAGGGAATAGTAAGTACATCAACTTTTATACATCAACTTTATTTCAGATTCTGCAAATACATTATGTACATTTTTGTTTTTATTGAAATCAATACTTGTATACTCACTTCAAAGTGAGGAAAGAAACACTTCAGGACTTATTTCATAATTTTACTCGTTTTGAGCTTACTCTAGACATGAAATAGAGTATAGTGTTGGCTAAACCAAACTTGCATGATGTAGTTTTATGTTTACAAAAAGGGGTAAATGGTCGATTTTCGAAAAAATGTAAAATGACTGAAAGTCGAAAGCATCACATCTCTGTTTCTCATAAAAACAGTCGGGGGTTCTTAAAAATCTGAAGAAACTAATAATTTTTTTAGTTGTTCTAAGAACACAAAGCAACTGTTTATTTATCTCAAAGATTCGGCGTGGAATGTATCCTATAAGGAAAAAAAAGGGGAATTTCTTTAGTCGCCAGTGGTCGATAGTAAAAAGTTCATTAGTCGCCAAGTGATGTATTTTAAATAAATTAGAACACGAAGACTACATTTTGGTTTTAATGGCGTTTTCTTAAGGAAATACGTAGTTCCTTTTGCACACTCTCAGGTCATGAATTTATTTTTAAGGAGCCGTTTAACAGATGAGATTGTAATCGTATTTTTTTATTTTCGCCATTGAATCGCCCAGCGGCCGGTGGCGACCTTAATCTCGTAATCTGATCTAGAGCTTATTCTTCATCTTTGCAAAAACTGTAGGTATCATTGTGTTTTATTTTTCATTACTTTCGCATGGCTAATTTAAAACCACTAAGCCCGAAGCGAACACCTTCAACTACTAGTACTACTTCAAAAAACCGTTACTCAAGTGGTTTATCTTCATGTTTTTTATTCTTCCACACATTCGCGTAAGAATCCATCGTGAGCAATTGCAGAAATGAGCCATATTGCACCGGTATCATAACAATAGAAGACCCAATTAAAGCACGAAGACGGCAACCAACAAGGAAAGGGAATATATAACATTCCCAAATACAATAATGCTCCCCTAGACGAAAACAAATCCCAATTACGGACACCGCGTTCGAAAGCTTTATTACGAGATTTAAAGCTTCCAAAACTTCGTTCTTGATTACTAAATACAAAGAATTCGAACGGGAAGAATGAAGGGGTGGATGGAGATAATAATAATAAAAAAGAAAGAGAGAGAGAGATCTATCTCTGGCTTAATGAATAGTCGCAGCAACTTTTTCCTTGCTAATGAGGGAGAGGTGGTCTTGCTTTATTCTTTTTCTGCATACTCAGTTATGGGCTTATTTTTCCTGAATAACATCCCTACGGTAGGGATAGGGAAAAGTCACTGTGTTATCCTAATGAGGGTACACGGACGACAGAGGGATTGGTGCAAAAATAATGAATTGGGGGGGGGGGGAGAGTTTTTTTTCGTTTTGTTGTCGGTCTTACTTTTAGCACTACTTTTTCTTTCTGTCTTGTTTGTGGTATAGTACAGTCAGTTTTACCTCAATATTATGAAGAAAATAAAAATAGTTTCAGTAGAATAAAATTATAGCATGATTCAGTATGACATTAGATTAAATCTTTATTGAAAATGAAAAAAAAAAGAAGAAAAGAAAGGAAAAAAACTTTTAATTTTTAACCAAGAGATCAAAGCAATTGTTTTTTTTTCTTTTTTTTTTTTCTTGTTTGTTTGTTTTTCTGTATCCAAACGAAGTACAACACCTTTAAACAATAGGTGTGTTTAAACAATATTAAGCATATATATTCAGCTGTTTCTCATTAAAATTTAACAGAGAAGAACTAATAATATCATTTTAACTCATTTCAATTAGTTAGTTGTTAAATAAATTATTGACGCAAAAAGTTCTACATTAAAAACAAAAAATTTCGTACATTATCAGAAAAAAAAATATTGGACAGTTTTGATTTATACATTTAATTACGTTTTAAAAGTTGAACACTGCACTTACAAAAAAAAAAAAAAAGAGTCATTCAGATTTAAAATACTTCATTTCTGCGGAAAGTTTCAACTGTTTAGAACAGGAGAAACATCCTTAATGAACATGGTTCAAGGCCGGGACTTCGTGAAATACAATCGAAATTCATTCTTGACTTTACTTTTCTCTTCCCAGGAGCGTTTTAAAATATTACAATTCATTAATTTCTTCAAAATTAATAGTAATAATAACAACAACAATAAATCCATTAAAATCAAACAGCAAAATTAAAAACAATGCATTTTCCATAAACCAGATAGAAAAGGTCATGGCTTTTCCTGGCCTTCCATTGAACACGAACGGAAGCTAAAACTTCGCATGAAAGCCATCCTGTATATCATAAGGCAGAAGATATCTTAGCAAATCTTGTAAGCCATGCACTCAATGGTGACCACACAGAAGAGAATGGGGGAGCTATAAACACGAAGCTCCCATTAGTAGCACACAATTATTGAACTAAAGGAGGGACTCAATGCAGATTTGGAATGGCGCCACGGCTTTGGCCAGGAATCAAATCACAATAACACTCCCAGAAGGGCGGAATTATGTCTGCCAGCTCCAGAAAAGGACAATGGTGAAATATCAAAAATTCCACTCGATTCCTAAATGTTCCATTAAAATGTCGCAACAGTTAAGATTAATCGAGAGGGCTCTTTTTGGTGCGGGATTTTTTTTTCTCCCAGAACTCATTTTGTGGTATTCTTTGTCACTACGTCATTAACAAGGAAAGCATCAATTAAAATGAAGAGCGTGTACAATGACTTTCTCACGCCCAACCTCGTTTGTTTGATTTTTGAAAAAATCGCCCACAAATAATTGATATTTTCACTACACAGAAATAATAGCTATTGCCTAATTAAATGACATGATGTTTGTTACATGTGTCACTATATTCAAGTATTGAAGAAAAAATTATAAATCGAGAATCATCAAAAACCATTACATCGAAATAACAGCCAGATGCTAATAAATTAAATACATTAGGTTCTTTGTTACATATGTCTAGATATATTTAAGTAGTGAAGAAAAAATGAAATTAGAGGAAAAAAAAATTATAAGGCAATTATGTCCAGTGAATAACTTCCTGAGTGACTAATACACAATTGTCTGTGGCGAAAATTTCTCAAACATTTTTTGCAGACTTGACACCCCAGGATCTTTAGCGTCGTCGGTTGGGTGGGGCTTTGTAGATAGCTTAGGAGCCAAGCAACTTATGATCCAGCAACTCCTGAGATATTGGTTGATTCATAGGGAGAATCGGGAGGTGCTGTCGAAGTTTGCTAAATACTGCTTCATGGATGTTTGAATTGTACAAGGATCAAACTAAAGAACTTTTAGTTCTACGATGGAAAATATAACAATTGAAGCAACGGGATGTAAGTGCCAAAAATCAAAAATTTGGAGATAACTACTACAAACAGAAAGATTGAAAACTTTAAAAAGCCGACTTGCATTCCCTTTGATTCTCATTGCCTCACTTGTTAACGAGAGAATGCCCGCACCCAATGGAATATATTCAAATTGAGGCTGACACGTAGGCATAAAAATAAGAGGAAATGCCATAAGATAGTCCATCGTGAGATTCAAAAACTATCCAACAGCGGATAATTCGATGCCAATTTCATTAGAAAGCAACTGTTTCACTCAAAGACGCCAGTGTTTTCCACGGACAAAAAGTATCGCATTTAATTCATTTTGCGGAAATCTATTACTCTTTGTGGGGATAATCATTGCATAACAGACCGAAAACGCAAATGCATTTAAAATATGACGGTTTCAAGGTTTTTTAGCAGACACTGTTAAGTCCTGCTATAATTACAGCGACAACATTAGTGGTGTAATTACAGACGAAAACAACGTGCTTATCCAAGCGGCGCATGTGCGAAACGAAAAATTATATCATTACATTATACAGGAAAAAGGAAATATTGACTTGGACATAATCATTTAATACGTTCTCATTTACTTTTTTTTTTCATTAGCTTTCACGACAACAGCAACCATTAAGACCGCTTGCCGCGTTTCGCAATTACAATTACGCGATTGGGAGTCAAAACTATTATACGCAAGCCGAAGGCTGATATAAAGAAAACAAAATAAATAAAGGAAAAAAAACCCGCCATTTCAACATTGTTGTTTTCCTTCATTATTTCACACAACAGGTCATTTTCAGCGAAGAGGGGGAAATGTCATTTAGTTGGTCAAATTAAAGGGATTCTCTTAGGACCTTCCTCCAAAAAAGTTCTGATTTTAAAGAATGAGTAAGGCTGGCATAATAAGGGTTTCCTAACATCTGTCGACGTTTCATCAAGTTTCGCTTTTAATGAGAGGCCCTCTTAACGATAAGTAAATACGAGCTCGAAGTTATCAGCCAGATAGATAGAATTCAAAGTATCTTCAGCTTTGAGCGCAAATAAGCGATGTTGTAATGTGCTACATGTGCCCTCATTATAGCCGGCATGTTCTGAAAATATATCAGGAAACCTAACCCTAAATAATTCTATAGCGATGTGATTTAAATTGCGCTTTTGAGGAGTTTTTACAACTGAAATCAATAAAAACAAGGATTCTGAAATTCTTAGTTCTGCACGCTTACAAAATTAGTAATACCAATGCTTATTGCAACAGGCTAGATTTTTAAAATATTTCATTAATTTAAATATTCTATGACACAAATTAATTAAAGTTTCAATTGGATACAATCCACTAACAATACCAAATACATTGCACCCTCAAATAATGAAAGTTTCGATTTATCTTAAGCGATTTGTCTTAAGTGTTCTTTTTCATAGTACTTTTTCTCTCCCATACAGTTATAACTTAGAATACTAAAAATAGAACAACACACAGTGTTCTGCCTTGAAAAACAATTTTTTACATTATTTACATGAATGCTAAAAATATTTTCGATGAAACCAAGCTTTAGCTTGGGTAGCTAATATATCATACTTATTTCTTTGAAAAATCAAAACGCAATAAATATACCGCCACATTATAGTTATCAGCAACAAAAAGTCGATTCCAAACCTTAAGGAAATTAATTTGAGATGAATCATAATGATTCATCGAGTAATTAACCGCCATTTTTTGTGTAAGCTAGTAGCACAGTGTACCCAAATGACAGGAAAGAAAACAAAAGAGCGAAGAAAATTGGCACCACTTCAAACAACAGTGGCAATGGCAGATCGTGAAAGCTTAATGATTACCACAAGCCTCCATCAGCCAAAACAAAGAAGGGTAATAATAATGAGACCCAGTTTACGCCAAACCCCCCAGAAAAAAAAAACTAGAGCTATTTAGCAGAAGAGGAAATTATCGGTTTAAGTTCGCGGCTACCGTTCAGAAAGCCCGCCAGAACAGGAGTGGAAGTTGAAGTAATAATAGAAATAAAAAAAACCCTCACCGTTGATGGTTTTTTGATGGGTTTCAAGGTCTTCCTGTAGTGTCACAGGTAAGTCGGTGTTCCCTGCGAATTTTCCATTAGGTCCTTCGCTGATGCTGCGGTGATTACTGCTATTAACCAATTACGGTTCGAGCAAAATGTTGTCGCGACCAACAAGTTAGCTGACGATGTGGCGAGGCAAAAGTCGTTACTTTGCACTCACTTGTCTATTCCATAGATTTCTGCCCTAGGCAGTACTGGAGCTGATTCATCAAAGGAGAAAAGTATGTTTATGTAAAAATGTTTATATCGCATTCTTGAAGAAGTTATATTTAGGAAACACATTGTACTAATGTGTTAGTACATCAAGTTAGTTGACGAACACGTTGGTAAGACAAAGTCTACATGGCACTCGCTTGTCTAGTCTATAGATTTCTGCCCTAGGTAGAAATCTATAGACTAGACAAGCGAGTGCCCTAGCTGCCCTAGAGCTGATTCATCAAAGAAGAATAGTATGTTTGAGTAAAATATTTCTATTGTATCCTTGAAGAAATTATATTTTGAAAACACACTGTATTAATTTGGTAGAGAAAGCATACTCATATACAGTTGCAAATGAAATGACTATTCAGAGTTCTCATACAGTAAAAATCACCTTAATTTTATTAGTATGGCTGAACATTCGGAATCGGAGTCGTAGATTCGAAATTATTTTTGAGTAAAGAAGTCGGAGTTGGGAGGATAAAGCTTTTAATTCTTCGGTCTGAACACACAAGAATTTAACAACGGCTTTTTTTTTCTTCTTAATAATAGCATAAAATAAGAACATAGTATTACTTTTCTTTGTGCCTTAAGATTCATTCAATCTTTTCATTAAAAAAAATAGATTGACTACTACTCATTAAAAACTGTCTACAAAATTAGAAGCGGCTTCCGACCGCTAGCAACTAGCTACAATTTTTATTTTTCAGGCAAAAACATACTGAAATCATCAAACAAAGGCTTCGGATGATTACAATAACACAAAAAATACCACTTGTAATCTTAAATTATACCTCCTGTACCAGCACTAAGCTTTAGAAAGATAATCAACTAAAATTTCCACATTCAGGTGATAATTTTCTCTGAAACTCCAAAGTAGAGGAAGAAATCTCGAGATGAGAAAACAAAACATTAATAAGCTCGAAAAGTGGGGTAAACAGTGTGCATACGTGATAGCAGGCGCCAAAAAACGATTACACAGATGCTTAACTACATTCTTTACCCTAGTGGCTATTTGGCCCCAGACACAACACTATCTAATCTAGTAGCGGATGCTACTTATTCGCATAAAGCTGCAATATGAGGAGGGGGGGAGAGCCTAGAAAAGAGCCAATCAGGAAAAGGCATTTATTATTGATGTGAATAAGAGACGAAGTTCCACGTTATGGTGTGGGGAGGACGTCGTAATGGATCTTCTATCACTTCAAATCATCGTTTTCATTCATAAATGGCGGGAGGAATAGGAATCACGATGGTATTGGAAGGACGCACATATTAAGTCTTGTCCATAAGAAGAGTTGAGGTCGGATTTAGAAGCAGTATTTGTAGCAGTAGAGTGTCGGTGTGGGCGGGAAATCACGAAAGATGGTGGGAATGGGGTCAAATCGGGAAAATGAAGATGCATTCTTGGCGATTAAATTCTCTATTTCTTCCAATCCATTCCTTCCGTTTTTTGTTTGGCTAAACTTCTTTTGTTGTCCTGATTTTGGTATTCGTGAGGTGAGCATTTTTTTTAGAGGAAGAAGACAATGATAGAGGGGGAAAAGTCAACTTATTGCTGCTAATTCTGAAAAATGAATGATCAGTTCTGTTGTCTCCAGAAATCCAAACAAACATTGAGACAAAACCTAAATCAACACCTAATGTCTTTCAAAACGGTCAATCGGCTTTTGAATGAGAATTGATTACTACTTTATTTTTGTCTCTTAGTTTATTAAAATACAAAAAATTTACATAAAATTATGTTATTTGCTTGGCTTGAACGATAGTGCTTTCTTAATCTATTATCTTGAACACAAATGAGTACGTTTGGCAGAGAGAGAAATATAAGTGGAAAAGAAAAGCCACTGAAGTTGACTTTAAAATTTCGGAACTTGTCAATAAAAATTATTAATTTAGACAAAATTAAAAAGAGAGAGAGGGAGGATAACAATGAGACAATAGCTTCATATGCTTCTGATTGATCAATTTAATTAAAAAATTGCTTGTGTGTGAATTTTACGAATTTCTCTAAAACTGGGATTTAATAAAATCATGACAATAAAACACGTTGAGAAAACGTTAGGTTACGTCAAAGAATAATTCATTGCTGTGTAATGTCATAAAACTAAGTAAATCAGAAGTTTCTCAAAAGTTGACACAAATAAAAAGAAAAAACTTTAAGAACTGATGAGTACCAGGCAATTGCTCCACGATAAAGCTAGTAACAGAAAATCGACATACTCACCTCCTCATTTCCTGCAATAATTTCTCCAGGGGGAGAAAAGAGGGCCCCACCCGTCCCACAGGGACGTCATTTCAAGTTTTTCCAGGGGGGGGGGGCAAAGGGTGAAAACACAATGCAATTTCATCGGAAAACAGCAAAAACCACGCCCACTTATATATAAATACATTGACTTCTCAAAGCCAAGGGGGGGGGGAGGCAATTGACCCCCCTGCCCCCCTAAATGACGGGCCTGTTGTCCCACCTGTAATTTACGGAGTAATCAGGGAACGGACCACATAAAAGTAAAGTGTTCATGGCACTTAAAAGAAAAGCCACTGACGTTGACTTTAAAATTTCGAAACTTGTCAAAAAAAAAAAAAAAAAAACCATTAGAAAACACTCAGGCACGCACAAAATGAGACAATAGCTTCATATCTCCCTATTGTTCGATTTAATTCAAAAAATTGCTTTTGAATAAGTTTTTTGGAATTTCTTTAAGATTTAAGAGTTAATAAAAGCATGAGTTAAAATGTATCGAGAAAAAGTTAATTTGCGTTGAAGACTAATAACTTATTACTGAGTAATACCATAGCACGAAGTCCATCAGAACTTTCTCAAATGTAGCATACTATAAATAAAACGAAAAAACTTAAAGAACAATTGCAAAAATCAACCCATGCATATCGTTCAAACGCTTCACGATAAAGCCATAGATATATGTATGAAGCTAGCAACAGAAAATCGACATATCCACCTCCTCCTCATTTCCTACAATAATTTCTCCCGGGGGGGGGGGTAGGAGAAAAGAGAGCCCCACCTGTAATTCACGGCGTAATCAGGGCCCGGGCTCTTCCCAGGATAAATAAAGACAAATAACGAGCTGCCAAGTCTGAGTTTCACACTGGCAAATGTCGCAAGAGGCTCGGGCAGCATTATTGTGATTAAAAGCCGTAATGGGCGGGGTCTGTGATGACCCCCGCGACCACGATAAATAAGCGCCTCGGCTACTACATCACGGACCCCTGGCGAAGCTACAGGAGATTACAGGCCGTCTATTATTCATAAATAAAACCCGCACTGTATCAGCGAGCTTTCGAAACGGACGGGATCTACATCAAATCATGCATTAGCTAGGAGGGGAAGACATCTTGGAGAAAATGATGAAGTTTCGGTTTATGGAGTTGATTATTTTAACTATTAGGCAGCCTGTTGCGATGATTATGTAATTACATATGGGTGGTATAGAAAAATTAAAATTCTGATATACCATGGAATGGTCTATGATGTCCTACTGGTGACAATTAGTATTCAAAAACAGCTGAACTTTTAGCAAACATATTCTTTATTTTAATGACCTTTTCGACACTTTTCCATCAATAAAATTTTTAGAAGTTTAAAATAAACCCTTTCAAAAGCAATCATCTGATGAAATATTTAAGGAAAATCAATAATTAGTATAAGAATACAATGTTTGCATGTTCAACCACAGGACATTTTATTTAATTATTTATTTATTTTAATGTATAAGACATGCTGATGCCAGAACAATTACAACCTTTCCGAATGTTTCGTTACGATTTAATCACTAAATTATTACAACTAACTGAAATTTTTGCAGTAAAGGTTTTCGCTTTCAATTCAATTTTAAAAGTTTAAATTTTTCAAGAAAATCAACCCTTGACTAATTAGCAAAAAAAAAAAAAAAGATTTTAGCTTGTTCCGTTTTAAAGAACAGTTAAACTGAATTATTCCAGCTAAATCAAAAATTATAATAATAATAATAATAGTAATAATAATAATAATCGATAATAATAATAATCAGTACGTAATTAGCATGAGAGCCCTTCTGCACTTATTTTCAATTTGTGCGAATTTTTACAAATGACATATAACGGAATTCAGACAATAGAAGTTCTTGAAGAGTATAAAGCTCCCGATTTTTTTTTTTAAGAAAACCCTTACAATATTAATGGTAATAATGATAATCACAATAAGTAATTTCCACTTCGATGTAAACTAGCATAAAATATCAAAGTAATTATATTTTAAAAAGAACCTATACTGTTAAAAAACAAACTGTTGTTTTTACAGTATAATAATGGCAGCAGAGGTTAAAGTTTAAAATTCTAAGAGCACAGCAATAAACTTTAAAACTTGCAAAATTACAGTATATTTTACAGTTTATTACTGTAAAATTAGCAATTTTACAAATCATTACCATAAAATTAGCTGCATTATACTTTAAAAACAACAGTAAAGTGCTGGCAGCTAAGGTTGCAGCTTAAAACTGTAAAATGCACAATATTAAACTGAAAGTAGCAATTTTATACTTTATTACTGTAAATTAGCAATTTTAAAGTTTCTTTACCACAAAATTAGCTGTATTATACTGTAAAAACAGCATTTATTTTTTACAGTGAGACACTGCTAATGGTAATAATGATAATTATAATAAGTAATTCCACCTCGCTGGAAAAACTACTAAAAATATTACTCACACACACGACATAAAATCTGTACCTCAGAACCAGACTAACGTAAGTCCATTTTCGTCATTTTTCGGTAGAGGGGAAAAACGATTGTCGAATACATCGTTTTTCCCCTCTACTGAAAAATGACGAAAATGGACTTACGTTAGTCTGGTTCTGAGGTACAGAAATGTCAAAGTAATTGTATTTAAAAAAAATGTATTGTTACGTAATAATACACGAAAACAATGGTGCTATTTGAAATAACGCTTCCCACAATACATACCTTGACGAAAAGCCTTTCAAAACGACGTCCCTCAATGCCACAAAAGTGTTAATCACAGAAAAGAATTCCTCCACCACTTATCAGACCAAAAACGGAATCGGCAAAAGCGACATCAGCCAAGATGCAGCGTGTTTATCAGATGTAATAGACGCGAGCACTTCTTGCCATTGCCCGTACAATTTGTACAGCGGGCAAGAAATCGATTAATTAGATCGAGCCGGATCGGATCGTGATTTATTTCACCATGAACGTACCTATAACGTTTTCAATTTGAGAAAGTTTGGTTACGCGCCTCGTGCTCCGCTATTTCTTTCTTTTTTAACTGGAATTCATCTGCAGCGACACAATTAGAATTATAGCCCAAGTCCAATTACCGGGCCGTGTTTGCAAGCCTGCAGATGTATGGGCAAGGATTTTTCAACCCGCGTTTTTATTGCGGAGGATGTTTTTGTTTTACATTAAAGATCAAATAGTTTCGGAGAATTAGTTTGGCTGGTGGGTTTGTAATAGCTAGTGAAGTAATTTCAGGATTAAAAGAGGCGCTTCCCTGTTTTGATCTTTTAACCCATTAATGCCTAGCGTCCCTTTCTAGGGACGGTCCAAAAAAGAGCCTAAATTTCCCAATAATGAACATTTCAACCAAATAATAGTGTTCAATAAGTACCTTGGTACTTGGTATTGTTTCAATTCGTTATTAACAGATTGCAGCACATAACCATTGCAAAGCGTGTTCTGTAGCAGTTTTAATATGATCTTTATCGAGAATGACATCGTTCACAATCTCAAGAAAAAAAGCCAAGTTTTCAAAGTTATTCCCAGCCTCCCAATTTATGTTAACTGCTGATTTTATTCCTTCTAATAAAATGTCTTTTTAAATATTATATCGTAGGCAGAAACAAATTTTAGTAAAAAAAGTATGTAACCTCGGGGGTCTATAACTTTTAAGGGACGATTTTTCTTTCCTTAATAATAAAATTATTTTTTACATGATATTTTTTTATTATTTTTCCTGTCCATTAAACACTGTTTTTAACCAGTATACCAGCTGTTTTTAACCAGTAAGAAATGTGCAGCGCTAGTTAAGATTATTACCAGTTTCGGAAATCTTAGATATTTTTAAGAATAAGCCAGCCTTTTTTAATGTTGTTTATTGTTTATATTTATCTATTTAGAGTTATAGTTATAGTTTAATTTAACTGATTTGAAGAGTAAATGTTGTGGAAAAGTTAAGGACAACGATTATGCTGAAGTTTGGTGCTATAAAATACCGAACGAAAGGTTGGAAAATCTTGTGGAATCTGTGCTTACAAAAGAGTGGCTGTACTGGTAAAAGCTGCATGCTGTTTAAAAACACATTAAATGCTTTTCTGTTCAATTGTATACAGTACATATTTGATGTATTTAATTCACAATTTGATTACTTAACAGAGCTTTACTTTTACTAATCTATTTTGTTCCGCAGGGAAATCAAACCTTTTCCGATTTCTTATAAACTGAAAATCTTTGAGAGTGCTTTTTATAAAAAAAAATGAGTTTAAATTATTTTTCTTCAACAAGTTAATCAGATCTTTCCTTCAAACTAGTTTAATATATTGATATTCAAAAATGTTTGTACAGTTGAAGAAATACACTTCTCTTTCTCATGCTTATTATTGATAAGATGTTCGATTTGTCAAACTTGCAAAACTTTTGGCCAGTAGTGTATATGAATAGACTAGCAATAGAATCAGGGGTGCCCATCCCCCCCCCCCCCATAAATTTTCACAACCCTCTTGTGCTTTTTATTTTTACAGCTCTTTTTTGTTTTATTTATTTTTTAACATTATTTATTTTTTTAATATTATTTTTTTTAATATTACTTATTTATTTTTTAAACACTTTTATTTATTTATTTTTAACATTTATTTATTTTTTTAAATTTCAACTATTATTTTTTAATATATTATTATTTTTTTAAAAGCTTGAATTATGCGCAGAATATAATCGCTTTTTTTTCCGTTTCAGACATTCCAAACACACACACACGCACATAAAATAAATAAATACATAAATAAATAATAATGAAGAAATATTTAAAATTTAAAAAAATAGTTAATGAATAATTTTTATTAAAAAATCCGTAAAAAGTTTAAATTAAAAAATAAATTAATAAATAATTTAAATAAATGAATAAATTAGTGTAAAAAATCCCCCGCCCCCAAATCTTGATGGCGCAACTTGCGCCACAATCCCCCCCCCCCCTGTGGGCACCCCTGAATAGAATAAAATGTCATTTCTTTTTTAAACAAGAAATTAAGCAAAGTAAGGTTACTATTATTATTATTATTATTATTCGTAATGGTCATAATTCATCTGAAATTTTAATAATTTTCACAACCTACAAGTGTATATGATTTATTGTTATTTTGTTTATTTATTTATTAATATTACTATTTTGCACCAAAATACATTTTTGCAAAAAAAATTACTTTCAGGGAATCCTTTACGAAGAAGAAACAAAGAAAAAAAAAAAAAAAACAGAATTAGTATATTCCGAAAGTATATTCCAACAATAATAAATATACTACAAAGAAGTAAAGGAATATGATGAAGAAAATTCCAACGAAATTCGTAACCATAAAGGAATTCGATTACGAAAACGAATGTTGGACGCTTGCTACAGATGAAAGATTAATTTGTTTAATTTACTTCGACACTCGCATTCACACCTGTTAATCATGAAACTTTACAAGCGACATGAGCAAAATTAGAATTTTAAGTTGCACAAGCAATTAATATGAATTCAAATGGCAGATGTTTCAAGCAGCCCCGAGGAAAACATTTGTCACATATCACGATTATAAAGTTCCTTTACAAAAATAAATAAATGTACGCCTTAAGGAAAAAATAAATAAATGAACTAATGAATGTACGCCTTCAGGAGAAAACAAAAAGGTTAAATGCCATTGCAATAGCTTTAATAAACGAGCACCCACAAGAAACTAAAGGTTAATTAATAAAGCCATAAAAGCCACCAGCGCCAATGCTTTTACCCAACAAAATCAAAAATTCACCAAAATCATTCCTGGCAATTTCTAATCAATTCGGCTGCCAACAGGCGAATATTTCAATCACAACTCATTACTTTCGAAGCCCGTATCGCAATTGCAGGTGGGGGGGGGGGATGAATATGAATTCTTCAAATCGAGCAGTCACTCACAGGACGGACATGGAAGGTCAGTGGCAATTAAGACTCATAGCAATCGAGTCATTAGGTCTTGAATCATTGCCCAGGCAAAGGAGGTGAGCATTTGGGGGCGGGGCCTCTTTCAGCTGTCAATCGGGCGACCCCCCAGGTGATGATCCGGGATGGGCACCACAGGGGGGCGCACGTGCAAAAATCGAAAAGGGCACACCCACCTTTATCCGCGCGCACCTTCTTCAAGGCCAGAACCTGGAAATGACCATACATAACACTCTGCGCCTATCCTCCTCATTAACAGTTCCACGATAAAGACTTGTTTTTTAACGACGAGGGAATGTCATCCAGTTTAGCTCACACATCTTTGTAGGTCGTTTCTTACGGATTTTTCATTACATTCGTTCAATCTTCGATCTACACGTTCATGCAGGAGCACCCCTATGGGAGGTCACTGCGACCTCCCAATAATTTCCGTATCCGGCATATTTTGCTGACGAGTCAGCAATTTGAAGACAATATTGCAACATTGAGATTGTTTGTTCTTTTTAGTTTTAAGAATTATTTTTTAAAAGATGCCTGTTTTTTCTCACTAAATGGTATGCATGTACGACATGTGTGTATGATTGTACTTTTCCATTCGGTAAAATTGGAACTTCATTCGGCAAATTGATAATTTCCCCCCTTCCAAAAATTTTATTTCGTGGCGCCCCTGATTCCTAGTGTTTAGTTCGGAGCGCCCCTGCATTCATGGCCTGATTTACCAACAGGAAGGGACTAGTAAACGCACGGGCCTGTGGACAGGGCCCGATGAAGATATTAGGTTAAGCACTTTTTTGGGCTGCCTGTACTCCGGCTTTGTAGTTTTAGGCAGTGGACGAACAATTGTAGCCATTTGGGGGCCCCTAGGCCACCGCCTAGTTGGCCTATTTAATAATCAGGCCCTTCTTGTGGGGCCGTGGACCTGTGCAGTGTGCACCATAATTTTCTTGCACCAAAGCAGGGACAGACTTAGTTTAATGGAATCTATTGCTATTACCAAAACAATCAAACCCAAATTACTTTTCATTGACATTTAGGCTGTTTTTCGTGTAAAATAGTTATCATGTTTACATGGTCAGAGTAAAATAAAGATTGATTATCAAACATTCTTATGCTCTGGTACTGCAGCAGAGTGTGCAAATAATTTTTCTTTTTTAGGGTACAAAAATAAAATTAGTGACGCTCACATTCAAATTGAATTAATAAGGGCATTTTTTTTCTAAAAAAAAGGGGGGAGGAATACAAATTGCACTTGAAGCTTGCTTTTAGAAATAAAATAAGTATTTTGCCATTCAATTTGAAATTTTCTTCTCATGTTTATTGTTTACTCAAGAATGGTGGTAGTAATAAATGTCGTTGGAATTTTCAGCTTCATACTGCATAGACCAAGATTAAATTTTACGTCGAGGGAAGTACTGAACTTTTTATCACATATTGTGTACATTATATAAGACATACAATTAGGTAACTGTATTTGCTTGATAACATATAAACAAATAAAAAAACATTGCATATATTTTTTAAATTCATCAGTCAAAATGAACGGAAATTATATTTAAGTGTGTTTTCAGAAGCAATTAATAATACTAAGGGAACGAGTTTTTTTTTCCCCTTAATACATAAAACAGCAACCCTACCAAAACAATGTTTTCCTTCAAATCCTCGGAAATTCTCCAGGAATGTTTTTTGTCTCTCGCCATTTTTACAACACCGCCTGCTTTTTCGAGAGGAATTTACAGTCATATTTCATCCCGCACCCCCCACTCGAAAGAGGCATGTCATCCTGTGTGTTATCCTCATTTAGATAAATATTCCTTCCTCCGGGCGAGTCGCTGTGACCGTGACACTTTTATGTCGCGGGAGGGTTCTTAAAAATTAAAAACCGAGTGTTTTTTTCGCAGATGCAAATGCGGAATCATTTTTCACCGGCATTATGCAGACACAGTCTACTGTCATGCGTGTAAGTAGAATTCATTAGGAGCTGGCATAAGGCTGTATGTGCTCCCATGACAGAAATAACGTAATAAACCTTGGACGGGTACGGGAATTGTGCGATTGATTCTTGTGTGATAGCGTCACGACAGGACAAGAGGAGAGAAAAGTTTTTGTGATTGAGCGGTGTGCTGAACCGCAGAGATTAGGTGTTCCTTTGCAATCATGTTCTACAAAGTAACAAAGTAATTTCAAACTATTTTTTGCAAAAAATAAATAAATAAAATAAAATGCTTTTTAAAAAAAATCAAGAAGAAAGGAATTTAATTTTTCTTGTAAAGGAAAAAGAGAAAGAGACAGAGAAAGGAGGGAGAGAAGAGAAGAGGTAAACATAAAAAAATTACGTGAAGAACAAATTAAATGGAAAAAAAAATATATTAACGACCTTGACCTGAAAAAAATTTAAATCCCAACAAAAGAATGTCAAACAAATCAAAACTGATTAAAAAAAGATGTACATGAATAAACTTTTGACTAGGGATGGACCGGATAGTAATTTTGCCGAATACCGTATATCCGGTGACTCGTCATAAGCCGGATTCCGGATATCCGATAAACTCTCACATCAATTCCGGATATCTCTCACATATAATAATATCACGGATAATTTGCCGGATATCCTGCAAAAATCTCCCGAATATCCGTATCCGTGGCGGCCAGCCGGATCGGATATCCGGAAGTATCGGATACTTAAAATATCAGCCGGATAGGCCGGATACCGGATAGTTACCGGATATCCGGTCCATCCCTACTTTTGACTCAAAATATTGTTACTCGTAGGCTCAATAAAAATAGTAAGCAAGTGAAGACGGGAGCGTATTAATCATGATTATTAAATTTATTTAGGAAATATGCATAAAATCATTTTATTTTAAAACAACACAAGCAAATGAATATATAAAACAAAAAATAATTTTATTTTATATCCTTCCGACCGACCTTCCGATTAAAAACAAGTACTTTTCTTGCCAGTTTTACATCTTTTGCTTAATAATACATACATTCAGAAACAAGAAATAATTTATTTAAAAGAAAGTTTTTTTAAACATGTATTATTCATTATTTTCGAAAATCCACACACTAATTTAAATATTTAGAGTCCCGCATTTAATGTTATCTGTTATTTTTCTTTGAATTTATGCGTTAAGTTGCTATTTTTCATTTATTTGACATTGCTCTAAATATAGATGTAATTTTCTGTTCTATGAAGTAAACTGAAAACTGAACAATATGTAATTTTCGGACAAAAAAGAAAAGGAGAGAAAGAGAGGTGGAGAGTTGAAAAACAATTATTGCTAAGCCCTAAAACAAGATTTCGGCCCTTCCGTAATATTTTTAAGCTTTCATAAAGTAGTGACATTTTCAATGTGAAATATATCAACATCGTTTCTTTTTTGATTTAGTAATATAATAACCGATTTGTTAGTTATAATTTTATGCTGCTTAAATTATCCCCAATTTGTATGAACCCTTTGCTTGATTTCCACATATATCTGTCCATCCAGTGTTTATTAGCTGGATACTATTTGTTACAATTTTCATTTGCACCAACAATTGTTTTGTTCGACTGACACTCTTGCCTTGCTCATGTTTATAAATTTCAGGTTCATTCCGTATCACAGAGAGAAAATAAATAAATTAAAGCAAAAGATCTATTAAAATACTAATATCTAAATATTCGAAAAGCTATATTACAACACCACTCAAGAGATCTTGCGAAAAAATAAAACTTGGTTGGTGAAAAATTTCCTACGTAGCATCTTTTGATGGATCACCACTGGAGGAAGAATTAAAGTGTTTATCATAAATCTTCCATCACCAATATCTGTTTACAGATCTCTTTCATCACTGTATTAATTACTACATTGTTTTCCCCACGTGTTCAGCGCGCAGGTGATTGGTATCTCGCAATCACGTGACAGCAGGCAGAAACTCAGATACGACGGCGAAATTTCTGCTCGTTAACAATCAAGTGAGGAAGAATTTGCCAGGGATGAATATCGGGGGAATGTTTTAAAATATTGATTTTCAAACTGGTTGCAATTATTCTTTTGTGAATGGTAGAGAGTTCAAAGGGGGATTGCATACAAGCTAACCTTTCAACTTCAAAATATTTACAACTTAGCACTCGCGGGTTTGATTTACAGCTCGGTATTTCATTGACATTCGAAACTATGTTGTTCGCCAACATAAAAGTAGCATATGTACGAACGTGATAGCACTGTTAAAAATTGAGCATCATTTTGATTTTAAAGTATAGTTTCAATACATATGTTTTATTTCGTTTTAAATGTACTTTTCAAGGTTGAGTCGTGTATGAAAAGGTGTGTTAGGATATCATCGAGTCGATAAACAACACTTAATTTAAATGCAGAAAATTGGAACATTTTTTAGAGGAATATATCGAAATTTATGCCCATACTATCACCACAAAGAATAATAACATGTTTTTAAATTCGATATATGTGTGTGTAATTGTGAGAGAACTAAAAATTTATGCACACAGAAGACGAAAACAAGATAGACTGAGAACATCTGTACGCCAGTGTACAAGCTGTAACATGTTGCTAGTTGCTGTGTTTCATCACAAAGCACTTTAATTTTAAGTTTTCGTTGGTTATAAATCATATTATATTAATGTTTATTAGAAGCAAGAACTTAGTTAGCTCTAGGAAATAGAGTTAGAATTAGCTCTATGGAAGTTCTGTATAAAATAAATAAAATATGAAGAATTCAAAACAATGGTACTAAAACCTTATTTTCATTTTTAATTTGAAACATCCTCATCGTTGTACTGTTGGGAGTTACATCTACATATTATTTTGTTTTCGTCTCATTACTTTAGTCTCCCAATGTATCTTTCAACGATCTATACTCTCTTTCCCAAATAACGACAAATTAATTCCTTCCCTTCCTACTTACGAAGTGTCAAGTATCCTCATTAAAATCCACTTCGAATTAAGACTTTGAAGAAGCTACATCTTAACCTACAAAGACATACCTACCCAGAGCGAATGCATAGAAACAAAACCCACCGACCCCCCCCCCCCTACACACACCTGGTAAAAAATATCCCCAGGATGCGTCACTCTCATTATAAAGCGCCCGTAATGAGACTGATTCTCCGTTCCTAATTTCCACAGTTAACGAACTACGGATTCCAATAAAAATCCCCACACCCTGGTCGAGCCCTTAATGAAGGCGAGAGAGAGAGGGCATGCCAGCGAAAAAAGAAAAAGAAAAAAAGAAAAAGAAAAGAAGCCTCGTTATTTGTTTCTTGGTCATTTGCATAAGTTAATTGCTCTCGCGCGCTTCCGTAGCGAAAAAAGGTGTGTTTTTCAGCTAGCCCATTCGTCTCGGAGGTACTGTCTTGTCTTTATCGCTATGTGCACAGTTGCCCCATCCATATGGATAAGGCGTTTTATTTCGCCTCAGCACTGGAAGACTTTATTAATATTTTCATTTTTAAATATTATAAAAGAATGAGAGACCGGCTCGGAATGACTGTTTTATTGGTTCCTTATGATCGTTTTCGCTTGGCCGAGGGATTTTCATTTTTTGCTTTTTTTCGTTTTCACCGTATCGCTACAAGGAGATTATCGTAAGCTGATTATATTCCAGGTTCAGATTTTTAGGTGTATTACGAGACATGTGCGCAAACTCGGAGTTTGATTTTAGATGACCCCCCACCCCTCCCCTCAACGGTATTATCCCACACGAAAGTAATTAAATATATTTAGAGGATATAAAGTCATTCAGTCAAAAAGAAAATTAGGAATACATAAGATCTAAGCAGTGAAGATGACTCAATCTATGGCAAAGTTAAATAAGTTGGTGTCACAGTGTCACGGATCAACGGTAAGGGACAAAAGCTTTTAAAAAGTTTTAAAACTGATGATTTGAATCAAGGAGTATTTGAAAAGTTTCTGAAGCACAAAATCCACAAAGCTATGCTTGCTTTAGTTCAGTTTTGAAAGTCATGTGTTAATATTACAAACAATTAATCTATAATAACTAACATTTCATTTTGTTTCTCAAAATGAGTAAAGAGCATGTCGCATTCAAGACGGAGAAAATATAGTAACAGCTAATAAAATTTCTTCTGTTTCATCGGAAAAACATTAGAAAAAATAAATATATAGGATGGTTTGCTTTATGTGTTAAAAATATACTATATATACCTGCTTTAAAATAAACTTTTAACAGCTTCTAAAATGAAATAAGTGCCACTTTTTTGTAATTATGAGATACTTGCTACTTTTTTCATTGCATCTATTTAGAAAAAAATAATGTTATAATGTAAATAATTCTAAAATATGAAACTTTTTTAGAGTTACACTCAAACGATTTCAATTAATTTTATCAATTTACATAAAAATACTGAAAGAAAAATAACGAGTGTTTTCCGCCGGCACATTATTTTTTAAATGTCTTTTGTGTGTTGCAATATAAAATCATTAGAAAAAAATAAATACAGGATGGTTCGAAGTAAAATAATCATTTGGCACGTTTTGAAAATAAAGTAAGTGCAACTTGTTTTATACTCATAAAATACTTTCTACTTTTCTTCGCACCTACTTAGAAATGAATGTGAAATGTAATCAATTCTAAAGTATGAAATTATTTTTTAGAGTTGCACTTAAACGATTCAATTAATTTTACTGAATTTACACAAAAATGAAGAGCGAGTATTTTTACCTGCATAGACGAAATTTAAAATATTATAAAAGCGACCTGAAGAACTGGTGGCAATTTTTTTGTTGCTTTAAAATGCACAGTTAAAAAATTAATTCTGAAATTTGTGATGATATTTCGAAATGAGGTAATTCAGCAAAAGTTTCGTGCAGAAATTACGATATAAGATGGAATTTTTAAATTAAAAAACAAAAACAAAAGCTGTCGCCTACCTTTTTCGCTTGGCTCCTAGATTTTAGCAGAGTTTGTCAAGTCCTAAAATTAAGTCTTTGAACGAGAGTTAAGGCTGGGAGAACTTTTAAAATTTAGTTCACTCAAGGCAGAAAAAGTATTGGCAAGTGATTAGGAAGAAATACACTCAACTTTAAAACTAAATTTAAAAGCAGCTGTTTAAATTCACGATTCTCAATCTATTGGATTTCGTACGCTTCCAATCATACCGGGGATGATGGTTGGAGCTTTAAAGCAATGTTCATTTTTCTTCGACCGACATGGAGACCACTGATTAAACAAAACTTCTTAGCAGGTGTGCTTGATTTGGTTAATTTCACACAAAAATAACTTATGAGCACAAAATGAGCAAATTCAGAACAAATAACCGCGGATGGGATTGCAGTAGATAAGATTAAATCCACTGTATTAAAGGTAATCAGTTAGCCTGTAGGCGTCGTCGGTTAAAATGTAAAGATATTTTTTTTAATTGAAAACTTTGTAACACTTTGTAACGTAGTTCAGTTTTATTTTGAGTCGAATTGTTCAAAAACGAATATTGTAAAAAATAAAATTGGAATGTCAAAAAGAGGCAAACATTTCGGAACATTAAAACGATGTAAATTCATATATATATATATATATATATACATTTAAGAATACACTAATAATAATCATCAAAAGAAAAAGTTTGATTAAGTAAATTACCTACATTTGAATTAGTAACTAAAAAAAAAAAATAAATAAATAAATAAATGCAAATTCAGATAAACTTTATCCATCAATTAGATTGCTTTTTTTTTTCATTGTCTTCAGCAGATGTTCTTTTTTTTTTTTACCTTTCTTTACTATAATTTATTACTTTATTTTTATTATTTATATATTAGTTTAATTTAAATAAATCAATGCAAATTAAGACAAACTTTGCATTAACTACAGATTGCTTTTTTTTTAATTGTCTTTAGCCAGACGTTCTTGCTTTTTACTTTTTTTTTTATTACCCATAACCGATTACAGAGAGTCAACTAATATTTTTATTTAGTCGCTGACAGCGTCTACTGCTGCTAGATAATCACCGATAGAACCACTGATTAAAAAAATACAATAATAAACCGAGCAAAAAAACAGATAACATAAATGTCGACTTTTATCAGTCTAGCCAAGCCACTGAATAAATACAGACGTTATTGATTTCAATATTAACCCACTAAATAATGAAATATGCAGCGATCAAAACATTTCTGCAGTTCTATTAAAATTGTTATTGCGTTTCAAGAGCAATAAATGGAACAAAAACAGGCAAAAGCAGATAAATTCATCATAATTTTCATCAGCCAAGCCCAGGTGCTGATTCCGAAAGAATCCACAAATAAAGATAATATTCTTAGAAAAACAGATAATCAACATAATTGCTTGATAGTAGAAATTTTACAAAACAGGTAGATGGAGAAATATTTGCAGAGTTGTTTTTTATTCTCCCAAAATTAGAATCGCGCGTACACTGAACCATATACATTTGGCACTTTTTTCCGGCATTCAAGTACAATAACCCAGCAGTAAGTACTTTTAAATTATAATGAGGTATTTCGGAGCAAGAAAAAAAAAATGTCACAATCAAGAAATAAATCTATTCGACAATGAAAGAAATAAGTTATAGGAAGAAATGAGCCTCGAAAAAAAAAAATCAGGTCTCTTGCCCTAATAGACAGTGATTACAGTGAAGTTTAAACAAAGCCTGAGAGTCAAGAATGGTGTAAAGAAGAAAAAAAGAAAAAAAAGAGGGAGAAAAGAAAATCACCATTGAGAATAATTAGCATTTTTATTTCCGGCTACAATGGCCAAACATAAATTGTGTTTTCAACTAAAAAAACTAATAATAACACTCTATATATCTAAATATATTAAATGTTGCAACTTTTTTCAGAAATATCGGATTAGTCTTTTCGTTTTCTTCTTTTAATAAGCAACTTCCCAAGAAAATACCCCTTTTTTTTCCCTGAGCTATTTTACACTCTGTTTTTCCTGCAAGTTGATTTATAATAATGACAATTATGATCTGCAGAATAACAATGGAAATGTTGCTAATTTCGCATAAGCTTGGGAATTAAAAAGCTCTAAGTGAAATTGTTTTGCGTATTAAACAATAACAAACATATTTAAGAAAGAGGGAGCGGATATCAGTATGAGTTATTAAAATAACATATACTTGAATTAATATCAAAAATAATACTTAATACATCAATTAATTCAAAAGGAAGAAGATAAACTATGGTTTTCACATTTTTTTTTAAAATATACATAGTTGTTGCTGGTATGGTAGCTCTTACAGTAGATGTATAGAGCTATGCTAAATGTATTAACTAACATCAAAGAAGATGCTAAAAGCTTACAACAACAATTTTCGGCCAACATCTCTTGTCACAGTTCCTACACCACAAAAAATAAACTGTTGTTTTTACAGTATAATAATGGCAACAGAGGTTCCAGTTTAAAACTAAAACCCTCAGTAATAAACTGTGAAACTAGCAATTTTAGTTTATTACTGTAAAGAAGAAATATTTCAGTTTAATGTCACAATTTTAGTTTATTACCACAAAATTAGCTGGTTTATACTGTAGAAACAACAGTATTACACTGTGGCAGCAGAGGTTCCAGTTTAAAACTGTAAAATGCACAGTAACAAACTGCAAAATTAGCAATTTTAGTTCATTACTGTAAAGTAGCAATTTTACAGTTTGTTACTGTAAAATTCGCTGTATTATACTGTAAAAAAAAAACATTTTTTTTACAGTGTAATTTTGAATAACACTGGACTTAGAGCAGGTCTGTTTTTCCAGGTCAGTTTTTCCAGGGGGTGGGGGGGGGGGGGGCAAAGGGTCCAAATACAATGTAATTTTATCGGAAAACAACGAAAACCACGCCCACTTATATGTAAAACAACGAAAACCGCGCCCACTTATATGTAAAACAACGAAAACCACGCCCACTTATATGTAAATACATTGATTTCTCAAAGTCAGGGGGGGGACAATTGACCCCCCTGACCCCCTAAATGACGGGCTAACTTAGCGGTAATAATTACATTCAAGATCATAAGAATCACATTCATCAACTTAAAAATTTAGTCCCTTTTCTGCAGAAAGCATTTTCTTTTATTTACTCTTTGTTTTTGCAGCCGTGACATCAATTGAAAACGGGGGTTCCTCGTAAATCCAAAAAAACACGTGCCCGCAACACTAATTGCTGGTTGCGAAATTTTAACATTGTTTTATTATCTTTACTCTTTTTCAAATTTACACATCTTATTCGTATAGGTTCATTGTTAAAGTTTGTTAATTAAGTTTTATCAACATTCGTTTTATATTTTTTAAAATTATTATTGCTGATTTCAAAGAGCTGAAATTCAAAAACTGGAATTATTTATATTGTTTTAAAAAAATTACAGGCGGTATGCTTGACAGACAAAAAACAAAATGACAGACAGGCACACAATAATTCTGTTCTTGAAGCGATATACATGCCTTTTATTTACTGAACAAATAATACTGGAGGAAACCGACGTCGGTTTATTGCTGTTCCGGTAAATGGAGATTCGGATAATCGAGGTTACACTGTAATCGTCTATGAAAGAGTTGAGAAGATCAAAAAAAAATATCCTGCTCCCAATCGGTTTAATCTGAGGCGTTAAATCTGAGACGAAAGTTGAAAAAAAAAAAAAATAAATAAATAAATAAAAAGGAATGAAACCCGAGCTTCAATAGGTCCATGATTGAGCGAACGAATGAAGTACAATTCGGTGACAAACTAAACAGTTCTGCATTCATGTGACCAAAAAGGTGATATTGTTCATTCACTAAAAAGTTAAAACGCAATACACAAACATACTTAAATACATACATAACTACGCCGATTTATCGAGATTCCGGTTAATAGTGATCCGGATAATCGATCTTCTACTGTAATCGTTTATGAAAGAGTTGAGAAGATGAAGAGAGAAAATCCTGATCCCAATCGGATAAAATCCGAGGCGTAACGCGATCGGAAGTTGAAAAAAAAAAAAAGTACAACTCGGCTACAAACCAAACAGATCAGCATCAGCAGTCATGTGACCAAAAATTGTGACATTGTTCATTTTCTAAAATATTAAAACGCAATAAATAAATATATAGATACATACATACATACATACAGGGGCGGCATTTCAGCATTTCGTTTGAGGGGGAGAGTTTGTTAACTATGAATTTAATCAGTATAGAATGAAATACATTTAGTAAAAATGAAGCTATCGGAAATTGTTTTCAATCTCAAGAAAAAAAAAAGGTTCATTTAAACGATATACAGTTGCTTGATAAATTCAAAAACTCATATAAGGAACTAAGAAAATTTCAAGTTTTCTAATTACGTACATTTTATTTTACGTGATTACTGGTGGTTCAAATGATGCAAAACTTTACGAAACTATTCGAGTAAAAATTTCTTTACTTTCGTCAACTATTATTGAGAATTAGTAAGCTTTTTTATTTCCTTTTACGCATACGATCATTGATCTGTGATTCATACAAATTGAGATTTCACGTTTCTTATTATTCTGCGCAAGAAATTTGGGAGTGCGACCGCCCCTTCCTACCCTCATTATTTGCCGCCCCTGCAAACATACATACATACACAAACATACTTATATACATACATGACTACGTCCATTCATCGAGATTCCGGTTAACAGAGATCCGGATAATCGAGGTTACAGTGTAATCGTTCATTAAAGAGTTGAGAAGATGAAGAGAGAAAATCCTGATCCCAATCGGATAAAATCCGAGGCGTAACGCGATCGGAAGTTGAAAAAAAAAAGGAACGAAACCCGAGCTTCAATCGGTCCGTGATTGAGCGAACGAATAGAGTACAACTCGGTGACAAACCAAACAGATCAGCAGCCAGCAACAGGGGGATTTTCTCTCTTTCACTCTTAACCGCTAACCACATTGAGCCGCGATCGAAGCAATCGCCAAAAGCCAAACGCTATCACCGAAAGTAAAAAAAGAGAAGGCAAAAAAGAACGAAAGAACACACACACACACACGAACAGAAAAAAAGATATATCGAAAGAAAGGAGAGAAAGCGGCCACATGTGGATCAATGGTCAAAGGATGTAGTAGTGGTCAAGAAGTAGTGGTGGTCACTCGTGTCGCCATTCCCTGCCCATTGCTGACCACAATGGACGCATTAAACTAAACGACGATTTTTTTCTTCTCTTTCTCCTTTTTTCTTACCTAAGCCATTTAGAGTCATTGCGGACAAAGGACTTAATTTAATCGATCGAACATTCAAAGGTTTTTTCGGGCACTGATTGGCTCTGTTAGAATGAGGCTGAAGGTTGAAACAATCTTTGAGAGAACATGCGAAAAATTAAACGAATTTCTTCAACTGAATTACACATTAATTCCAAGATATCTATTTTTATTGATAGAATACATTTACGAATCGGACTACTTGGGTGGAAAGTTATGTTTAGGTTTTTAAACTAAAACTTTTATTTTAAACGGTTGCTGTTGAAAAATTTTTGTCATATTTTTACGACAGTAGAAAAAACGCCCCCCACCCCTTCCTTTTTCTGTCCCGTTGGTTTTAATTATTAACGTAAAACAAATTTTACATCAAAACATGTCAACCCTGCTTTTAAAAGGCAAACAACGTACGTAAACCAGAAATGAAAGTTACAAGCATATTTTTCATGACTGAGAAAAATATTTCTTGAAATAAAGCCTCTGACTATTTAAAACAAAAAAAAAAAAAAAAAAAGCCTCTTAAACGTATTAAACATTTTTATTTAAAATGAACATAATAAAGTGCACAGAATTTTTCTTGTATCGTTTACAAGAGTAAGCTACATAATAGGTTTTTATATTTATAGAGTTGCAGCTAAACTAGAAGTTTAAATAATAACAGTATAAAGAGATTGCTCATTCTATCCGCTAGACGGCGAACGATAGAATAAGAATTTGCCTTTTATCTTTTGGCAACAAATTAAAATTATTGGTTTTTTTTTTTTTTGATATTCTAAGGATTCATGAGGCTGAAATGATGTTGCAACGGAGATTGTCGCAATGTTAGCAAGTGGATTGATAGTTCTGAACTAAGAATGTGTTGCACGTGTTGGTCACTTAGTTTTCAAATGATCACAAGAAAGAATTTACCAAGGCAGTACTCACACAAACACAAAAGGTATGTTAAGTTAACTACTTGCTACTTATTATCGTTATTAGATGTTGCAGGATTAATAAATCAGATTCACTGCACAATTTATTTTAGAAAAACTCAATAATATACAAATGTTTAGAATGCTATTCTATATATTATACCGAGAAAGAGATATTTTATATATTCAATACAAAAACCTATAAGAAATAGAAATAAGCAACCAAGAAAAGTTCTTTCTCGTTAAAGTCCACTGGAAACTTACATTTTCACCGGATTTGTATCTTCAGAGTTTCAGGATTACTGATTTCAGAATTTAAGATCATAAAGATCTGCTACAGATTAAGATTTTATTCAAAACTTCTGCTTAAAAGTATTTGAGCAATAGAATAAATCTGGAGCGAAAATGGACGCATTACTTTGTTGAGTGAACCAATTATTTTGTTTTTGTAGTTTACAGTCAAACTATCTTGTGTCTCCCCCCCCCCCTCGGATTCAGAAATATTCCCAAACAAATGTTATTTTTGAAAGACTACCGCGAAAGTGCTAATTTTTTTCCAAACAATAAGGAAGTTGAAAGTTGAAAAATTTTGGCTTTCGAAAAGTCATATGTGTGGTACTATGGACAGTATTATTTAACCCATTAATGCCTGACATTTTTTTTCCCAAAGATATTTTGTATATTGGTTACGAACAGTGTTTAATGGACAGGAAAAATAATTTAAAAAATATTATGTAAAAAATAAATTTTTTATTAAGGAAAGAAAAATCGTCCCTTAAAAGTTACGATAGACCCCAGAGGGTACATACTTTTTTTACTAAAATTTTTTTCTGCCTACGATATAATATTTAAAAAGACATTTTATAAGAAGAAATAAAATCAGCAATTAACATAAACTAGGAAGCTGGGAATAACTTTGAAAACTTAGCTTTTTCGCTCGAGATTGTGAACGATGTCATTTTTGATAAAGATCATATTGAAACTGCTACAGAACACAGTTTACAATGGTTATATGCTGCAATCTGTTAATAACGAATTGAAAAAATACCAAGGTACTCATTGAACACTATTATTTGGTTGAAATGTTCATTTTGGGGAAATTCGGACCCTTTTTTGGACCGTCCCTAAAAAGGGACGCTAGGCATTAATGGGTTAAATATTGCTCAGTTATAAGAAATTCAGTGTCTTTTGTCATGCAATCGATGTAGAAATTTTCAGAAGCAAAATATAAAATACTTCTATACTCCAGGGCAAGAAATAAAGGATCAGAATAAAAAATAATGCATTACGATATAATATGTAATCATAAAAGAGCAAAAATGCTTTCTAAAATGATGGAGTCAAGCAATGTAGATTTTTTTTCTAGCATGGCAATAAACAGTAACGTTTTTTATTGTCTACTTAAATGTGTGGAAATAGCAAAGTTTGGGGGTGTTTCGCCCAAGGTATCAAATTAATACGGCGCGGGCAAGGCCCAGAACACGAATAAATAAATAAATAAATAATCCTAAAAAGAGAGTGAAACGTAATTAGAGGGGGCGAAGCAGTGAGCGGTTCTCGCGAAAATCTTTCATTAGTAGCAAGCAGAGCCATTTGCTAAAACTGCGTATATCAGAGAAGTAGAAGCTTGATTTGGCAATCTCGTGCAAGCGGTCCGTTGCCATGGGAACGGTCGTCCTTGTTGCCAGATGCATCGGTTGATTATCTTCAGCAAACACGAAATGTTCCCGTTTATTACTACCAGGCGAAACTTCTTTTATCTCATCTGGCAATTATATTTGCTCCGCCATCTTTGATTATGCGCGATGGAATCTTGAGCCTTTTTTTTTTCATTGTTTACTTCTTTTCCAAAAAAAAAAAAAAACGTTTGTTTCAATTTTCCGGTCGCTAAAAACCTCAAAAAAATATCTCTTCGACTCACTTGCTTTTCGGTTAATTACAACTCTGTATCGAGTTTCTTTCATTTCTTTAGATGTAAGGAAACGGAGGAGGGAGGAAAAATTTTTAAAAACAAACCAACATCGAAAAATATTTTTCACCGAGGAGCGAAATTTATAAACTTGATAAGATCTTTTTTTAATCCATTTTTTTTATTACTCCATTCCTTTTTACCTCTTTACCATCCACCGCAATGACAAGAGAGGCGGAATTGCTTGCGCCTCTATATTTTGATAACAAAGTTTAATGATTGCAAAAACTCATTATTTTTCCGACATTGAATTCCTTCTATTTTCGTTTGATCATCTCACCGCAGTCTTCCATTAACAGACTGAGGGGAAAAAAAAAACATGGAGGCATTCGGCAAAACTTCATTAACGTCCAATTTCATTCCAATGTACGAATTCCAATTTAATGTAATCATGTTGTACCGAGATAAAAAGTAAGGATCGGAGATTTTGAAAAACAAGAGCAAATTTTGCTTCAAAGCAGGCAATATTTTTAAATTATTCAAAGGAACAATTTCATTGGATGGAAAAGTCTTCGCGCACAATAAACACATCATTACATTTAGGCGTCGAATACTCTTTTGTATTTGTAACTAACCTTAAGTAAAGTGACAGCAAATGTGGAGAAGGAAAAAAGACTTCATTGGAAGATTAAAGAATTTTCTCTCTCTCTTATTTTTCAGTACACGAACACACTCACACAGAGTAAGTAAATATAAAATGGACTTCAGATTATAAATTTTTTCTAGGTCAAGAGTTACTCCGCTGTTTTTAAGCTGTTAAAACTGCAAACTTGAGGGGGAAATATTAAAAAATGTAATGAGTTACTAAGATAATTGCAAAACGTATAAATGCACATAGATGTATTGAGGATTTTTTTAGTCAAGTACTTCTAGATAGTTTATTATTATTATTATTATTATTATTATTATTATTATTATTGATAAGAGAAATACCTGAAAGCAGTGAAGACTATACTAGTGACGAATTCCATAAAATAAAAAAATAAAATTAAGTTAACTTTAAATAAAAAAATCTTATGAAGATGGAAGGGAAAGAAGATATGTGTGTTAAATTTTAATTATTAACATTTACAATGTTTAATATTTTTGCACTTGAAAAAATAAAATATTTAAATTTATATTTAATTTTTTTTATTTAAATTTATATTTAAATTTATATTTATTTTCCACTTTCCACGATTCTGATAGTTGGTGTATAGAATACAAAGCACGAAAATTAGGTTGATATGCCTTCTACTTTGAGTCAGAGTTTTTAACATTTCGGGAGTGGGAGTCAGAATCTTCATTTTGTCCCAGTCTTCCGCAGATCCGATTACCATTGCAAGAAAAAACTTGAAAATGTGAAAATCAAATTATTTAAAAAAAAGAGAGAGAGAGAGAGAGAGAGAGAGAGAGAAAATATTTACTGAATTTAGCACCGGAACATCGGCATAAATTTTGGGGAGGGGAACAATATCAGGAAAACTATTCGAAGTAGTAAAATAGCTTTAATCTTTATTCTATAAGCATACTAGAGTCAAAAATGGCAACAATCAAATCGCAATGACCGGCAATTTTAGAGCGTTTACCTTTCTTCATAAACATGAGATTAAATTAGAATTTTTTCTGCTACATAAACAATCGATATGCAACGGTAATGGTTCTCAGACGCAGGATTGCCCACAGGGGGGGATTATGGCGCAAGATGCGCCATCAAAATTTGGTGGGGGGGGGGATTTTTTTAAACTAATTTATTTATTTATTTATGTAAATTATTTTTAAAATTATTTATTTTTTTTTTAATTTAAATTATTCACTGATTTTTTCAAGTTAACTTATTCATTAATTTATTATTTTTTATTTAAATTATTTCTTTATTATTATTATTATTATTTTTATTTATTTGTGTGTGTGTGTGTGTGCTTGGAATGTCTGGAAGGGAAAAAAAAGCGAATATGTATATTTTGCGCATAATTAGTACTTTTAAAAAATTAATATCTAAAAAATAAATTAATAATATTTAAAAAAAAATAATATTAAAAAAAATAAAATAAAAAATAATGGTAAAAATAAAAATTAAAAGCACAATAGGGTTGTGAAATTTTTTGGGGGGGAATTTGCGCCATTGAGCTTGGGGGGGGGGCACCCCTGCTCAGACGCGTCATACAGCCTCATTCCACATCCATTGGAATTATTTGACGCGTCTCCCACACAGCCAGTTAATGTCTCCAATAAATATTAACACGACAGGAGGTTTAAAATAATCGCTGACAAAATATCCTTATCTGCCAAAGAACAACAAACAAACGCATCCAAACCCCACCTCCCTACATCCCACCCGAAATTCCAGGATGCCACCATTATTTCCACGTATCTTCCAAACTTCGAATTAACGATAAAAACTGTCTCCCAGCAAACGATAAAACTGCCACTTAAAAATACTTAATCAAGGACGAGCATTTATTCTTTTTTATTATTCTTGCCATTATTGTTATTATTATTAAGGGTCACAAAACACAGTGCCTTCTAGAATGAATGCCGTTACGGTATTCCATGGAATGGGCCTGACGAATTCTAGTGTCGGTAGGGGGTCCACGTCGGAGCTTGCCACAACCTTCCCTCCCTCAAGATAAATTATAATGGCCAAGCATTGTCTTTTGAAAGAAAAATCAGAGAAGAATCTTCGGGGAAGGCGGTAAAAATTAAAACCAGTCTAGGTGCTCGTGGAGGGAAATCGATCAATTTTTCCTCAATCGATTCTGGACAGACGAAATCGAATTAGTGTTCTTTGATTGCAACTAAACACAATAATAACCTTTCAGATTAAAATGGCTCCCACGAGGGCTTGATTGTCGCAGGTTCCTTGTAGTCCTGGACAATGGTTGATGTCTTTCAAAGAGGCAAGAAAGTAACTTAAAAACACTAATATTTTCTTACTCTTCTTACAATTTTTAAAAGACTTTCAGACTTTAGCCAACTTTTAAGTCAGTCGCGCTCATATAACTCAATTACAGTGAAATTTTGGATGGTAAATTAGTAAAAAAAAATACGTGTGCACAATTTAACTTACATAGTTTCCGGGCCAAATTTGCACTTGAACTTTGGAAGAAAAGAAAAGCAAAAAATGTATACAACTTTCTTACATGGGGAGAAAAAAATTGTGTATTTGATGATGCTTTGATATTAATAAATAAATAAATAAAACAAAATTAAATTAAGAAAATGAAAAAAAAAGGCTGCGTGCATAAAGATGCTTTGATATATAAATTACTGTAAATTGAAATTACAAACGATTTTCAACCAAAGCCCAAACGCGTCCAGTAAAGAAAGATAGAAATAAGGGCAGTTAGTCAAACTTGTGAAGCTTCCAGAACAGCAAATGAATAAATTACGGTACAAATTACGCAAGCTCATGACTTCATGAACTAACTGGTTCTCAATAAAAGAATAATCAACTTCACTAACTGTCTACGTGCAATGCCTGCCCACAACCACAAAACTCCAAATACGAATTTTATGAAAATAATCTTTTGTCGGATACAATGACACGGTTAAAAGTGGGATGCATTAACATAAAACAATCACCAGAAACAATAGATTCCAGCGGACTGCCCACTGGGCAGCGCCCCGAATCCCGATAGCTTCCGAAAGTGCCGGTTTGATTCCGGTTTCTTGCTTTGATTGGTCATCAGAAATGGAACAAATCTTCTTGGACTTCGCAAGCTGCCAAACAACTGCTGTTGCTTAGTCACCTCTAAGGTATCCAATGCAGAGAATAAACAAGATAAATTGTATAAATTACTGATCCACGAAAGAAATCTCTTAAATATTAATGAAATTAACGGGAAAATTAAGACAGAAATAAATATTTATTTTTTTATATGGGATAGCTATTGTTTCTTTTTCTACATGATTTTTTAGAATTTTTACTCTTTTTAATAAATGAAAGAGTTATTTAGTTAAATGAAATACTAACCGTTATTAATGACCACGAAAAACTTGGATATCTATCACGTTTTTCGTTCAGCTTACATTTTTTTTAATACAATGATCTCGCCTAAACATTTCGACAAATTGTGCATTAAATATGAAATGGTTTGCTATTTAAATACCAATTGGAAACTCTAGAAATTAAATGGACTAAGAGCAAATCAAAGAACAAACAAAAGCAGTTATAATCAACAAAATTATTCCTTAGTAATTCGTTAAATGATTAGGTTACAATCGACCCTGGAATGAGGAATTAGTTTCTAAAAAAATATGCTGCTTTAGCACACTTTGCAGTTAAAGGAAGCAAACAAAATTTATAGCACAAATAATTATTTCTCACTAACTGACGGTACAGTAAAACCAAAGACTCAAAAGAGTATCTTTAGTAAAACTACTTATTACATGAGCAGGATTATTAGGGGAAAAAAAACCATTTTAAAAACTTTCTAAATTAATGTTAGATTGCTGTTAACAAACACTAGTATAGATTCCAAACGGTAACTTTAGAATTATTAGATTATGCTAAAAGTACAATGAGCCAGCTGTACATAGTGTTGCCAATTTGGTTTGCAAAATAAAACATAGAAAAGTGATATTATAACCTCACCAGTAGGATGCAACATTGATCTTTCTAAAGTTTTCTTAGAAGTAAAAAAAAAAAAAAAAACTAATGAAAGTGGGCAAACTTAATCCACATGGTTCAAGTTTGACCAAAAGACTTGCAAATCTCAGAAAAGTCCACCCCTCTTGTCCTTATATGATCTCCAAATGAATACACGTAAACTTACATAGCAGCCCCCAAGAAAACCTCACGATCCAACTTGGCATTTATGTGTCATTGTCAACCTGTTTTGCCCAACCAGGAGGACAGGCCATCGCAGCAGGAGGGCACAAGCCTGCCAGTGCCACAATACGGCATCGTTACAGAAAGGGCAACACAGGGGTCACTTCGCGCAAGGAATCGGGAAAATCCAAACCATATTCGTCTTCTGCCCCCTCCCCCATTTTTAACAATATCTTTCTTTCGTTTTTTTTTTTTTCTTTTTCTTCGTCTGCTGCTTGCCCCTACTTACTTAACGCGCAAGAACCCAGGGCGTTAACTGGTCGTTTATCTCCCCAGAGGAATGAATGTGAGGGTGGTGATAATTGGGGCGGGAAGGGAAGAGAATTTTTGTTCGAAGAATCTGGTTCATCCCCTTTCGCCCCCCCCCCTCACTTTTTTTTTTTGCTCCTTCTGAAACCGTTCCTCCTTTAGACAGGTAATTTCAGTTTGCAGATGAGGCGCAAATGGGAAAAAGGAGTTCAACTACGAACAAGGTATTCCAAGACCTCAGCACTTCTTAAACTTTTACGAATAATGCTGAAGAGAAATTATGGCAGTTCTTCTGTTCACATTCTATTCCTCGTAGAATATTTCAAGAGAGTAATAGCACATTTAAAAGCAGAAAGAGAAATATATGAGTAGATTCTTTTGAGACACAGACTTTTTTTTTTTTTCTCCCTCTCTAGTTTCCAGAAAGCGAACTAATCCCAGAAAGCAACAGGAAGTTATTGAGCAAAGAATACAAGTTTTGTTGATTTATTTTTCGCATGTTGAAAGTGAACTAAATTATTTTGTGTTTACCCACGAGACCGTCCTAGTAGTGTTTGGGAATTTTTATTCCTTAAAAATCTAACTTAAATATAGAGCTAAAAATGCGGTTGAACTGCTTTTTCAAATTCCAAAATTAATAATAATAATACACACTATATTATATGCTAATATTACTTACAATTTAAAATTCTTTTTTCTCTAAGTTGCAGCAGTACTCTCTACAAGCTCACAGTTTGCCGAGTGAGCAACATCCCCCTCCCCCCACACACAAACATGACCCTTAACAAGATGAAATAAAATTAAAAAGTAACGAAAATTAAATGATTATAGGTTTTAAGCATTGAGCATTGCAAATTTTACTGATTTGAAACAAAAGATAAATATTTACCGTGACAAATCGTTTTGCAAAATTCCCCCTCTCTTTTCATGTAGCACTTTGTAAATCAAATCCAGAATTAATCAAGAAGGAAAGCAAATAAATAAAAATCTGTAGAATATCTATAGAATATCTGTAGATGTTTTAAAAGTTTCTGTATCTTGATATTTTTGTATTATATATCTATAGCTGTATAATAAATATGTAGAATATCTATAGAATATCTGTAGATGTTCTTTTGATATTTATGTATTTAATTGTATAAGTATTTTATACCTATAGATGTATAATAAATCTGTAGAATATTGAAACAATATCTGTAGATGTTCTACAGATATCTATGTATCTATCTATAAAGATACTATTTTTTTATAGATGCATAATAAATCTGTAGAATATCTATTGCTGAAGGTATTTTACAGTTTCATACTAGTTTCCTCGAAATGACATAGTTCCCGACACTCACCACTAACGCGAAAACAAAGAAATATGCAAATTTAAAATTCTTCTCGACGAAATCCCTGTGACATTAAAAAATATATAATGGGGAAAACATCCGTAATAATTTATGTCCATGTGTTCCCCTAACTTTATTGATCGGAAACAATCGCTCGAAAATACCTTTCCCAACCCGTCTGGAGATTTCGTCCTTGCAAAATCTTGAAGTATGAGCCCGTATTAAAATAATTGCCTCAATTTATGAGCTCTTTGTGTAGAAAATTTCAAAACAACTAATTGTTTGCACAGAGCAGAGAATCTTGACTATTTTGCGCTAATGATCAGCGCAACCAATAAAATGTTGGTATTCCTATTTCTCTAATGCGTCGCAAATTATTTCGCATGGCTATTGATACCTGAAATAATTGTTTATAATATGTTAACAATCACCTGCTTCCTACAAAAAAAAAAAAATGTGTATAACTCCATAATAAAAATAATCACTTTCAATTCCTCCATTAAAGTGTAGGTTAATTCGCTTGAAATAGCGTCCAACAACTTTCCAAAGTCGCACGGACTGGTTTGAATTATTTTCGGATATTAAAGCTTGACTGCATATTAGAAAAGTTGCAAAAGTTTACGGTACAATTTCAATTAAGTTTAACAAAGATATTTTAATGCAAAGATACTTAGTTGTTGTAATTACTATGCATGACGAAACTAAAAAGAGCAAACCCCACATATTGCTAAGTTTTTTCCTTTTTTAACTTGGTTAGTATTTTAGAACATAAACCTGTTTAGATTGAAACATTTCATAAGTTCATCATTCTCAAATCTATGCTTGCTTCAGCTCCGTCTTGAAATTAATTTGTTAATACTAACAATTAACTTTATAATTGATATTATATATTATAATTACTATTGTTCACTGTTGCTTTTCAGCAAATGATGAAAAAACTTGTTCCATCCAAAAAATATAAAATGTTAAACAAATGCATGGTGTTTTTTTTAAACGCTTTTAAACTGAGGACTTGAGACAGGGAAAGGCTGAAACACCTATATAATGTAAAAAGTTTCATACGTTCAAAATCTACAAATGTATGCTTGCTTTGTATTGACATTGCCCTGAAATTAACTGATTAACTTTATCAACAATTAACTTTAGAATTACAATTATTTTTGTTTTGGCAACGAATAAAAAGCTAGTCCTATCATTAAAAAAAAAAAGTATGAAAAAAAGCTTATAAAAAACAAAATCGTCTTGAACTTGAAAATTATGCAAAACTAATGAGACAACTCCATACATTCATGAGCATAAAGTAATTTGAAAATTTAAAAGCGAACCCGCCGGAGAACTAATCGCCTAACAGCAACAAAACAACAACCATAATAACAAACTTAAAGCACATAACAGAGTCGGTGGCAACCAATAAAATTCCCGCCCCCGCACGAATGGGATAATATTCAATCCCAAAAGGTGGTATCTTCACCGGAAGTGGGCCCAGGTGATCCCATAATAGACCATCTAAGCCCACCTACAACCGAAAAAAAAATCAATTTGGTTGTCGAATCTGAATGGTGACATCCAAAGCGATAAATCCAGGGAGCATTGTTTTAATAGCTTGTCTGATGTCTTTATGCACCGGATGTCATTAAAAGACTACCGAAAACATGGACACCTACAAAACAAATCCTCGGGTAGGAGATTCGACTGTGGTCACGATTTCGGGGCGATATGGATTGGCGGGTCTTTTCGCGAACATCGACTTATCCGTTTACTTTATGTGTACGGGAGGATAAAGTCTTCAAGTTCACTACCGCTCATTTTTAGAGAAACTCAGAGAGCATGTATGCTAGGGTGGGGCGAAAAATAAAAAGTTTTTCAGATCAACTTCTAATAGTTGCCAAAAGTTGTCTTTGGTGATAGTTAGCTTTTGTGCAAAATTTGAGAAAAATCGGTTAATATCTTCCGGGGGCGCTGCGATCGCAGAGTTTTATCATAGCTTTTATCGGGATTTTATGGTTAAAATATGAAAAACAATGCCGTTAGCTAACCTCATTGCATTTTTTTTACTCATAAGATATATTCATGCATTCAAAGCATATGAAATAACTCACAAAAAATTATTTCATATGATATATTTAGATTTCAAGCATTTAAAAAGAAACAAAAACGTGAAAAAAAGTGATTTTTTTGAAATATGAATATATCATATAAAATAATGTTTGTGAGTCATTTCATATACTTTTAATCCATGAAAACATCTTTTGAGTAAAAAAAACGTAAAGAGACTAGCTAAAGGCATTCTTTTTGATATTTTAACCATAAAATCCATAAAAAAGCTATGGTAAAACATTGCGATCGCAGCGCCCCCTGAAGATATTAACCGACTTTTTTCAAATTTTGCAGAAAAGCTAACTATCACCAAAGACAACTTTTGGCAACTATTAGAAGTTGATCTGAAAAACTTTTTATTTTTCGCCTCACCCTAATGTATACTGTAAAAAATGAATGTTGTTTTTACAGTATAATGCAGCTAATTGTGTAGTAATAAACTGTAAAAATTGATTTTACAGTAATTAACTAAAAATTGCTACTTTTACAGTACCGTAAAATGGGGTTAATCGGAACACTTTTCAGCTTTGATTGTAAAAAAAGTAGTTAAAAGATTTTTTTTTAATTTGATTTTTTGGGTAAAAACTTCGGTCTTGCTTTACTTTTGATATTCCAAGCGAAGACAAAGCATTTTGAAAAATTATTATTAAAATATATAGGAAATTATGGGTGTTCCGAATCACCCCGCTGATAGGGGTCAATCGGAACACTTGTTAAAATTTTTATTTTTTTTCAATTTAACCTGTAATAGGTCTCACAAACATGAGTAATATTGATGGGGGAGAATAAGAACAGATAATTACTGTCAAATAAATGCATAATTTCAATACCAGTAAACGTGTATAATTTGTCAAAATTCAAAATAATTTTGAACTTATGAAAAATGAAAAGTAATTTTAAGAAATGCTTTTGAATTGAAATACAAAGATTTAACATGAATGGAAGTCACTCATGTCGTCCACAAATATGTACTTGTCCTTAAAACTAGCAATTGTGACTTGGCTTAAGTTTTTTCATAACATCTCCTGGGATGAACTCTGCCTTTTCTTTAGTTTCTTGAAATCTCTGGGTTTCGGGGATTGTCCTGAAAGCTTTTTACGCTTATTCATCACTGTCTGTGTGCTGGATTTTTACTACATAAAGTCTATGTGACTTTCCCCCTCGTATTTTAAGTAAAAAGAAGTCTCCTGGAGAAAAAATCTTTTGAAATCTGCAACTGTTTGTCATTCTAAGATCTAGTTGCTCACGAGAAGGGATAAACAGTAATAAAACCTTGTCCTTGTCTTGATTAGAAGAATTGGGGTTAGAATCTTGATTTTTCAAACAGTTTCCTTCAAATAAGTTTGAATTGGAACAGCAGAACTAAGTGTTCCGATTCACCCCGCAAATTTTTTTTCTATGCCATTTTTCAGAATTCTTCATTTTTATGACACAATTTATAAAAAATGTAAATTCTAATGCGGTATTCTGTTGTTCAGATACATGTATAATTGAAACATACCACTCTTAGTTTTTAAATATAAGAAGGTTTGATCTTGCATATGAAGTTTTGCAGTCTATTGAAATGTGATGTTTTCTAGAGTTCCACGTGCAGCCCTCCTTAGAAGCCAATAGCGTTGCCAGATTGACAAAAGTAATTTTTTCCTACTCCCTATGATCTTACCTTACTAAGAAAAAAATTCATGGTGAAAAATACCCAATAGTTTATTTATGAAGAATTTCGTTGTACGGTCGGGAAGTTTTGTTCCGATTGACCCCGCTGTTCCTATACACCCAATTTTACGGTACTAAGCTGTTAAACTACTAATATTACAGTAATAAACTATAAAATCGCTACTTTTACTGTACTAAACTGTAAACTTGCTACTTTTACAGTACTAAGCTGTTAAACTGCTAATTTTACAGTAATAAACAATAAAATCGCTACTTTTACCGTACTAAACTGTAAAATTGCTACTTTTACAGTACTAAGCTGTTAAACTGCTAATTTTACAGCAATAAACTATAAAATCGCTACTTTTACCGTACTAAAACTGTAAAATTGCTACTTTTACAGTACTAAGCTGTTAAACTGCTAATTTTACAGTAATAAACTATAAAATCGCTACTTTTACCGTACTAAACTGTAAAATTGCTACTTTTACAGTACTAAGCTGTTAAACTGCTAATTTAACAGTTTATGACCGTGCATTTTACAGTTTTAAACTGGAACCTCTGCTGCATGTATTATACTGTTTTTTGACAGTATTTGGACCACATTTTTTGCAGGATCCTAGCTCCTCCAGATTTGGATCTTGGAAGTTAAAAATTTGCACAAGTTAGTTTCATAGGTATGTCTACACCTCTGTAAAATTAAATCCAAATCGGAGATGGTCGGGTGGGGACCACTAGTCCACTTGACATGGAATGACTCTTTTACAGTAATAAACTGCAAAACTGCTGATTTAACAGTTTATTACCGTGCATTTTACAGTTTTAAAGTGGAACCTCTGCTGCCAGTATTGTGCTGTTGTTTTTACAGTATAATACAGCTAAATTTTACGGCAATAAACTGTAAAATGGCTACTCTACAGTAAGAAACTGCAAAATTGCTAGCTTTACAATTTACTACTGAGCATTTTAGTTTTAAATAGGAACCTCGACTGCCAGTATCTATACTGTAAAAACAGCAGTTCATTTTCTGCAGTGTATGCTGTGGTGGATTGTATAAAAGATTTAAAATAAAAATTGAAGCGTGGCTACAAAAGTATGGATCTCAACACAAAGGGAGCAGGGGATGGGGGAGGGGAAAAAAATCAACCAATTCGCAATTACAAAAAGTTATATTAACTTTCCTGATTTGCTCAAACCATTCATAGGACCATTCCGAGACTCTAGGATTGTGTCAGGTTGTTTTCCTGCCTAAATATTGCAATGAAAAAAGAAACACACGCATTTGCTAAGCGTAGTAGAGGTATCTATTTTTGCAGGTTTTTCAGTTAAAAGAATTAATACCACAGTTGTTAGCAAAATTTGACAAAGCTTTACTTTCAATCCATTTTACTCAACGACTATACTATACTGCAACCTCTCTTGACAAAAACATCGTGACGTCACCGTGACGTTAGCCTATGAAAAACGAGCTAGATAAAACGTCACAGCCTACTTGGCGAATTAGAGAAGATCTGCTGACTGCTTGTGAGCTCTTATTGGCCCCGCCCGTAGTGACGTTCAGTGTCAAGTTAAGTTGCTTTCTAGTATAGGGTGTAATCGATAAATTAATTGTTTAAAGATGTAAAAAATAAATAAATAAATAAATAAAATCCGCCAATTAATCTAAAGAGTTTTTTTTAAATAAATAATAAAGACCTGTTTGTTCACTGGTGCGGTCAGTCTACACTATCAAAATGAAATGAGCGAAAAATAAATGTACTGAAGAAGTTGGCGGTAAATATTTACAAATAATTCAGTTCTTTTCCGTTTTTTCTTTTGCTGAGAGTTGACAAACTAGGATATTAAAGACTGGAGTTCAATGATCTTACAGAAGGTGTAGAATGTTTTTAGATTTAACTACTATCCTCATATTTATTATTTCTCCACTACAACTCTTCAGTTGAAGATTGCATACTAAAAAAAAAAAAAAAAAAGGAAGCAATTTTAAATTAAAACAGAAAAATTCCTCGCATTCTCATTCTGTTGTTTTCATTAAATCCACAAGGACAGAAATTCATTTTTTTTTCTTTAGAAAAATCTTATTTACTTGTTATCTTTAGGAATGGAAAGAAAGAGGAAAAGAAACCACAGACCCTCGAATGTTTCCGATAAGATGCGATTACTTGCACGAAAATTTCGTCACCTAAAGGAAATCTGTGACTCAACGCACACAGTATTAATGAATGTATAAAATACGAAAGGATGGGGAATAAGGGGAGGAGTGCCACCTGTTCGTACTGTTGATGTGCAGATAATTCAATAGTAAACAGTAAATGTGGTGAACAGGGACGTCATTTCAAGTTGTTTCAGGGGGGGGAGAAGGGTCCAAACACAATGCAATTTCATCGGAAAACATCAAAAACCACGCCCACTTATATGTAAATACATTGATTTCTCAAAATCAGGGGGAGGGGCAATTGACCCCGCTGACCCCTCTAAATGACGGGCCTGATGATGGAAGTTCAAAAAATATCTGGTCAACCACTCTTGAAGCCGTAATTTGGGGTAGACCAATCATTAAACAAACAGTTCGTAACTTTTAAGCGAGGGTAAAAAAATAGTGAATAGTGTTTTTGAAAAAGTTTTTCAAAAACACTATTTACAAAAACACTATTTTATTGAAAAAAAGTTTTCAAAAGATTTTTCTCATTTAAATAGGCAGTATCAACTTCTTTCGATACATTTTTAAAGACAAAACGATTAGAAAAGGCTCTTAGTCAACTGGGTTTGTGCACTTACTTTCATCTCAACCCTCTAAATAACTGACATAATACTGTTTAAGTTTTCCCGATCTTTAAAAATAATTCATAAAAAAATTAATTATTTAATTATGATTTATTAAATATTAATTATTTAATTAATTATTTTTAATATGACATTAAATGTTGTTAATGTCATATTAAAAACGATAGATTTCCACAATGCATAAATTTTTGAAAATGAAATTATGCTTAAATATTCATTCACTAGTTCTTCTATTCTGAAGTTCTGGAGGATGAGGTTTGGTTAAAAAAAGTCCTGAAAAGTGTACAAAATACAAAATCAGGATCAGTAGTATATTTTTTAACTGAGGTTCGGGGATATTGACCCCCTAGAACCAATCTTCACTGCGGCCCAAATCTTTGCTACAAATTAGTCACGTATTTAATGAAATTATGCTTTTTTTCGATAATTTAATTTGAATGCAGTTCAATCAACTATCATGATCTTTTGATACGTTTGAGATACAACAGAACTTGCTTACTCTTAAACCTGTAATGAGAAAGTCCAGTTTATACGAAGAAAAAAAGTGATGATTGATGATAAAAAGTCGAAAAGGAAAAAAAAAAGTAAGAAAAAAGAAACATGCATTGTTCTTGCATTAAATTAATAGAATAAAACTCGCTTTATGTAAGGAAAAAGGCGATAGGTTCAGCTGTGAATGTACAGAATTGCATTAAAGCTGAAAATGAAATTTAGTGCATACCGACCAACAAAATAGTTATTAAGAAAAAAAAAAATCATGAGAAGATTTCGATTAAAATGAAAGTATCAAATAGCAAAGAATAAGAATAAAAAACTGGTATTGATTACAGGGTTAAAAAACCTTTAGCTTCATAGCTATTTGGGCAGGAAAAGGGTTTTTAAAACTTGAAGCATCTGCATCTTTTCATGAAAGAAAAAAATCATTTGTTACGTTTTCCAAATTGAATTTCTTTTATCAATGTTTACACAAAATCGGTCATTTATTTTTAATCAATGAAAACAGTAATTTTTCTAACACCGAACACATGGAACTTAGTACATAGTTTAACTTAGAGATTTATTCTCATTTTATTCATTACTCACTCTTTAAAGTATGAATGAACAAAAATAACTGATCTTTTATTTGGTTCACAAGTGAATGATAAAATAATGTTTGCATATTGATGACATTCGCTTGTTTAGTGGAAGTTTTTCTAAAAGAAAAACTGAGTAATTAGTGATAAAAAATTAAATCAATAGAAGCATTATCCCGATTCGTTAAAAGACATCTCATTGACGAAAACATTTTCTCAATCAATGAGGCAGTTGTTGAATTCTATCTATTTTGTATTAAGCGATATATTTGCTTCACTGAAAACAAGAAAGCAGAAACCACTTTTCAAAGATAACAAGTGGATTAAACGAACAGGAGAACACTAAGTTTACGAGATCACACTTATCAAAGCAACAGATTCAAAACAAATATTAAACAAAACCGTTTATACAATGGGATCTGCCCTCATAAAAACGAATACCCCCCAAAAGAAAAACATATTTTAAAGTACCCCCTAAAAGTTTAAAAGGAGTGATTTGACAACTCTTCTCCCCTTTGGGCACTCCGTTCAAATATTAACTGCCACCAGAAGAAAGGTTTTCTCCCAACAAGAACAGACAGAAGATAATATTATCAATGACTTTTTGTTGTTTACAGGAAATGTTTACAATTTACAATGAATAGAATTATGCTGGCAAATATTCACATGAACAAAGGAAATAGAGTTGCAATTTCTGGTAATCACCGCCAACATTTACTTTAAACAAATTAAAGCAAAATCAAAAACCTTTAATGCAAAATTAAAAGCCCGTGAATTCAAAGCATCTATATAAATACTCAGATATAATTTTGATTTGAGTGGGAGTTCAGCTATGGCTTTTTTTTTTTTTTTTTGCATTTTTTATGTAAATTCAACATGTAAGACGGAATTCGAGCTATCGAAGTCTGGAAATGAATTTTGCAGGCCATACGGATAAGACACTTCTTTTCTTAGAAATTAAACCCTACAAAGCGAACAATAATATTATAATTGTTAACTGGATTCTTATGAAATTAAGAGAACTAAGTTAGTAAAATACTAAATTCACAACAGGCATCAATCACACTGATGTACCAAGGTCTCAAATTTCAGAAAATAGAAAATGTTCATCAATCGCTAGCTAAAGTAGTGCGTTTCTTACGACTAAAAAAGTAACAGAAAAATACTCTTGTGATTACTATCTGTTGGATATCTTCACAACAAGAAAAGAAAATGAGGTGAGAATACTCCTGTCTACATTAAACTTCTACGAAAGTAACTGAATTCACAGGAATCATTCATAAATCAGACAACCAAAAGTTGATGCCTTCGCACATCCAATAAACAATCAGAAGATACTACTATCAGTGACAAATGAAACGGTCGCTTACCACTGTCACCTGGTCTCAGTCCTGGCATTAATCCTTTCCGTCCACTGGCAAAAGTCTACTTGACCAGATATCTCGACGAAAGGAATTTCGCGTTTTCTTATTTTGAAAGCTTTTTGATTCGTCATCACACGTACATCAATTAACAAGTGATCCCGATGAGCTTTTGTCGAATGGGAGAGCTTATTCTTATCAACCTTCTCCTTAACAAAAGTAGATGCACGGAAAAATAATATTAATAAAAGAATGAAAAAAAGGAGCGCCGTCGTTGGGCAAGGTTTCTTCGCGATAACTGATAATACGGTTGTAGCATTATATACACACACACCTGCACTTCATTAATGAGGAAATTGAGAGGACAAAGTTCTAGTCTCTCAATGTGCGTTATCATTTTTAATTTTTTCTTCTGGGAAAAAAATAAGCTTCGGCTTTGTTTGTATATGATTTCTTAATGCGCTAATTCTAGAATCGCTATGTTTTTACGCTGACTCATTAGAATGCTCGTATCTGGTGTTTGTCTCGCACAACAAAGCCACCAACTATGTTATTGACCAAAACACTAGCGTTACCTTCTGTCTGTTCTGTGTGTGTGTTCTGTCTGTGTGTGTAAGGGGGGGGGGCTCAGGTATTATCTACGTTTGTATTTTTACCATTCACCATAATGAGTGCATTATTACTTTGGTCCCTATATCGTCACCACAGAGCAACAGTAGACTATTTAGACTCAGACAATGGCGTAGCGAGAAAATTTTCATGGTTGTCATTGCGGAAATTTTTCGAAATTGAAAGTCAAAAAACGTGGTTTTAGGTCCTGACATGTGTGTTCACGAATATAATTTTCTCACTTCATGGAGGGCGGGGGGGGGGGGGTAGAACCCCCTTATCCCCAACTTGTCTAAGGCACTGGTACTCAGAATACTGCTGTCCACACTAAGAAACTATCACTCAAGTTGTTAATTTCGAGAAAACGAGCACTTAAGTTCTTTTAGCAACGTTGATGACTACGCACACAGTAAAAAATATAATGGTTTTTTTACAGTATAATACAGCTATCTTTATAGTAATTAACTGTAAAGATTGCTAATTTTACAGTAATAAACTGTAAATTGCTAACTTTACAGCAATAAACTAAAATTGCTAGTTTACTGTTTACAATAATAAACTAAAATTGCTAATTTTACTGTTTATTACCGGGCATTTTACAGTTTTAAACTGGAAACCCTGCTGCCAGTATTACTGAAAAAACAACGGTTTATTTTTTGCAGCACAGAGAAGCTAGGCACCTACGTAGTTCAATTTCAAGGTATTTTAGTGCTCTTACTGATTTGTACTGTGGGGTACCATGTATCTGCGGTGCTGACACAGTTACCATTTTCTATGCACATAAGGACCGTATGTATACGTATGTATAACTAAAGGAAATGAAGATACTAAAAAATATTAAGAGATGTCACACTGTATAAAATAAACTGCTGTTTTTACAGTATAATACTGTAAAATTACAGTTTATTACTGCAAAATTTGCAATTTTTAGTTTTTTGCTATAAAATTAGCTGTATTATACTGTATAACCAACAGTAATTTTTTACAGTACAAGTTAACTCACATAGCTCAAAGTACTAACCCTAAATGACTCCAAATACGAGACAACGCACAATAATTAATTTACGTGTAAATGGCTACAATTATTCAGATTAATAATTTACTTTTCAGATAATTTAATTAGCAATCAAGAATTAATTACTCCATCATAACAGCTATCTTAATAACATTTCAACAATAACGAATATTAAAAATGAAAAATTTCCCTTCATTATGGCTTAGTTTATTTCCAGTTTAATTCTTATAACAATAAAAGAACTTTCGTTGTTGATATTTGATTATCTACAAAAGTTTCGCGACGCATTTAATTAAAAGTCACAAATGAAAGAACTTATTAATTTCGGTTTTAGAAAAACCCAAGAAGAAGTTTAATTACTGCATACGCGTTTTGATTAAGTTCAATTCTTTAAAGTATTTCTTTCCTTTTGACTTTTCAGAAATTAAATGGGTATTGATTAAGCTTATAACTTAGATCATTAATTACATTCGTTTTAGAAACAAAAATTAACATTTGAATGTAAATTTCTAAGGAATAATGTAATTATTTCAGTTCTTTATATTAAAAGGCAACGTTTTTGGAATTTATTTTTATTTGTACAGGCTAAAAGTGCTTTCAAAGACTGTATACAGTAAGCAATGTTTGTCAGTTTGTTTGCACAGAAGAACCTTTTAGGAATCTGAATTAGACGCAAATTACTTAACACTTTTGTGCACCTCAAAGCAGTTTTGAAAAATTACTAAAACAAAAAATAAATATCCACTTTTAAGCAGAAGAGTCACACAAAATTATTAATGGGGGGGGGGGGGGAGGAGCGTCTTATATGTAGTCTTAAGTCTAGCTATGATTTTAAAGAACTTTAGTGATATAATATAATCGCAAAAATTGAATGTAATCTTTTTTAGTGAAAATAAATTTTAGAGTGCCGAAGTAAAAACACTGATTGAAGATTAAATTACTCTCCTTCAATGACAATGGAATTCCATGTTCTGGATTTTTAAGTTATCAAGTACTAAAGTTATAATATGAGAATTCAAAAATCAAAATAGATTACTTTTTAAAACTGTGCTCTTCTGAAGTGAAAAAAAAAAATCCTTTTCATTTGAGTTAATATAATTAAAGGCTTAATCAAAAATATAATTAAAAAACAATTTAAAATTAAATATAAAAATAATTGTATCAAATTTAGCTACAAAAACATAATTTGTTTTCATTTGAGTTAATTTAAAATAAACTAAAATGAAGGAAATTAAAGTTCAGTTATTTTCTAAAAAAATAATTTAAAAAATAATTGAATATAATTAAGCTACAAAAAACTAATATCTTTAAGTTAAAGTCAAATTGGGTTAATTTAACTGGAAAAGAAACCAATTTCAAAAATAATAATAATTATAATTATTATAATAGTAATAGTAGTAATAAATAAAAACACGAGAATTCGACAAAAGGTCAAAATATATTGCTATTAAAAATTCTGCTCTTCTTAAGCGGGAAAACAAAACAAAATGGCGGAAACGCGAAAATGGAATATAATCTGTTTTTCCGTTTAAATAAATCTCATGGAGTGGGCAGAGTTAATAAACTGGATAAAAATCACTTAACCTCCTTGCTGGACAACGCGCAGTTCCATGCTCCGGATTGGTACCTTCCCAATCTCGAGTATTAATCAGGTACGATTGCTAAAAGGCGAGAATTCAACTCTGAACTTTTGCTCCAAATCGTGTCGTTTCTTAGGAGAACTATAATAGCAAATAATAATGGTGTTATTACCCACGTGATTGATAGAAATAGTAATTTGCCAGCAGACAACATCTGGTTTCCATGGGGGGGGGGGGGGGGGGGAGAGAGAAATGTTGCTAAAAATTATCGCATTTAGTGCGGTTGTGTGTTTTTGATGTTGGGAGCAATTGTTGCTTGAAGAAGGCGAAGCTTAATTTCAAGTTTATTCCCGTTGTTTGTTGGGATCAGTTAAAACAATGATATGTTTCGGAGGTTTTTATTTTGGGGTTTCAAAAATATAACACAAAAAGCGACAGGGGTGGTCTGAACAGTAAATGGATGCGTAACCACAGTTTCATTTTCAAAAATTAATACTGCGGTAGAACCTCAAAAGAAAAGAGAGAAAAAGAAAAAAAAATGTCCAAAAATGAGAAACATCAAAAAACCTTACGTATTCCCATGAAAGAAAAAAAGAAAATAACTGCATCCAAGAATAAACCAAACAAATAACCAGTACAAAGCTAAGTTAGTGATTAAGTCAAAAGTTGTGACAGCTAGTGACAAAGGGAGGCGAGAGTAAACAACAAGTGGGACATCACACATTTTTTAAATAAAGCATGCTTATGAAAAACAGCGAGACACGTGACAAGGGAAAGGGAGGAGAGGAAGTGAAAGTGACAGTTTGTGACAGGGGGGGATCAAATGTATTTCAAAATGTGTGACATCATTTAAGGACAGCCTCATAGTTCAAGACAACTCATTCAAGCACACTTTTTCCCTGAAACGTAATACAACAGTTTGTGACAAGGGGGGCTGGGGTCAAATTTATTGAAAATTGTGTGACATCATTTATGGTTCAAGTCAACTCATCCGACACACTTTTTCCCTGAAACAAAATCGACTTGAAAAACAAAATTTCTCAAAAAAAAACAGTTTTTTAAAAAACAGTTCCATTTCAACTCGAGCAGGGAGGGGAGAAAAATGGGGGAGCAGTACGCGTGTAAATCCACGAGAGGCACAGCCAGCATAACAGATCATTACGAGAAATTCCCTCCGGTCTTCATTAGGGAATATTGCCAGGATGAGAGATGCTGGGAAAAGAAAAAAAAAAATCCCTCACTTTATGAGCAAAGACAATGAAAATCTATGCGCATACATAAGTGATAGTCTCTGCTTTGATTCGATTCAGGAGTGAGATAGATAAAACGCCAGCGCAAGAGGACCAGTGAAGAGATATATAGACAAGGAAAAGCTCATTAATCCTTCCTTACCCGTGTGTTATCGAAAGGGATTCTTCAAAGGGTGAAAAGAGTTTTACCCAAAGGAAAATGACGACATAAAAATTAACTCCCAAAAAGCAGAAGTCGAAATCAAAAGAGAGCTTGCTAAGTTTTTGTCAGGTCTTTGCAATACTAGAAATTTGTCTTTTTAGCTTTTTGTACAGACGTCACTTGAATCCAGGAATATAAGGAGCTTAAGAAAAGGTATTAGGTTGTTATTAGGATATAGGTTTCATAGTTATGTCGGAAAGTTGAGAAATTTGTGAGGAAATTAATAACGGAATTGACTCAAGAAACTGAATAGAGGGAATTTTTTATTGTTTTAGTTCGAAGAGAAATTGCTTCGTGGTGAAAGTTAATACTCAATAAGGAGATAAAGTGCAAAGGATATAAGCAAGGCAATGTCAAAATTTTCTGGAAGGACTGGTACTTGACCTAGTCTGTAAGTAAGGACGTCTGAATCTCAAGTGACGGAATATACAGACAAGTACAGTCAGTACAACTTTTGAGCACCAGACAGTTTCCTAGACTGAAGTACTTCCATGAGCTTACTGTAAATACTCTTTTTTCCAATGAAACACTTCTTCCAACTTAAATATATAAGTAATACCGAAAATTAATTAATCTATGGGGGAAAAAGTACATAAATAATTTGAATATGCCAGCTCTACTAAATTCTAGAAACAAAATACAATGGAGTCTTGAAAACTCGAATATTTCTTTAGCTCCATTTCATTGTATCCCTAACTCTTGAGGAAGTCGATGGATTTGCCACTAACTCGAAACTTTTAGCCGGTCCCTTGGGACTTCGAGATATTGAGACTCGACTGTATATCTTGTATGGAGTAAAAAAATTAAATTTAAAAACTTCGACAGTATATTTATTACAACTAACGTATAATCTATTATTTGTATTTTACGTCTGTAGACGTCACCAATTCTTTTACAACACTTACAGAAACGTTAAATTAGGAAAGAAAACTACGGAGTTCAGTACAATTAAATATTTTAATTGGGGAGAGCGGGGGTATGTGAACAACATACTTATTTGTACCTATCTTTTATACTTTACAACAGCTACCGCAATTTATTATCGGAATTGCTAAGCGCATATGAACGACGAACTTCAATTCGAGTGTTGCAGCAAAGCAGGATCTATCAGTTAATATCACCAACTCACATCGAAGACAAGCCCTCCAGATACCAATCGTTCCAAGAAACACAAACAAAAGGAAAGAGTAAGAAGAGATGGGAGGAGGATAACAGAAAAAAAAAAACAAAAACTGAAAGCAAAAGAAAGCAGTTATGAGTCAATCGATTAAACCATTGGCTGCGGCCACGAAGATGGTAAAAGTGAAGCAAGGAAATCGGTTAAAAGCTATTACCGTTCGCCCATAACTGAGGTACGTGCTTCCAAAACCCAGTTCTTCTTCACATTAACGCACCAAATAATTTGGAGGAATTTTTAAGCGAGATTTTGGCAACAGCATCGATGGCCCCGTGTAACTGACTCGCTAGTTACGGTTTCGGCAAAGAAAGAGAGAGAGAGAGAGAGAGAATTCTCCGAACAATGTCCGACACGTGTCTTAATGGTGATTGGAGGGGAAGGAAAATGTTTGAGCTCGTATTTTTCATGGCTTCCAGAATTCTTCCAAGTAAAATGTAATTTTAAATCCCAAGTTAAAATCTCAAAATAAGTTCAATGTTGTTTGGAACACTTTTTTTTTCAGGTTCCACCCAAATTGTTCTAATGATTCAAAAATTTCCGTATTATTGGGATATAAATTAATTGAATGTAATATTTCCCACAGCAATAAGGGGGAAAGAAACCCCAAGTAACATTTAGCTTTAATACATAATACCAATCCTAATATGGTAGTTTATATACATGTAAGGACTGAAGGACTGTTATGAGCATTTTATTATTGTGAACATATGATCAAATGCTCTCGAATATTTTGAAATAATACGGCATTGAGGTATACCAAAAAACGAATATAATTCATTTTGTTTATTCAAATGCATTTTTAGCTCCAAGCTATTTTTTTTTTCTTTCAGCAGAAATATTCAAGCTCATTTCAGCTCCTGGCTCACTTTTTGCAATCAAAAACTTTTCGCATTTTTGTCAGAATTTTAACTCTCCGAGGCATCTGTTAAAACAAATTTTACTTATATAGAAAAATGCTAAAATTAAGTACAAAAGAATTACATGTCCCTGCTGATTTAAACAAACAATAAAATACGTATTAAAAATTGAAAAATGAGAAATATGAATTATGTTTCAAGTTTCGATAGACTAATTAACACATACCCTAAGAGTCACCAATCACACTAACATATTATTTTCCTTTGAAATGAAATACTTTTATGAATAGCAAAAAAAAAAAAAAAGATTGAAAAGACTAAATTGACAATAGTAACTTAATTTAAGTCCAGGATGTATTTTAATACACTTCACTGACTCTCACAAAATTATTGAAACGTAAAAGCTTAAACAGAATTAAATATATTGGTTTCAAATATAATTGTTAATGGAAGTTAAGAAACTATTTTTTCCCTGAATTAATTTAAAAACGTAATTGAAATGATAAACTATATTCAACACTAAATTGAGGAGAAAACTATTAATTTAAATAAATACAAAATCAAAAATGAAAGTGACCAAGGTATCAAAGGTGTGAAGTGATTTTTTTTTCCTAATATATTTAAATTACATGATTCCATTAAAATATGTCAGCAAGAAAGGAATTTAATAAAGCATAAATCCTTCTAATATGGCGAATAGTGTAGAGCAAAAAAAAAAAAAGAACTTTCTTACAAAATATAGAAATTGAAATTCTTCGAGATATTTATATTCGATCTCGCAAACCCGAAAATATAAATTGAATAAAAATATTTTTTTGTTGCTGCACATTTTTGAAGTAAACATATTAGCTGGGCATTCAAAAAAATTCATTTTCGGAAGCATTATTTGGGCAATCTATTTTCGAATTCTTTCATTAAGAGGATCATGGCAATGTTATTAAGGTCCTACCTCACTACATTAGATGAAATTTTGAGCCCAGAAAGTGTGAAAATCTGAAAAATATTCTAGCACGGAATCACAATAAATATAAAATCATAATCACTCAAAGCTTCGAAAGACCATATTTTTTTTTCTTCCTCCGAGCACAACCTCGGGGGTTCTTGCGGTTCGAATGAAAGTGAGAGGGAGGCGGCAGAGAGAAAGAAAAAGAACTATAGAAATTCGCGCTTCTATTGCAACCTCAGGTATAGAATTCAAACTCGCAATCTCAATTACAGCGTTTCTGCTAGTTTTCCACTTGAAAACGCTTTCAGTCCGTTCGTCCACATGGCTGGAAAAAAAAATAAAAATAAATTGACAGAAAAAAAGAAATTAGACAAAAGAAAAAAATTGCGGTAAAGAAGGATTGGTGAGGAAACCCAAAGGAAAACGAAGCGGCGTTGATGAAACCCGATCTTGGAAAATGAATCCCCATTTTTTTTCTTCCAATTTGACGATTCCACAATGGGAGGACACTAGCATTGGCTGTCACATTCAGAATTTGACGGAAATGCCACGAGCAAGGCGCACGCGCGTTTTATTACCACATCCACCTACTCTCTCTCTCCCTCCCCCCTACTTAGAATTCATTTCTCGCCTAATTTCTCCGCCAGAAAGAAGAGAGAAAGAGAGAAAACTCTCAGATGTTCGAACACCGATTACGAAAATTTTCGCCCCACACAATAGATGCTTTACACCTCAAGCGCTTCCTCAAATTTCTCCCTCACTTGAAATCTCCCGCTGTGGATGGATATATATGCATATGGAAGAAGCAAATAAACTACTCTACGCGACGATTCTATTTACGTGGTCGCCGCAACCAAATGATTTAATCATTTCTCTTTTGTGTGGTGAAATAATGCAACAGATTGCAAAACCAAATCATTTTTGAGAGAGCTTTGCTTCTATGCCGTTGCGAAAATATCACCTGATGGGGAATATTAAGATGCTTTATAAAGATCAACTAAGTCCCAAAGAATCTTATTTCCAGATGTCTAAAAGTTAGACATGTTTTTTTTTTTTTTTTTTTTTTCATTATTTCTTTAACAGCTATTAACCAGAAAATTAACACTTGAGGGAAATTTCATTTCCAAAAATTCGCAACTTCGTTGAAAAACAGGATAGTAAAAATAAGTTAATTGATGAGCGTAATTATTTTTTTTTAAGTCAGGAAAGCTTTTAAGATTCTATGTCAGTTTTTTTTTTTTTTTTGGTACAAATAAACAGGTTAATGGTGGTTATGGTTTTAATGAAAAGAATGCATTAAACTAGTGGACAAACATAGAGTTGAAAAGTACTTTTTTTTTTGGAGAAGCAGGGAAGGATATGTTACTGGCAATTCAATTACGAAACACTTTAGAAATCTTTATACCAGCAATTAGGAAGAAAAATAGGAACCTATAAAATAATCTAAGTGATTAATTTGATGGAAATTAAGAACCTCTTTTGTTTTTCATAGTTTTAGAAATGTGCTTGATTGTAAGCGAAGAGAAAAGTTAATAGTTTGTAAAGCTTGAAAATTTTCGTTATTATTATTACTTTTTTTTAATTAAAAACTAGCTAAGTGTGAGGTACATGAATCCCATTTGGAGCAGATAGTAGCTTTCGTTCAGTATGGCAATCTATTTCATGGTAAAATAACTAAAGTTTCTTTGAAAGAAATAATTAACCACTTAGAATGCCTTAATATGAAACAAGAGATTAACTATTAGGTTGAAAGGAATGTTATAAATGAGTTACATCCTATTTTTCAAACGAAGATTTTAACGAGATATGGTGTTCATAAACTGACAGACGTAACAGGGAGTAGACAAAAATTTTACTTCACCGAAACAGCACTTTATCATCTTTCTCTGAACACAAAATAGTTCCCAGAAACACTAATTCCAGTCTGAAAATCATTAACAAATCTCACACGAAAACCCAAGTAATCGGAGTTATCTCATGGCTCGCAGCGTTTATTTCCCACCTAAGCCCCAGTACACATTTTTTACCACCACGTATCTCTCCGACCAATTATCATGCAGAGCGGATAATTACGTAGATTAATTTCCAGCATTCATCAGCGAATGAGAGAGCAAGACAAGAGGGGAGAAGTAGACACTGAAAGGCCTTCGCGTCCCGTCCTTGGATGACCACTTGATTGATTGTGCAATTTATTTTCGTTGACATTGCCATTCGTGGTGATAAATTTAATGGGATTGCATTTCGTGTCGGCTGATCTCAACTGCTTTTAAACGCTGGAGGGGGGTTGGGGGATTAGATCCGTCCTAATTTTACGGTTTACTGAAGTACACTAACACGAGTGGATCCCTCTGCTGCCTTAATGTTCTCTTCTTAGCTACATTTAATCCAATGGAGAAACAATGATGAAATCAAGTGACTCACATGTTTCCAATAATGATATAAATCCACGTTTTCATCCATAGTCATAGAAACTAGAAAGTGAATGCAAAGGAATATTGGAAGTTTCCTACACTATATATATTTTATATATTGTGCACACACATAACGAAGCCCCGATTTTAAGTCCCCCCAAATCTGCACTTTTCCTGCATTTTATGTTTTTTTCAGCAGGTCTCTTTATCAGGTGATTTCCATGCATTTCCCGTGATTTACGTTTTCCCATATTTTACGCATTTTTTAAGAGTATAAATAAAAAAATTTCTGTGTGTGTGTGAGGTGTGTATGGGTGGGTGTGGATCTTTCGTTATCAAATATGTAAAAATGTAAACGACTTTACAGCAAGAAATAAATAAATAAAATTAAATGAAGAAATATAATGATTCGTTAAGTAGGCGTTGTTGAGTAATTACATTTGTTGTAAAAGAAATTATAATTTTGTTCTGCTTAGTTTTTACATTGTGATGATAATCTTTTTCTAATCTATGCCTTGAATGTAAGTATAATCTTTGAAAACACAACAGGGGTTAAACAATTACTTAGATATACGATATACGTATCTATAAAAAATGGTCTAAGTTAACGCTTAACAAAATATATTAGTGTTGAAAAAAATGAAACAATATCAAAATGTCCAACGTACATAATATCTCATTAAAATAAGCCTTATAACTAAGTTTTTAAAACACAAGCTTAGTAACGAAGTGTATCCTTTGCATCAAAGTAGGTTTATTATTGAGCTCTCTTCTTTGAAGATATATACAAATGTATCAGTAACCTCCAACATAAATAAACATTTGCTGATTATCACCAGATACGAATGAAACCCATTTTTAGTCTCTCAAGTAACGCGCGGTCTTTTCTTTTAGTTCCTTTTGTCCTCTTTCATTTCCTCTCTTCCTTACATTGCGTTGAAAAGGGTGTTCGCTCCCTGTAGCTCTGAAACACGTGTCTACAATTCAATCTGCATGTCTAAGTTATAACATATTTTTTATCTTCCTAGAGAATACGCAAAATACCTCAAATTTAATCTATTTTTCTCTTATGTATTACTAAATCATTCTTTATCATTCAATCTAAAATTTTCTAAACGTTGCACGAAATAACGACATTGCAAAGTGCAAAGTTCCTCATACGACTTATAACAGCTATTACATTATTCACTTGATTTTCAGAGCAAAATAATGTACGCATTAAGCATCAAATGATCCAATCTTTCTAATCATAAATCACAGCAGGAGGTACTTTAACCCAAATTCCGCATCACCAATAGAAATAAAATTCCTTGCATCTTCCCCCCCTTCCTCTTAGGAAGTGATTTACGAACGGTCAAAGACCCCCAAGAACTGACCGGCGAAGAACAAAAATAAAGATGTTAATGCAGAGAACTAAGAGGTCTTTCTATTTTCCATTCCTTTTCTATTAGGAATTACAATACTAAGAATTTATATGACTCACTTTGATATCATTTCTTACGTGATTACTCAAAATTAACATCTAAATAAGCCCTTATAAATGATAATTTGAACTTCGTCTATTTTCCTGAAAAGTAGTGATGATGTGTCTTATGTCACTGCTCACTGACAGCAGTAAAACTATAAAATTATATACCAGTACAGTATCGCTATGTAACCAGCATATCTGTTCAGTCATATTTACTCGGATATGCTCAATTATAAAGTTTATAAATACCTTTGTGCTATTGATGTAGTAGGGAAAATATCAACGTAAAATAGGCACAAATAAGCAGAGATACTGCAGACACGTGTTTCGGGGCTACAAGGAGCCCCTTTTTCAATGCAAGAAGTGTGAGCTTTAGGGCACAAATAAGCAGAGATACTGCAGACACGTGTTTCGGGGCTACAAGGAGCCCCTTTTTCAATGCAAGAAGTGTGAGCTTTAGGATGAAGCATCCTAAAGCTCACACTTCTTGCATTGAAAAAGGGGCTCCTTGTAGCCCCGAAACACGTGTCTGCAGTATCTCTGCTTATTTGTGCCTATTTTACGTTGATATTTTCCCTACTACATGCTCAATTATATTTAGTATTATTAATTGAAAGCTCGTCAAAATTAGTGACCAACTTTTGTCCCTCGTAAACAAAGTGTTACTACACTAAAAAATGAATGTAGTTTTTACAGTATAAACACAGCTAATTTTGTAGCAATAAACTGAAAAAATATCTAATTTTGCAGTAATTAACTAAAATAAAGAATTTTGCAGTACTAAACTGTAAATTTGTTAATTTTATAGTAATAAACTACAAAGCTGCTGATTTTACAGTTTATTACCGTGCATTTTACAGTTTTAAACTGGAACCGCGACTGCCAGTAATATACTGTTGTTTTTACAGTATAATATTGCTAAATTTTACGGTAATAAACTGCAAAATTTCTAACTTTACAGTAAGAAACTGTAAAATTGGCTAGTTTTACAATTTATTGCTGTGTATTTTACAGTTTTAAATTGAAAACGCGGCAGCCAGTATTACAACGTAAAAACGATAGTTCATTTTTGCATTGTGCAGAAAATAGTTGAAAAAAACCTCAAAATCGTTTTGCTAACTTCAAAATTTTTCTGTGAGCGGCGTTCGTGTGTTCGTCCATACTTCCTGGGTCTGCTTACGTTAGTCTGGCTTTGAACCATAGCAATGTGAACTCAGGTCATGTAAATCGTTAAAAATTTCTTTAAACGATGGCAAGGGGGAAAAAGGTATTCAAACTCTGTACGCTGTACACAGAAATGTACATCACTCGTCAAAAGGGAGAAGTGATAAGCAGCGGTTCCCAAAGAGCGTTACTCGGAACCCCAGCTCAAGTTTCCTCCCCAAGTTTCTTCTATATAGAAGAAAGTAATTGAAAGGGCATTTGTATAAAGGTGATGTGTAAGATTTTTTAATTTCTAGAAAAAGTTTTCAAAAAAAAAAAAAAAAATGCTGTGCTATTTTTTTAATGGATTTTTCTCAACGGGTAAAGCGATGTCATATTCTTAGTTACCAACCATTTATGTGACTAAGGGGACATGATACTGATAGACTTATCACATTATTAAACGCCAGTAGCGTAGCTAGAGGGTCCAGCGCCCGTGGCGAATGTAAAAAATTGCGCCCCAGTCCCCCCCTCTCATGCTAGCCTTGATTGAAGGTCACATTATGTCATTGTGATCTCCTGAAACAATTCTATGTGCCCAAATTTCTGATTATTTGGCAAATTTAAAGACAATATTGCCTTTTTTAATATTCCTTTTTTCTTTCATGTCTTACATGATGCCCAATGTTCCTTCTCATAAGATGTTTCATTTTCCACTCTTACTCTTATGAGCTTATTTTCTTTAAATATTTTTCTACTAACATGATTTTTAAAGAAATTTTTAACTTTTTTTTTATCGGTCAAAATGCCGCCTCCCCCCCCTGACTGCTGCGCCCGTGGCAAAAGCCACTCCTGCCAACCCCTAGTTACGCCACTGATAAACGCACATTAATAAACTATAAAACTAGGAATTTTACAGTTTCCCACTGTAAAGTTAGCAATTTTACAGTTTACTGCCGTAAAATTTAGCTGTATTATACTGTAAAAACAACAGTATAATACGGGCAGCACGGGTTCCAGTTTAAAACTGTAAAATGCATGGTAATAAACTAAAATTAGCAGTTTTAGAATTTATTACTGTAAAGTCAGCAATTTTACAGCTTATTACTATAAAATTAGCTAAGTATACTGTAAAAACCACGTTCGTTTTTTACAGTGTACTGAAGACAAGAAACGGAGAAAGGCGACGAGTCTGAACTACGAAAACATCCCCAAAAGCAGAGGAGAGGCGAGATGTTCCAAATTCCTCATCCATCCTTCAGCTGAAAAACTCAACAATTCGCAGGCTCGTCTGTCTCTGGGTGGGGGAGGGGGTAAACGCGTCAGACACGTGCAGCCCCGTTCTCGCTTTGAGTTTCCGAGAGAGGGGGCAAGGGGGCAAAAGAGGGGTGCCTTTACTTTCTCTTCCCAAAAATCCGAGACAGTTGACGATAGACAAAACAAATGTGGCCCTTGTTTTTCTTTCTCATCGTTTGGCTTCTGTTTAAACCTCGTGCCTACTCGGAAGACTTCTTTGAGGAAAATGTCGCTTTGGAGAGAAAATTTTATGTCGCACACACTTGAAGATTCATAAGTTATTAAATGGTCTAGAATAAACTCTCATAAATGTGGCAAAATGTTGAACTCCAGTCTAACATTTTATATAAAAGCATAAAAAGCAACGCACATATAAAAGCACGCACTTTGGACAGGCTCAGAATTGAAATTTTTGGGAGAGCGAAAATTTTCAATTAACCGAATGTTAAAATACGGGTTTGTATGCTCACGTAAGCACACCTAACAAAAAGAGATATTCTGGGATTTAAAAATTGCAATTAAGTCTCCAAATTTGCCGAATCGTTAGACAAATTTTGCTGAATAAGGATATTTTTGGGAGGGCATAGTGACCTATCGTGACCTCTTCTCAGGCAGCCCCTATTTACCCAGTATAGCTAACGTTTTTAGAATTGAAGAATATACTCTTTTATCTTGATCAAACGGCATGAAGTACATCCAGACTCAATGAATTAGTGCAGTGTTTTGAAGTTAGTGTGCAATAAGGTGCACGTTCAATTCTTAATCACACAAAAAATACTCGTTCCATAACTTCTTTCCCGCAAAATTTAAAAAATGCCAAAACACGAAAAGTGCTCCTACACTTCGAAGTATGTGTTACATTACTACGTCCATCTACAATGTGATGCGTTTCAAAATAACACATATGTAGAAACTTTATAGAGAATGTTTATTTCTTTGAACAAGCCCCATTCAATACACAAATACAGCCCGAGATTTCATCAAAACGAAGTTACGTATAAAAGAATCATTATTTTACGATTAGGAAATTAAATTTTAGCTAAAAAAAAAAAGAGCCCCTGACTAAACGTCCCGATTTCCAAATGCTATGACTGTTCTATTCCTGATGACATTCTAAAAAGTGGTTTATTAAATTAAAAGAACCCGGGAAATGTTTTATGAATTCTTTTCTGGCATGGCAGAGGAGAGGCTAGGCGTACCCCCGTTCTAATTCTTCCTGTGTGACTAAGAATTTAACGGGGGAAAATCGGAAAAAGGAAGAAGACGAAGAAAAAAAAGTAGTCACTCAACGATTAAAAACATCCTCTTCCATTAATTAAAAGACAGAAAACGACGTCACTCTTTTTAAGTCCATTTCGTTTCGTCTCTGGGAGGGAGGGTTCGAAAATCTATTTTAGGAACATCCCCCCCCCTCCCCTTCAAGGAGGGAGCACTTCGTTCTAAGGCTGTTAATGAATAAGAAAAAGGATTGAGGGAGGAGAAGGAGGGGGAGACGCATTAAGAAAAATCCATTAGGCGACGACAAACGAAAGGAACGGAGATGGTATATATATTGTGCGATAGATGCGTCACTCTTACTAACACTGTGGGCGATATCTACGTCACTAACGCATATATGAGAACTACTCCTGAATATTGAAATAATTTCAAACTGTACAGTTTTGTCCAATTATACCCAAAGTTATTTCTAAACAATGACTTTCCGATATATAACTATTTATTCCTATATGTTATTTGAAAAATCATGAAATTCCGAAATACACGAAATTATTTCTGAACAGATACTTTCGAAAAAGTACTCGCTAATTTAAAATCATCAAATTCCGAACATGATGGAATTATTTCTAACTTCATAAGTCATTTCATAGCATAAAATTAAGAATATATGAAGTTATTTCCAAACAGGGACTTCCCGGATTAGTGCTAAAGAATTTCAAATTATGTGAAATGATTTTTGCGTTGAAAAATGTCCAACTATTTTTCGGGATTGTCTATTTATGAGTAAGTAAAAATTTAAATACATAAAACGTCCTAAGACTCAAGAAACAAAAATTTCTAGAAGGGGGAAACGTCGCTCAAAAACTCAAAATGTCTCGTTACTTTTCCTTTTAAATAGCATGCATATGGGGGAGGGGTACTTCTCAGGGTTCAAGACCGTTGTTAATGAGGGGTGTGACCCACAAATGTCATCATTATGTTTGAAGTTATACTACTGCCTGTTCTCCAATTTTTTCAATTGGAGTGGAAATTTTCCTTTAAAATATATATTGTCCAAGGTAGTACAGTTATAAATACGAAAATTGCGACATTAGGGAAATAAGGTTCCGCAGAAAGTTAGTAGGTATGGACAAAGGAAAGTAACTTTCGGAAATTTGGCTATGACCATGCCAAGTTACCATTGCTATAAAATGGGACATGCGTGAAACAGTGTTAAAAAAAGAAAGAAAGATGAGTTACATATAACTAAGAGAAGCTATAGCAGCATAGATAACTAATAAGAAGTGCTACAAGAACGCATCGGGGCAGAAAATTTTATTCCTGGTCTGCAATCAAGGAGACTTGTTGTGAGCAAGGACAGGGCCAGTATCGGAATGAAATTAAGCAGTTCCGAGCAGTATGTTGATTAAGAGGTGGCTCTTTTGTCCAGAGCAGCGTTAATAACCCCATCAGCAGAGCGGGGGATTTCATTAACGACGGACCTTTCATTTGGACGATACTATTATGAGGATTCCACCCCACACTGGCTCTTCCTTTTCTTTCTTTCCCTGGGTTGATACCCCCGGGGGAGGATTGGGACTAAATGTTGCCGAAAAATCCAGACGAGAGGAGATGTATGAAGGACTGTAGCTTAGAGACAGTCTAGTTGTGAAAGGAACTTTCAATGGGAAAGATGAATGTTTGTAAACCGAAATTTTAATATCAAAATCGGGTTATTAAGTTGCATATTTTGTGGAGATTTAAAGGCGGCAGATTTCAAAATTTTTCATCGATAATAATCATCAACTTATCGATTTTCTTCTATAACATTTGGAGGATAGAGACTAAATGTTGCCGAAAAATCCAGAGGAGAGGAAATGTATGAAGGATTGTAGTTTCGAGATAGTCTAGTTATGGAGGAATCTTTCAATACGAAAAATGAATGTTTTTAAACCGAAATTTTAATTTCAAATGATTCCATCAAAATCGGGTTATTAAGTTGCATATTTTGTGGCACTAAACGTGTTGAAAATGATTTAAAGGGGGCAGATTTCAGAATTTTTCGCCGATAATAATCATCAACTTATCGATTTTCTTCTATAACATTTGGAGGATAGAGACTAAATGTTGCCGAAAAATGCAGAGGAGAGGGGATGTATGAAGGACTGTAGTTTCGAGATGGCCTAGTTATGGAAGGAACTTACAATGGGAAAGCTTAATGTTAGCAACAACGAAATTTTAATTTCAAATGATTCCATCAAAATCGGGTTATTAAGTTGCACATCTTGTAGTACTAGACGTGTTGAAAATGATTTAAATGGGGCAGACTTCAGAATTTTCTACCGATTATAATCATCAATTTATCGATTTTCTTCTATAACATTTCCTTTAATTTCAATTAATTTTCCTTAACTATTTCTGAAATATATTGTAAAAATGTAGCTGAGTACTTCAAAGAAAACAAAGATGAGACTATTCCGTTCGATAATGTGTAAGAAAGACAACATGTGGAACATAAAAGGGCGATTTTCTTAAGCAACTGTATTAAAATCCTTTTAGTAAGAACCACATGGTATGATTATTAAAAAACTTCTGAAGTATTAATATATGTTTTTTTTTCCATGTGTCGTTATATCAAGATAGGGAGTTTCAAAGTTATCGAATAACTACTGATTACAATTCAAAATCATTTTAAGAATCTAAAACGCTTCTTACTCAAAGCTAGAAATTTCAAGTGCTTCTGAACACTTCATTTGTTCTTAAGGAAGGGAACTGTGCTGACTTAAGTTTCTACTGGTAAACGATTTATAGCGTATTTTCAGAACAGTATTAAATGATGGCTAATTAAATATCATATTTTTCAACATACCTCGGTTCCAGACAATGACTCATAAAAAGCATTTATCTTATGATTTGATGTTATTAAGATATTGTCGGTGGTTTTGAAATAATAAGTGTGTCCACAAAAACAAAATCAAAAACGAGGACTACAGTTTGAATCGACAACATTGCAAAAGTGATTTTCTTTTTAAACTGTGATTAAAAAGACCCAAATATCAAAGGACAATCTTAGATATCTTATCCAAAAGGGAAGTAGGAAAAAAAACAACAGTTTTGATGAAAAACAAATTAATTAGTGCCTACAATGAAGGTTCAAAAATTTCGTCCAGCTGAAAACGATTGAAAAAAGATACATATGTTTCTTAGCAGCAATCGCTTCATCCATGCAAAAAATATAAAGAAAAAGCCAACTCACGAATTTACAAAACAGGGAGTGTAGCATGCTCAGACTAGTAGCTTGGGTGCATTCCCGAAATTAAGAAAAGGATTTTGCGTCTAAAGGGTACATATTTTCGGAAGTAAAATAATTTTATCCCTTTTGAAATCTACATTTAAAAACAAATCTCATTAAAAAATGTTTCAATACAATGTTTACAGTTTTCAAAGAGGAAATTATTCAAACTTTATACACAAAGATGTAGAACGTGGCAAAGGCTGTAATACATTTGAAGAGTTTATCAAGGGTCTACAAAAATGGTTAGGTAGGATACATATTTTTTGTAAGAATGGCAATCATGCCTGCAATAGAATGGTGAAAAAGCACGATAAAAAGAGATACAGAAATAATGAAAATAGCTTACATAAAAAACTCATATTTATTTGTGCCATTTGAGTTAAAAGCATATCTTTACTAGCTAATTCTAATTCAAAGAAAGTGTAGGAGCCTTATAGTTTTCAAAATTAATTTTAATGTATAAATAGCCTGAATTTTGCCAAATATTAGAAATTACACACACAATGAAAAAAAAAAAAAAATCACGGGAGTACGGGGGGGGGGGAGGATAAGCCTCACATGTCAATCAAACGCTGTCATATTGAATTAAAATTAGAAAAAAAACCCTTTATTGTCTTATTAATTTAATGTGTAGCAAAGAAAAAGTTAAAAAACGAATAATTATCTAACCTCTCTGCCAACTATTTTTAATTGTCTCCCTGATATTCCAAACTCACTTCAACCTTAAAAAATTGAAACAAATCACCACGACAGCCAGACCGTAATATCATAAGAAACATTTACAGAAATCTATTCGGAGTATAAAATAACATTACCAAAACTCCCCGAAGACAGCGACGGGCCAGAGCTGCTTAGCATCGCTGTGTTAATGATGGTTAATCCAATAATGTGGTCGGTCCTTTCACATGGCTAATCGAGTTACGACATTTGGCCGGTCGTCTGCCTGTCGTCCCCCTACCAGTAATTCTCCATCCTTCTTTTCAAGACTCTGATTTGGTTGTCCCGCTTCATCAATTCTTCCCTTCGTTGTCACTTGTTTTCTCACTTTGTTTTTGGTTTTCGCGAATGGCAGCACTGTGTGCCAAGATGGTTCTAGCTCAGAATGTAGTGGGTGTTTTTCTTTTTATTTTTGATGTAAAGATGTATTTGTTAACGAAATCGTTTGAGAAATGAAACAATGCTCGATGGTACGAATGTAAAAGATGAAAAAAGAAGTTACTAAAACGAATATTTTTCTTATTCTCTCCTCCAATAGGAGCACAGCTTTGACATGCGTAGACTTTGCAAATTGGCACTAGATTTTAAACTATTAACATGAAAAACATTAAATTTTACTTTCAAATTAAGATTCATAACGTTTTTTTTTTCTTTTAAAGAAAGTCTAAATAAATCAAAACTGGTTCAAATTTATTTGAGCACAAATTATTTAAAAAAAAAAAAAAAAACTTACTATAAATGAGACAAATTAATCTGAAATTCCAAAACTGCACCCCACATTCAGATTAGAATAAGTTGGGGCTTTCATACAGTGAAAATAAGTCTGGAAAATTACTTCAAAATGCTTAACGATTTACAGGAATAGTTTTAGTAATACAGTGACAATTACAACGTTACATTACACTTAAAAAAAGTTTAATAAACTTACAAGACGTGTGTCAATTTTTTTTTCAACTGAGATCTAACTAAGCAGCGATAGATTCAAAACTTATAGCAATCGACTTTGAACTATAAAATAAATCTTAAGTTTTAGAATATAAAGTAAAGTCAAACGAAGATTTCATGTAATTGGTTTGTTCAAACTATTACTTTGTATTTCATTATTAGTGAACAACTTACAAATCTTCACACAGACCCTTATTATTTTCTTCGCCCAATGCGGTAAAAAATTAAAGACGATACTAACTTATAACATTTCTTCATACTCAAAATTCCGTTTGTCTACTTTTCATGTTAAAAAAAATACTATCACAACTAAATAATTGTCTGCAAAAAATTAAAGACGATATTAACTGATTTTATTATATAAATTTTTCGTATATGCACTTGGAATCCGGAAAGGGAGCCTTTAGACTTAAAAATCTAAAAAATAACTTCATAATCAACGTATGCTTAAAATTAAAGATGATATTAACTGATTTTATTACATAAACTTTTCGTATATGCACTTAGAATCCGGAAAGGGAGACTTTAGACTTTAAAGTTTAAAAACTAACTTCACAATCAACGTATGCAAAAAATTAAAGATGATATTAACTGATTTTATTACATAAACTTTTCGTATATGCACTTAGAATCCGGAAAGGATACTTTAGACTTTAAAGTTTAAAAAATAACTTCACAATCAACGTATGCAAAAAATTAAAGATGATATTACCTGATTCTATTATATAAACGTTTTGTATATGCACTTAGAATCCGGAAAGGTAGCCTTTAGACTTTAAAGTTTAAAAAATAACTTCACAATCAAGTCTGCTTAAAATTAAAGATGATATTAACTGATTCTATTATAAACTTTTCGTATATGTACTTAGAATCCGGAAAGGTAGCCTTTAGACTTTAAAGTTTAAAAAATAACTTCACAATCAACGTCTGCTTAAAATTAAAAATGGCATTAATTTGAAATTTTTCGTTCGCGCACACAGAGTTTAAAAGTTCGACTTCGCAGTTAAAAGGAAGTAAAAAAAAAAAAAAACAGCACAACCAAATAATCGTCTGCCTAAAATGAAAAATTTAAATGGAAGCATAAAAAGAAGTTAAAAAGGGAAGCATACTCCGAATTTCGAGCTCCTGCGATGCAGAGGGAAGTGGTCAAAGACAGCAGTTCAGTGAATGCGGTAATAAGTACAATTATTGGGTATATTTTTCTCCCCGCTGGGGCCAGAAAAATCTCCATCTGCATAAGCTTTTCTGCCACCAAGACCCATAAAAGCAACCATAAATTCACTCCAAATGAGAAAGGACATTCGTTTCCAGTCAAACGAGTGTTTGGCTCCCGCAATATAAAAATAAAATATGAAAAACAAGCTGTGATAGGGACACGGATCCTTGGTTGTGCGCTGGGCAGAAATTATCAAGACGAAAAGCAAAAGAAAAAAGAGAAAATACGACTCTACATCATTTGATCAAGTTTGAAATGTGTTCGGTGAGCTTGTGTTTAAAAGCATTTGGTGGAGGAGGCACTCTACTCAAACGAAAATATTTTTCGAATTGCGCACCTGCGATTTTTAAAGACGTTTTGAAAAGGTTGTCTGATACCAAACGGTGATCAACCCCATAAAAGTTGCAGGGGAAAATGGTGAATTTTTGAAGTTTGATTAATTTTATTAGTTAAGGAACTAATGATATTCGCGAAGAAGGGGTTATCTACAAATGATTTAACGCTTTAAGGGAGAGGGGAGAGTTGTGATGTTTGTGACAAGGGGAGAGAGGAGGTAACAAAGTTGACATAATTTTTTTTAATAAAAATATTTTTATGAAAAATTACATATCACAAGACAAGGGCAGTGAGGGGGTAAGGTAACACTGACAAAGAGGGGGGTGGTAAAAATATGACGCATCATTTAAGAATAGCCCCTAAGAAACAGATATCGTGATTTTTCATCGGAGTGGTATTTTAGATCTCGTCTACTCTTATTTGAATTGAGAAGGTAAAAATACAGAAATAATTATTTTTTTCAGAGCGAACAAAAAAATAATCGAACTCATTTACTCCATTTGCATTTTTTTTTTGTCTTGTATCTGATGACCATAATTGAATTTAGAACAGCGACATAAAATTAAATTCAACTGGTAAAATTGTTCTGGTTAAAATCAATTTTGTTTCTAGTGTTAAACGAGTTTAAATCCGCATATTCAATATTAAATTTGTTGCTACCTAAAACAGATACCTTTTTTAAGGCTCATTAAAAAATAAGATATAATATAATTATTTTTCTGATCTTAAAGTGAAAGACCACCCCAGAAGAGCATAACATTTCTTTATTTCTCTCTCTCTCTCTTTTTTTTTTTTTACAATTTTCGGTTCATACAATAATACAAAATAATATTTTCTAAAGGTAATTTCGCCATCATTCCCAAACACAAACAAAAACAGAAGAGGACAAACTCTACTTTAATCCACATGGCGTATAATTGCTTATAATTGTATAATCTGCCTTAAATATGCTTTAAAACAACATACTACTTCGCATGGACAACCAATTGCACAAAATACTAAAATAATTGGGATCTTCGAATTCGATTATAAGTGCTTAAAGTCCTCTTTATTTGCTCAGAAGAACAACAAATAAGCATTCTAAAATTTCGAACGCTTGGTATTTTTTTATACGCTTACTTTCGATAGCCTGATAAAGCGAACGAAGAAGAGCAATTTGATTAAATTCAGACACATACCGTTTCATTCTATTTCTTTTATTCCTTAAAAGATTTGTTTTGATCTCAGAAAAAAACGCTTGGGGCAAAAATTCGGAGCAACGCTGGAGACGAAGAATAAATAAATGAAATCGCTAAGAAACGTTTTCATAGTCAAGTCAAAGCAGCGTTACAGTTACAGTTGGAAAATAAAATTTCTCCCGGGACAACGAAGGGCAAAAAAATGGAAGACAGATACAAACAAGCCAAATTAAATACTCCACCTTTCTGTTTTCAAATCAAATTCAGTTCAGGTTATAAAAATTTATCTGACTATTAGCATTAAAGAAATATACTTTTATAAAATGAAACCGAGGCAAAAATTTAAATTATAAATATAGCTACGAGGGCATTTCGGTATTCATCTGAATAGACTAATAAGAAGCAACATTCTCGAATTAAACTTCTGAAATATTTATTTCAAAAAATACATATGTAACTAGAAAATAGATTTTGACACTTGGAGCAACAAATGAAATTATCGTCACACTAAATAAAATCCGCAAAACCTATTTCAAACTTAATTTTTAATGCACAATGTAAACTTAAGCTGAATACTGATTTTATCTCTTTGTAAAAGAATGCTAATAAACCTGCCTGCACCACTCATAAATCTTTCTTTAAGCTGAATGTACTGGACTTGAAGTATAAGTACAGATGTTACACAAAAATAATAACAGTAATAAAAATATGAAACTTTTTTTAATAGTTGTTAACTAATTTAATGTAAATTTTAGCCCACTGTAAAGATATTTAGGCTGCAATAAAACTTAAAGAACATTTTTTTCTATATTATTAACGTTTGGTAAACTTCCTCACTGAGACAAAAAAAGTAAGATATTGATAGAAATCTCGTTTTATAGACCAGTTATGGTATTTACACAATATGACTTCAAAATGACATAAATTGTAGATATTCAGAAGAAAAAAATTAAGTTTAAATATGTATTCCCACAAATCGAATGAAAAATTGCAATTAGAGAAACTACCTCATCTGTTATCTTATTTTCTACATCATTTCTATGTAGCTTTAATAAACTCTCAATTACATGAATTTTCAGTGCTTCTATTATGGATTTGGACAGTTCAAAGGCGTTTTTTTTTTTGCATCTAATTTTGAGATTGGAAAGACAAATTTGTAAAAAAGATCTAGATGGAGTTTTTGCGCATTTGGAATTTTTATAATTTATTTATTAGTATGGGTGTTCTTCATGCATTACTAAGCTGAATTGTAACAAATAAAATCGATTTCTCTAATTATTATACCTTTGTAGAAATTGCATTCTTTGTCATTGAAACTCGTTTCGAAAATTTCATGAAAAGTTGCACGCCATTCAGTCCTACACGTAGCGTGCAATTAGAAAGAAAGAATTGCTTCCTAATTTTTCATATTATGCTTAAGCTAATGAGGAAATTACATCTACACGCAAAATGAATCTGATTAAAATTCGCTATAGTTCCCTAACACTGCGGCTCGATTCCAAACAGCTTTCACGTGATCAGTTTCGCTACCTGATGCCACACACAAAAAACAAAAAAAAAAAGGTACTATTTTTCATTTCCATTTAGAAAACAAACTTAGCGAAGCGATAAATAAAAGACCACCATCGATTCAGACAATATCGATTCTTTTTTTTTTTTTTTCTCCTCACACTGACGAAGCGAAAAGTCTTTTCCTTTTTTAATGACTGTTAATAGAGTAGACGATTAACAGAATGGTTAGAAAATTGAGCTTCACTTTTTAGCATTCGGTGGTAGGTGGCGCGGCGGAAGGTGTGGAATAATTTATGCAGCCAATTAATGTACACAAATTTTCTCAGACCTCGCGTTATTAACCAGCTAAAGGCGCAATTACTAGGATACGGGAAAAGCTGTGGGAAGGGAAAACAAAACGAAAAAAATATATTTGTTTTAATTGCTGTCATAGGGGAGAAAGCTTAATAATGTCTACTTCCATTATGGAGCTGTCGCACGAGATAAAGCTGGCCCTGCTGAATATTTATTAAGTAAATAAATTAAGGCGCCATGTTTATCGCCGCTAATAACCAAGAAAAGATTAACGCATCGATTTTATACAGTTACTAAGGAAATGGGCAAGGTGTTGCCACAGCACAGCTTAAAATTGTATTAGGGACTGAGGATAATTTTTCCAGGGGATGTTGATTTAGTTGCTTTAAGTTTTCTCGCTCTTTTGAGGAAAATACAGAAAAAAGCTTTTAAATTAAGGAATTACGAGGCAAATCGTGTTAGCTTTAGAGTTTAATGACATTGGCATGGCAATAATTATTTACTTGAGGAGGAATTTTAGTTGTAGGACTGAAACCATAGTTTGTTGATCATACGAGGGGAAAGGTCTAAAGTGACGTTTCGAAGAAAAAAAAAAAAGTAGAAAACTGCACGCGCGAGCAAATATAAACTATTTCATATGTAAACTTAGTTCGCAGTTTTTCACTCTGAAATGTTTTAATTTTTAAAAAACATAGAACATATAAATGTAATTCATTGCTTGTGATTGCATTTTTAGTTTATAATGAAAACGCCTTCAAAAAGTTCATTAAAAGTGTTAATAACTTCACAAATTTTAAACCAACAGAATGTCTAATCTGTATAGTTATATATAGATGTGATTACATGGACCAGCTGGACTAATGGGGCTTACTTCTTAACACAGGGACCCTTTAACACAGACCCTTTAACTACGAGATCTGAATACTGAAAAAGAGTGAGACAGAGAAAAGAAAAAATACCCATACTTTTAGTATCATTATACATATTTGTAATAACACTTAATTTACAGCACTCAATTTCTAATGAAAAGGTGCGGGAGCAGAGCACGATAGTCTTTGAAAAAGACTCATTTTAAAGCGTCAATCTCCCAAATTTCGGCTATGAAAAACTTCAACAAACAATTGAAAAGAAATGTGGGAGCTGAGCTTTTGTGAGCTCCCGGTCAAACTAATAAATCCCTTTCTATCACGGTAATAACAATCATAAAGGAAATGGATAAGACACGGTAAAAACACTAAAAAGGCGATATCCTCGGTCAAGAATAAGCTGTAATTTACAGTTAAAAAAACTCTCACAATTCAAACAAATTGACATATAACTAATGCAGCTCTTCTTTCTTATTTTGCTACTTTCTGTTTTAATCTGTTGTTTCCTTTCCTTTCGATTTCTTTTTCATTTATTTTCAATTTTCAACCTGCTGTTGTCTCTTTACCCAGCACTAATGGTAAATGCACCAGCAGTCCGCATTAAACTATTTTTCTACGCGGCTAATATTTATATATAGTCGTCGCGTGCAGTTTTTTAATTAGTCGCGTGTTTGGCTTTAATACCCTAGCCAGACAATAGCCGGCTACTGGATGTGTATGTATGTGTGTGTGTGTCAAAGCGAAATGGACCGATTCGCTTTCGGAATGAGAAGGGCCTTCTGATACACGAGCTTTAATGAGACGTGTTCAACGAAAAAAATAAAGGGACGCGTGCGAAAAATCAGAAGGGGGGAGGGGGGTTGAGAGAAAAGAATAAAAGAGGAGGGTCTGACGCGAATATGACGTGCCGTGTTTCAGCAGACCCCGTGTATATGACCGTCGTTAAGCCTAACGAAGAACATTACGCGTAGCGCCAGATTATTAGAAACAATTGAGTCACGGGTTTAGTTGTCTTAATGTGAAAGTTGAAGTGATTTTTTTTTCTTTCTGAGAGAGTTCGGAGAAAAAGTAGAATTGCGTGGTTGCGATTAGGTGAAATTGTCGGGTGTAGCCTTCAGACTGAAATCGGTTTTAATTAATCAACAGTCATATTCCATGCCTAATTCTGTCCTGGCGCGTGTTGTTAAGGGAGACAGTCGTGCATTAGAATGAATTTATTGTTCGGTTGTTTTATCTGCCGTTTGCAAGGACAAGTAAAGCTCTGACGTTTGCTGAATTTACCATGTTGGAATTGAAGTTGTAGTGTTTACCGAAAGCGACTTTGAAATAAATAAATAAATAACACGAAGAATAAAAGAAAGGACAGTAAGTTGAGGTTGAAGACATGTTATCACTGTTTGTTTGGACTGAGTTAAAAACGAGATTTTCTTAATTTCTTTATCTGCTTCCGTTCTAAAAAAATATGCACAGATAATAAACTATTATGGGTATAAAAAATCCTCAAATATCGTGTATGCAAAGAATATGAGAACTTGCTTTCTTAAAAACTTAATTTGGAACTACTTTACTTTAACTTACAAATTGTTTTCTTTATCAAACATCCAAGCCAGTATTTTCCAAACAAAATATAAAAAAAACATATTAACTGTCACAACATTACATTTTACGTTTAATATCTGCACGCAAAAATTCCCACCCCGTTTCTCTAAAGAAAATTTGCTTTCGTAATTCGGAAAAATGCTTTCGAAAAGACTTATCATTGGTTTATCAAAGATTGTCCAACATTTCATTTCAATCAATAGTTTTTTCAGTTCCCCAATTATATCCCGCAAATATGAAGTAAAATCACGAAAATATACACAAAATGTCTTTAAGTTAATTTGAAAGTCAAAATCTTTTTTACTTGATGGACAGGTTATTTAATACAAAGGACAAAAAAGTCACAAACTAAATTAGAATTCAGTGTGTTATGAATACATATATTTAAGGAAATTGTAAAGAACTGTTTGCATGGTGTTAGACTTTATGTAAGATATTTTCTAAGTTAGTATTCATTTTGAGAATGGGTTGCTGTGCTCTGAATGGTTGCCTACCCTATAAACGGGTCCTCATGGCAAGTGATCCGTGCGTGCTGTGGAGGGCGGACATCACACCAAATGAAAGTACAATTGGAAAAGTGAAGCAGTGCATTCCAAATTGCCAGCCTGGCTGGCAGAAGACAACATCTACAACTCAAGAATCAATGATATAACGCTTTGTAAATGTTATTAGTTTTGACGCAGCGGTCTAAGCAAAATAGTTGTCAAGTGTGCTAATTCAGACGAAAATAAGGCTGGATGACGGTTAGCTGGCAGAAGACAACATCTAACTGTTGCAACTAAAGAATCAATGATATAACGCATTGTGATTGCTATTAGTTTTGACGCAGTGGTCAAAGCAAAATAGTTGTCAAGTGTCCTAATTCAGATGAAAATAAGGCTGGATGACGGTAGCTGGCAGAAGACAACATCTACAACTAAAGAATCAATGATGTAACGCATTGTAATTGTTATTAGTTTTGACGCAGTGGTCTAAGCAAAATAGTTGTCAGGTGTGCTAATTCAGATGAAAATAAGGCTGGATGACGGTAGGCTGTGACTTTTAATTTTTTCAGTTCCTCAGCTCCAAATTAAGATTTTGCAGTTAAAACCCGGGCAAAGCCGGGCGTAACTAGTACTCAACTAACACTACTAATCAACCTATTAATAAGCATTGAGCAATTAGGAAACGCGCCCTTTTGAGGCGATCTATCGGATGCGCAGGGGGTACTGTCAACCCTCGAAAGCGCTGTTAATTAGAATAGCGCAGGTGCTTCTGCAATAAATAAAACACTGTTTCATGTTTCCATGAGAGAACACTTCTTATTAATCATGTTTAACTAAGCTGCAAACTTGGAGGGGAGTTGGATTTTAACTGTCTCCGTTTCCTGTAAATAAGTGCTATGAATAATAATTCGGATTTCTAACTACATACAAGACAGTGGGATGTTAGGAAAACGAAAAAAAAAAAAAAATAATAATAAGGAATTTGGAAGCAAGTAATTAAAATAGATGCACTAGTAAAAGAAAACCCTCCCACGCAAAAATTAGTTTTTTAATTACTTAGTTTTAATTAAAGTTCAAAATAAAATCAAAATAGCACATTAAAATTTAATTTGATGATAAACATAAAATAAGATAATGCAAATTTATAAAGTTATTCTTAGCTCATGTAAAGTCACGAATACTTGTAGTGTTTAAAACCAAAACACTTAAAGAAAGAGCAAGAAAGTCAAATGAAGAGGAAAAGTAGGGAAAGTACTGAAACTTTGGTTATAAGTTTTGCTTTTTCTTTCTTTATGTTTAACAGTTTCCGACTACTTTTAAGGTCTCTTTAACATAAAAATCTACATAAGTAATACGGACTTTATACATATTTTAATTTCATTAGTTTTTGAAAAACTTAACTTCGTTTATCATTGTATTATGAATGCTTAAATTGAAAAAAAAAAAAACTTAATTTAAATATTATGCCATAAAAAGTACGCATATATGCATTTCGTTGAATAATAAAGGAATTTATTTATATGTTCAACATTGTTCTTGGTGCACATACAATTAATGAAAGGGTATTAGCGTAAAAACCGAAAAATATCAAGACCAATTTTCATCGAACTTGACAAATAGTTTCTTTTTTTACTTCGAGTACTAAGAATTGTTGCCGGTCATACTGAAAACAGCTCCCTCTAGTAGCAGGTAAATCAGAAATCCACTGAGACTTTTAAATGTGACAAGTAAAAACTCTATTCCACAAAAGTACTTAAAAAAAAAAAAAAAAACTCCTGGCACTAAAATGTGTCATTAAATTAACGGGGCCACTAACAATATTTACAAAGATTGAACTGTAAATGATTAAAAATTCGTATCGTGAATTATAGTAAGGAGAATAAAAAGAGAGAGAGAGAAGAAATTGTTATTGCATAAAAGTAAAACATTGTATTTATTGCAGGAACACTGTTCCGCTGTACTTGTCGTAATTGTCCTTTTAATTACAAAATAGTTTTCAGTAATGGTAAACGTTGTTTACCTTGAATTACGAAAAACTCGTTAAGTTTTCTGACGAAAAGAAAAAAAAATCCATACATATAGTTCAATAAAATAATAAAAGAATTTAGTAAGCAGCAAAACATACGCTCAAACCAATTTCAAAAAAAAAAAAAAAAAGTCTCTAACCAGAAAAGAGAGAGAGAGAGAGCAAAAACCTGATCGTAGCAAATTTTTTACTCAGAAAAAACTTTCGCGCATACAAAAACCCTTTCACCAAAACAAAGTTAAATTACTAAATTCCTGATTTTAACGAAAAGTGAATGTTTGCATTCAATACAACGGGTTAGAAAGAGTATTCAAAGCGATTATATAGTGATGCTGCGATATGTTCCTCACCGTGAGTTTCTAAATAGCAGTAAAACTCGACAGCGTTACATACTATTGCATATAAGTGAAGGACTATATATTGTTAGATAAAGGAGAGTTGTGAAGAATGAAATGAAAGGAGAATGGGACAGCTGCATTTATGCCAAAATGAAATATGAAACACTCTTTCTGGCTTGTCCAGTAGATGTTGAAGATTAGAACTACGCAAGTCTAATGCTGCTACATTTTCTTGACAAGCTAGGAAAACTTTTTCATATTTTATTTCGTCATGAATGTAGAGGTTCCATTCCTCCCAACTCTCTCCTAGATATATACACACACACAAAACTACTACTACTGTTAATGATATAAGATTTGAACGGGGGAGGAGGGAGAGCAGAGAGGAGCAGAGATGATCAGTTACATAAATCCACAAACCTGTTTTGGTATGCCGACTCCAACAAAACAAAGTCACCGGCATGGCTCAGCCCACAAGCACTACAAAAAATAATTGTTGTTTAGGAACGATTTTTCACTTTGTTGCGAAGCAGATGATCAGGAACTCCAAGAGATATATATATATGTATAGATATATAATATATTTAATTAATTCTTTTGCGGCGCACACAACAACACGGCTTTAAAAAAGGTGCTAACAATCAATAGGATTTTTTTTCTTCAAAAAATAAGACAGTTCGCAGAGTTTGCTAAGCCTAAAGTACGGCACAGTTTAAAAACACACGCACACGACAGCAGTCCCGCCGCGGAGCGCTCGAGCAGCCCCGGCGGCGAAGATGATAGGAACCTTCCGTACGAGCGGCGAGACGAGAGCCGACTGAAGCTTCATCCGTCATTGCTTCAATCGCCGACGGGGGCGCTGCGATATGCCCGCTTTGCATGCAAGCGCATCCCCGATATATATGTATATATATATACGTATAAATATATCTATATGCGCCAGGGGGATGGCTTTTTTTTTCTCGCTTCACGGGGGTGTGGGGTGATGCTTTCGCTCTTCTTCGGGGATCGTCGGAGCCGTTCGGGGCATGTCGGCTCTGTTCGGCGGAGAGTCGTCGACTGTTCTGCATTCGGCAATTAATTTCTCTCTCTCTCTCTCTTTCACAGGGGGGTGGTGGATTTCCGAGATTGCGTCGTCGCTGCGCGCGTTTATTTTATTTTTTCTTTCTCTCTCTCTCCCCCTTTCTTGTGGCGCTTTTTTGCATCTGCGCAAAGCGGACACCGCGTTTTATTGGTTCGCAATTATTCGGAGAGGGGGTGGGTGTGTGGAAAAGGGGGGAAGGTGATGAAGTTAGGAGTAAAAAATATAAAAAATGGGGGAGGAGAGGGGAGTATAAGAGTGAGAGGGAGAGAAAAAGAAACTTCAGTTCGTAACGAAGGGTGGCAAAGAGCGGTGGTATGTAAATCGCGGGATCTTGAGAAACTTTTGAGAAAGCCGCGTCTTATCCTTTTTAAATTCTCTTTAAAAGTAATTTACGGCGCGATAATTTTCTGAGACTTTATTAAATAACTTACTTCGGGTTTTTACCGAGAAAAATTTTCCTGGAGGAAAAATAATTAAGAAAAGCTTCCTCCGAAGACCAGGCATGAAAAATAGAGGTAATTAAACAGTGCGAAAGAGTAGGGGGAAGGCTGTAACAGGTCTAAAACGTAGATAGTTCATAGATTTTGAAAAAAAAAAAAAAATGATCTCGAGAATCCCTATGGAATAGTAGTCATGATTAGGGTGCTATAACAAGCAACAGGTATAGATTTACATTTTTAGGTTCTGTTTTGGTATTTAACACTTAGAATGTTTGACATTTTACGTTTTAAAAATTAAAGAAACATTTAAATGTAATGTTCAAGAAATTCTACATGCTCTTCTTTCCCATTTTCTAAGGAGTTAATTTTTACGCAAGATAAAACGTGAAGATGTATTTGATTAAATTTCTGAGGCATATTTCCGATTTTCAGTGCGTGAGATATGCTTGCAATGCAGAGGCGTTTTAAATATCTCTGATTTACAGCATAATTATAGCAAGAAACTACTTAAAATTTTAGACGATTGAAAAGCCATCAGAAAGTTCAGAAACACAAAGCGAAAGTTCGTTTGCGCGAAAGAAACTATTTAGCTAATTTTTTGCAATAATGTAACATTTTAGAAATCTATCAAAAGAAATATATGTTCCTGCGTCAATCGTACATGTTGCATAAAAATTGCTGTTTTTTTTTTTTTTTTTTTCAATCTTTTATATAACATACTGTAAACGCACTAATTCTCGCGCGCCGTAGTTTTTGCGAAAGTGAAGATGTTGGAGATATCGATAACTGAAAACTTCGCCAATTTATCCGAACGGAACCGAAAGTTGATTACACATCTAGTTAAAATACTCCGCAAAGCTTAAATTTTACGACGGGCCTTAGAAAGTTAAAGCTTTGTTAACCTTTTAGATCCGGGCTGTTCATGTAGAAATTTTTCTTTCGACCCAGGTAGTGCGACAGTTGAACCACAGATTTCTTTTCCATTGAAAAGAGAAGGTATAAACTGTCGTACCAAACGTATGAAACCTTGAAAAAATCCCTGACTCCAAAGGGTTCGAGTGAAAATTTAAACCCCGTCCTCTAAAGGGAAAAGACTTATGGTACAACATGTGTACCGCCCGGCTCCAAAAAGTTAAAATAAATGATTTTACAGTATTTAAATGTAGGAAGAAAGGAAGAAAATATCACCAATTATGAATTACAATCAATCATTTAAAAAAACTGATGTAAAACTTATAGCGAGCTTTTAAAAAATCTGCAAAACTTAACACTTTACCGACCGGGCGTCGATTAATCGACGTTTTGTTCCCAGCGCTTACCGACCGGGCGTCGATTATTCGACGTTTGCTCTCCGGCGCTTACCGACCGAGCGTCGATTAATCGACTTTGAACCGATCTGTGGTGACTTAAATTTTGTTACCCTACAATAACACGAAGCGTACAATTTTACCAGAGTTAAGGAAATGCACATATATCCCCGCGCGTCAGTCTAGGCCAAAACCGAGTCGGTGTCTTGGACGATCTGCAGCTGAGCGGGCGGTGAAAGGGCATAGGATGTTCGAATCGCTACCGGTCGGTAAAGTGTTAAAAACATCTATTTTGGTCGAATCATTAACACCGGAGAAGCATATTGTAATAAAAGAGGTTCTTAATCCTTTTTGAGGCGGTGGTATATACCTTAGCACCACGCTAAAACTTAAAGCGCACTAGAAACGCACAGAAGTTTTATGCACAACATGTTATGTTCCATTGCGGTTCTTTTCCAAGTTTCATGCTGTTGAATCAGAAAAACCAAAATTATTTTTGTCAATTTACATTGTATTTAGTTTTTCTATCACTTATCTGTACATCAGAACCAGACTAACGTAAGTCCACTTTCGTCATTTTTCGGTAGAGGGGAAAAACGATTGTCAAATACATCGTTTTTCCCCTCTACCGAAAAATGACGAAAGTGGACTTACGTTAGTCTGGTTCTGAGGTAAAGTTATGTCATGTGCAATTAATATATTTTTAATTTTGAAATAACTAAAAACTAGTTTTATAGAAATGCACATTTATGAGCGAAATTATTTGTATTCTACATTTTTTTTTTTTGAATTTGAATCGGTCCGTAAAATATCATGCCTTGTATTGGGCGGCTGAAATTATGCTACCATCCCTCTTAAAAATAATAGCCACAACAACAAAATTGAGAAAAAAAAAGGGTCATAAATGAGCTTTATTTCTCTTAATTTTAGTGTTTATTGCAAACTTTGGAAACAAACGGATTGTGTCCGTTAAAGGGTTTTAATAGATGAGTTCGGTGCGCCTTAAGATAACGTTGAGCTTTTAGACTTATACTATTTTTCATTGAACCCGAAATTTCTTGGAGACGGTTATCCATTGCTTTAGATATTGTTTGAAAGTTTCAAGAGCGAGAGAAAGGAGAAAAAAAAAAAAAAAAAAGCGAGAAAAAGAAGTAATTTCGCCATACGTATTAAAAATAGTTCTTAAAAAATCTATTATTAAAGACTATTGTTGAAAGATATATAAGTTTAAGCGTTACACTAAAACTATATGCGTATAAATTAAGTCGGAAAAACTTCAAAAGCAAACTTTTTTTTTTGACTGTATTCCAGCAAAATTATATCTCAAAACAGAGCGAAGACATTTGAACGCACAAGAAGTTCAGTTACATTATTTCGCTTCCTTTGTTTTGTAAAGAAAACAAACTTTTTTTTTTTTAAAAAGAAAGACTCGGATAATTTTCTTTTTCTATTTTCGAACGTACTACGCGGCTAATGTAAAAGATTTTTATTATGTCTGGCAATACAATCTTCTTTCTTTCTCTTTCTCTCCTGCATGCTTTTCAAGTCTCAAATGAAATCTAAAGGAACCGGTAAGAGAAATTTGGAAATTTCAGATTAATTGAAAAATAGGAAAAAATTATGCGAACACTTGAAAAATAAAGACTTTGAGAACTATACCGAAACACTTAATAGGAAAAGCTTTTTTTTCTTTGAAAATGTATTTAATTCTAAGAAGCAACAACCTGAACGTTAGCTACTACGCAATGAATAATTTAAACTCCTGCAAGAATTTTTGCATTTCTATACCAGATTTTTGTGAAAAAAAAATCATTTCGCAAACTTGATCAACATTCAGACTACCAAGGAACAATTACTTTTGATATCTTATTACGTTCAAAACATTTTAACGTTGTAATATATTTTTATATAGCAGACATAACGGTTTTAAAAACAAGTTTGATTAACAACAAGACAAGCTCTAAAACTACAAAGTTTAAAACATACATGGACTGTTTTCTCGTTATATTCAATCACAACAGTATTCTTTTTTACATGCGAGATCCCTTTTCGCGTGAACTCTCGTTAATTTTAATAAAAATATGCTTCAAGCAGCAAAATTACCTTACATTTAACTTGATTAGCCTTCTAAAACATTTGAATGAATGAATTGAAAAAATCATATTTATAGGTAAAAAATATTCCTTAAAAAAGGAAGAAGTACAGGGCCGTCATTTCAAGTTTTTCCAGAGGGAGGGGGGGGGGGCAAAGGGTCCAAACACAATGCAATTTCATCGGAAAACATTGAAAACCACGCCCACTTATATGTAAACAACATTCATTTTTCAAAGCCAGGAGGAGGGGGGACAATCGACCCCCCCCCCTGCCCCCTAAATAACGGGTCTGAAGAACAAATATCTTCTCCCAGTTTTCCTTCACCAAAATCATTCCACGTTTTTACAAAAATAAATAATCAAAAAAAAAAAAAAAAAAAAGTTCAAAAATGTGTCTCCAATCTTGCACGTGCGTGTATATAAGAGAAGATGCGTAGCAAAATTAAAATTACATAATCGCCTAATTTTCAACTGCTTGTAGCAAACAGTGATGCAGATTCGGAATAAGACTAACGTCGGATAAACGGCGGAATCGGAAATTTTGATATTTTCTGAGGCAAAATCGGAGCCTCACATATTCCCAGAGGTGGCGCTAGGATTTGCCCGACGGGGGAGCAAGCTTGCCCGACAGGGGGGCACAGATATAATTTTAAAATGTATCCCCCCCTCCGTCCCCAGTCTTTTAATTTTTTTGATACATAAACAAAAAAAGTATTTATTTTTACAGTAAAGCTAAAATTAAAACCAGAAAACTAAAAAATGAGCATTGAAACTAACTGAAAGCATAATAATGTACTTACAATTTTATTTTCCGAAAGAATTTCAGATACCCAAAACGAAAATGTTAAATAGTAAAGCAAGCGAAAATTTTGAAAACAGGCTAGTTCTATGAATGCAGGGCCTCCGCTCCCACTTATCCCCGTAGTTCTTAGGCGGCTGGTGTACTAAATAAGGGGGGGGGGGTCAAAAGAAATGTTTGTGGGGAGGGGAGGTGTGAAGTCAGCCCCTCCAGAAGGTTTTTTTTTTTTTTTTTTGTAAAATTGAGTTATAATATTGTATTTTAACATTACTGATTAAATGACCTCTAAAAAATGCGGAATATAGTCAGAAAACTCAACCAGGCCATATATGACTCATTCCCCCTTACGGTTCAAAAATCCATTTTACTAAATAACTTGAAAAATGGCATGTATGTAGCTCTAATTTTTGTACAGTGAACTCTCACTTATACGCTGGCCCAAGAGACCAACAGAAAAAGGCGCATAAGTGAGAGAGACGTATAAGTGAACAAGCCTATTTAAGGGACTAAAACGCTACATAGTTTCTAATGGGAGAATGAATAAGAATGATTTCTATAGAAAAAGGACATATTACTACGTTTGCAATTACTGTAACGTAACTACAATGATAAAGAGAAAACTAAAATTTAATCATACCTAATTATAAACTGTTTCCTTTAAAACGATGCATAATAGATAATTGTCCCTGTCCGAACTTTAGTTCATGCGGAAAAAAATACCTTACGTGAGCAATAAAGGTGAAAGTTTAAAGAGTAAAGTGAAGAAGAATGACTATTTTTTAAAGAAAATAAATTGATTTTTTTTTACATTTTAGGGAAAATTCGGCGCATAAGTGAAATATTTATGTTTAGAGCGACGCATAAACGAATGATACTAACATTATTTTGCTATGAAATGTGCTGGGCCCATTTAAAATCGTCGTATAAGTGAAAAAGGCGCATAAATGAGGCGGCGTATAAGTGAGAGTTCACTGTAATTTGAAAGAAAGAATGGAAATAGTTTGATTTAGATAATATTGGAATTATTACTGAGTATGAAGTGATAACAATTCTCTCTCAGCCAAGTTTAAATAAATGCTGTCATTTATAGTGTTTACACTTCATTTTTTAACCCCCGACACACAAAGGAAGGGGGTATGTGTTTGACGTTTATGTGTATCTGTCTGAGGCACCGTACAGCCTAAACGGATGGACCGATTTTAAAAATTTTTTTTGTTCGAAAGGGGATCGAGAGTGTTCTTAGCTAGGTTGCGGTTTCGGATGGTATTAATTAACAAAGATATTAATTAAAAACCTTTGAAAGGTTTTTCGGGATTTTAGCAGAAAAAACATACTTCAAAACTTAAAAAAATAGCACCAAATGAAAGAGAAAAATTTTCTGCGTCTGATACGATATAATTGGATCTTCAATGCTCTATAGAACGCGAATTATAGAGCGTTTTTTAGCAAATGCAGCTTAGCCTTTATTCACGCGATTGGATCCGTTTTCATTGTTGGCAGACAAGGAACGCAAACTCTTATAATTTAATAAAATGTTTATCAGTTGCCAGTTTCTATTTTTTTAACAAATAAAAAACTTGTAATTGTTAACACATGCAGCTAAGGCTTAAATCTACAGGATTGAAAATCTTTGTCGTTGTTGGCCGACGAGGAAAGAAAACTCAATGATTTAAAATGTTGTTGTTGCCAGTTTCTATTTGGGAACGATTAAAAGACTTGTAATTGATTTTAACAATTTCAAATATCGAAAACAAGTAAATATATTTAGATTTAAAATCCTTTATGACCAGAGAAGTTCGTTTTAATATGAGATCGGCAATCAGGGTTGGGGGTTGTTTAAATTTTTAATTTAATGTTAGTAGTTGTTCTACTTATAATGTTTGTTAAGTTATAAAAATTGATCTTAATCAAGTATATTATGTTCCTTTGACACTAATTTATAGAAATGTTGGATGGAAGGTCCAAAACCAAAAGGTCCACGAACAGAAGATCCACGTCCAAAAGGTCCGAAGTATAGAAGCCCGCGGACATTTTGGACGTGGATCTTTGCGTAGACCTTATGGTTTTGAACCTTTTAGCTGGATTCCACTTTATAGATATACATAGGTTAAGGCTTTCAATAAATTTTCAGATGTAATTGTTTAGTTTTTGTTTTATAATTTTCCATCAAACAGAAATGTCAGTATATATATCACAAATGAATGAATTTACGAAAAATATTACACAGTAAAAATTTTCCTCTTTTTTCAAGAAAGACCCATTTTTTTAGATCAGCAGTCCGGTAGACCGGTACCGCAGAAAAATTCGAATGTTCCTTAGAGATTTTTGATCATCCACCTTAAAAAAAGTTTTCACTCAAGAGAGAGAGAGAAAGAAAAGATACAATGATAATACTAATAATTCCCTATATACGACGATATTTTCATTAATATCGTGAATCGTGATTAATTTTCTTGCTTTTCTATGATTTTCAGCTATGTTAATTAATTATATCTGATTATTGAAATAGTTACTTATGTTAGTCTTAAGCTTTTTTTTGTAACTTCTTTTACTATAAGTAAGGTTTCACTTACATCTTAATTAATTTATTTGTTATTTTTATTATTCTGTAAAAAAAAGAGAAAAAACCGCAGCCATTCATAATTTTTTTTTCACTAGTATTTAATGGTCTTCTTATCGGAAGTTTGTTTTTCCTATAAGTCGAAAAAAAAACATGTTTTATCGATCCGCAAATGAAGGACCCCCCCCCCCCCCCCAAAAAAAAAAGAGGAGAAAAAGACAAGAAAAGAAGAACAACACTGGTCCTGGTTTTGTTCAAAAGCTCTTGAGGTCTGCTGGTCAAAAAAGGTCGAGAACCGCTGTTTTAGTTTACCTTGCTTCAAATTTAAATAAAAGGTGGGTGATCTCTTTTTCTTGAAGTATAGGTTAAGTGGGACACCCATGTGATCTTTTTTAAATAATCACTAAAACCGTAAATTATTATTTTGGAAAATAATGGTGGACTCTTGTTCATTTATAACGTCCAAGATAAAATAAGTAGTCAATAGGTTTAAATTCTTGTGTTTTAAACTTTTATATGAGGCTTCAAAAACGAACTGTTCTAAAAAGCGGTCCCATTTATCCCAAGCAAATTGAAAGGCAAAGCTCCATCATTACTTTAAATAAAACAATAAGTTCTTACCTCTGTGATGCAGAAATCAATTTTGAATCTGAGCTGCACTTTCTTCTTCATACACGAGTTCGCGCCTAACTCATCACACCGAATTTTAGGTTGTGTCGTACCAATAGTTAAAACAAAAATGTTAAAATCATTCAACCACCCGACGGCTTTTGGAATCCGACACCGTTCCATATGGTTAACAGACACCGAGTGAAAGCAGCGCTATTGAAGAGATTCGTCCGAGTTTCTTCTAGACCTCCCCATCCCACATTTCCTTTGAAAATTTCCGACAGCCTTAGTTGTCATCGCGCCGATCAGGATTGTGCGCCGATAGGCTTTTAGGACAAAAACATGGCCATAGAGAGAGAAAGGAGCCCTAGGACAAAACGTAGTTACAATCACTCAGGGCCTAAGAACAGGACGATCACCCGATCACCACCTGCAAAGGCGACGACTCACCGACGACCCGCAGAGACGACGATGACAGGAAATCATTAGGAAGGGGCAATTCAGGCGATTTATTGGCTTGTCACCATCGAATAGTCATCGGAAAGTGTCTGTTCTCAAATATCAATGAATGTTTGTTTGTTTAAAACATGCTGCTATTATCGCGATTTTCGTGTGAGGTCTGAACTAAAGTACGCCTAAAGGGATGCAGCAAGATGAGGACAGCTAAACGGTAGCGTTCCACTGCAATGAATGAAGATGTTTCAGATTCTTTTTTTAAAGAAAAATATTTTATTGAGTAGATAGATTTTTTTTTTTTTAAATTTCTGTCGGAGTCAGTAAACTTTTCTGCAGTCGATTTCTGTCCGAAAATTTTGTTGTCGGAAAAATTTCCCCGACGAACTAGGAATTTTCCCCGACGGGGGGGCAAGACGCTTCCGACGAGGGGGCAATTGCCCCCCCTGCCCCCTACCTAGCGCCGCCACTGCATATTCCCCCTACTCCGCAGATCAGCCATGGTTATGGAAGCGGAGTCTCAGGAGTCGGAGTCGGACTGATTTAGGGGCAAAGAAGCGGACTCGGATACTTTTGTGGAAACAGGGGAAACTCTGCCGGATATGCGAATGCCGCATACAAATCTGGCAGCCGTTAAAAGAAACACCAGTTGATTTTTTCGAGACGAAATGCTGGAGTGTTAAGCACATGTTTCGTGATGAAGTTCCGGGCAGGAATAATTTAGTTCTATTAAGTCATTTTTAAATGTAATGTATGTTTTACCAATGTTACAATTCATGGAGTTGACAGATATCTGGCACTCCTTCACCACAATTTAAAATTCAAAGTCGGAGTGAGTTCTTTTTCACAAGACTCCGTCAGACTTAGTCAATGACACTAAATTCTAAATTTACGCCTAAAATATATTATAAATACGACATAAAAACACTCTCAAATGCTATAAATTGAAAACGTTTGCGGATATTGTCGAGTAACGGGGCAGGGGGCGCTCTGCGGCACAGCTAACTTCCCGCCTTTTATAACGTATAATAAAATCCAAAACGACTACAAATAAATGTCATGACTGCTGTTCTGACATGCGAATATATATAAAGGAACGATGTCTTACCGAATGGTTAACTAATGTAAAGATTCAATTCTACGTACCATAAACTAATTGCGAAGTTCATTTTCAAAGACCAATACATCTGGTTTTTAAAAGTTAGCAGTAAAACATAATTAAATAGATACTACTAGCAGCACATCTGTTATCGAGCTCAGCATGAAATAAAATGAATTAAAATGCAAAATGGCGCAAAACAATTTCGCTAGAATGTAGAGGTAAAATTATATTTTAAAACAATGCCAGAGCGAAATAATATTGCACAGTCTGATAAAAAAAAAATTAGATGATAGCTAATATTATTTATTCCGTTCAAGGTTGCAAATCTATTAGTTATTTTTCAATTTTGCAATTCAAAATTGATGAATATCGAACACTCCTAAGATGAGTTTTGAAACAGATTTTACCTAAACATTGCAAAAAAAAAGTGACTCACCAATATTTTGCTGTACTTATAGAAAATCCCATTGTTCGGAGTTAATTGATAATACTGAAATCTGATTGGTCAAAGGAATGGTTGCCAAGTTAGAAATAAATAAAAATATTTTTTAAAAAAAGAGATGCATAATATAGAGAAGCGGTTTTCATTGGATGAAGTGAGATTGCTTAAAACATATTTCGAAAAATTCCCACACGAGGGAAACAATATGATTTTGCAAAGAATCGAAGTAATTTTTATTTTTTAATTGTGAAATGAAAGTTTTCGTTTCACAGGAAGTGTTTTTTAAACAATGGGCTTAAAATATGTTTTAACGTATATTTTATTGATTGTTTAGTGAAAAACAAAGCATGCTTTAAACCTGACCAAAAAATAAAATGCAAAGATTTATAATTTTCTTAAATATTTTTTCCCGTGCCATCAGTAAATAAACAATAATTAAAAAAAAATAATCATTGAAACAGTTAATCATAAAGTTAGTTTAATTACCTATCAATTAAAGTAATTCATTTAGTTTACATTTTTCTCACTTCAAGCTAAAAAAAATATTAGCTTTCTTATCAATTAGAAATCAATTACCGATTTTTGCAAAAGTCGCAATTTTGAATGTGTCGTAATTTACAAAGGCTATAAACCCACGTATAGAATCAAATCTTCGGATTTTGCTCGGCCGATCATCCAACTCCTCGTAAACTGATCCCGTAAAGCACGATGACATCGTGCGGGACTGAATTCTCGTAAATTGCTCCAAATCTCATCCTATTTCGAGCAAAACTCATCGGATTTTGCTGCTCGGATTCTGTTTGGCCGATGAGACATATTGGAGCAATTCCCGATGAGAATTTCATCGAGTTTCGAATGGCCGATCATCTGTCGATGAGATTATGCTGCTAGGGAAATATGGTGGATACTTTGGGCGACAAATTACTCGGTTGTGAGTTCTGAACTTACTGTACATCTAACGTGAAAATATCGAATCATTTTCATAAACAATACCAGTAAGCGCAACCATTTTTAAAACCACAACTCAAAACTACAGTTTTCCAATTTAAACAGTCAAAATAGATGTCAGAGAGATGTGCACTCAGAATTACATTTATTTGAAAGTCAACGTACAGAGAAATGGTGTATCTCTCTGTTATTTTCGTTCTATGTTTCCGACAGGCCGAAAATATCTTCGTACAACCTTATTGTACGAATTCTTACGTTTTGGTAACTAAACTTTATACAACGCATAGCTGTGAAAATGAGCCGAAAGCAATTAACTTCAAAAGTAATGAAGACTGACACTTTTGTTACTTTTTAAAGAAAAACAATACAATTTTCTGTCGTCAAAGACGTTATTAATTTACCAGTTAATAGCAGTAGTTCATTGTTTATAAGTAGTAAAAGAGAAACAAGCAATAAACGAATACATTACAATGCAGTTTGTTCTGCCAAAAAATGATTTCATGACACTAAAACTCATAAATTAATCCGAAAATATTCACAGATACTTTTAAGGACTAACCGGTCAGAGCGTGGCAGTTTTTTAGACTTTTGAAATAATATACAAAGTAAATGTTCATAATAATCAATATTATTTTTAAAAATGTAATTGTGTTTTAAAAGTAAGGTTCAATAATTTCAACGTACAAGGATTTCTTTACGTAACTACAGTATTAAAAATAGCTTAGCAGCCCTTAAAAATAGTAAAAAAAAATAAATGTTTATAATAATTAATACTGCTTTTGAAAACTTAATTGTTGTGTTTGAAAAAAGTAAGGTTTAATCATTTCAATGTACAAGATTTCCTAGCGTGCTACAGTACTTTAGTGTTGTTTTCATTCGGAAAAATCCTATTTGAATGTATATCACAGTTTTCTTATAACTAATTTAGCTTTTGCTATAATCTTCTTTATTAATAAAAAATCTTTAGCTTGTTAAGAGTATTTGTTTTCTTTTACCTACGTTGAGATAACAAACAGGGAAAAACGAAACTATGCCTTTGAGGTGATTTGCAGAAACATGTTTTGTAGTAAAAATCAAACTTTGACCGATCAGAAAAATGAAATTCCAATTAAATTATGTATTAATGCTGTAGTATAAACTAACATGACAGCAGAAATATATAGAAAAAAATACGTCAAGCGAAAAATTCGACAAATATCCGCAATCATAAACGCAAACAATCACGAAAACTGCTTCAAAGATGGATTGAAGATTTGATTTTTGAGAACAAAATGCATTTCAAAGTGCCAGAACATTTAAAAGCTTTACTGGGGAGAAACGCTTAAAAATGTTCGAATAACTCTCCGGAAATAGAATTTTCCTTTTCCCGGGAAAACTTCAAAGAAATTGCAGTTACAGAAATCGGTGCTAGGGGGCGCTCGACATCAGGGAAGTTTCGCAATAACTGACTGGTATGCATTTCAAAAAGTGGAATAAGTGAAAATGTGTTGAAGATTATTAAACAATATATATAAATAAATAATAATAAAAAAAGATGAGTTCATTCAATATAAGAGAAAATTGCGATTAATACTTGCTTTTCATAATCGTTTAAGATTACGCACAACTGTTTAAAACAAATTTATAAACTTCAAAATCGAATCAGGTTTATCTGAAATAGTTAAAGAAAATTGCTTCCTGTTTCAACGCATTAAAATAGACAAAATTCTAATTAGTTCCGCGAACAATAACCGGTATGGTTACAGTAAAATCATTTAACACTAAAAAGTGCTCCTCTAAGCAGAGTAACATCCTGCACTTAAATAAAACAGCCTAACAACGAATTGCAAAAGATGTTCATAACTTTAACTAGAAATAGCAGAAAGCGCTCATGTTTAAAATGTAATTATATCAATGAAATTGCGGAATGTAATATTGTCCCATTCATTTGGAAATAGTTAATAAGCTATCAGATTTAAAAGCTTTAAGTGGATTCCTTGAAACAACAACTACGTTTTTGTGTATCAAATATTAATTCATCTCCACAGTTTCAATTATAAAAGTAAATAATGCAATGAGAAATGCTCGTTTGAAGTAGGATTATATTGAAGTGTTTCATATTTTATTTGAAATGATGTGGGGAACGTTTATCCATCATTTTTTAAGCGGAATGAAAAATGAAAAATCAAAACTAAAAAAATACAAAGTACTGAAAAAGTTAATTCAAGAAAGATAGTAAAGAAAATTGAAATTACGCTGGCGTGAAAAGAAACATGGAAGTGGATAAAACAATCTAATTCGACTAGGTGATTGTTGTTGAAGAAAAAATTCATTATTGGAAAATATTACTGTAAAAACGCGTGATGTATCAAAACGTGCATGTACATTTTTATTTTGAATAAAAAAAAAACCATAAAAAGTTAATATTAGTCAAGCAGCGTACAGAATTTTCAAATAACATGCGTTCGTAAGCAAAAATTATTGCTTTTTGTTAAATAAGTTTTACATTACCTAAATTATAATTGATGCTAACATTCCATTACCATTTTTTCTTAATGTCAACATTTTTAATAAGTAAACTGCTAACCTGCTAGTAAACAAGAGTTTTTGAGATATTTGAAAAAACCCGTTTTGGAATTCCATAATAATAATGTTGGAATTTTACATTTTTTTTCCACATTTTATTTTTAAAGGGAAAAAACTATCTTCTTATATTGTTATATATTAAATGTTTTTTTTTTCTATCTTTTCCGGCAACTTCAGAGTAGTGATAATTTCTGAAGCATTGAAATGCATAGATAAATGGATAGCTTGGTTGATAAAAGGAACAAATAATTTATTGCTAGAGGAAAAAGAACGTCTAAAATCCGAACTAATCGAGATCGTAGGTAGGTCGAATTTTCAAGTTGTTCGGATTTTCCAGACTCACCAAGAAAATGCCGTTAGGGCAATAGTGTACGATTTAATGAAGTAAAGCAGTTGTAAAACATGCAAAGGAATATAACATACAATACAGTATATAACGCAACAAGATGTACTTAATTCACTGTTAAAGCAAACTTAAACTAAAATTAACGCTCATTGTTTACTGAACATTAAAAAAATATATATTAAAACTTCACGAAAGGGCGTTCGGATTTCCGACGTACCTACGCTACTGTGAAAGACCGAAATTAAAGAATATCAACATTCACCGGTGATTTACTGGATATGTTCAGCCTTTCACCGATACTTGTATTTGAGGACATTCACCGGCCGAATGGATATCTTCAGCTTTTAGCCGATATCTTTTTATATGAACGTTGACATGAACCGGCGCTTGTCGACATTTACCATGCTTTTGTATTTAACAGCAAACATGTCTGTTTAAACACATGATTGAAAACTTCTGGCGATTACTTCACAACTATTCTTTTACGTAAAGCAATTTGTTTACGAAAGAAGAAAGAGAACAAAGGAGGATTCAGAGCGTGCGAATACGACAATACTAAATTCCAATGAAGGTGCAAAAGATGTAGATATGCTTAAGCCAGCGCATATTTCAGTAGATGCGGTCTGGTCTTAAAATTTATTTACGGAATCTCTGGAGTCCGCAAATATACATAAGTACTCCTGGTTTCATTATTTAACAAGATATCTTCGAAAGAAAGAAGTACTTAAAAACCCTTATGTTCAGACAGAAGTTTCTTCCCCGGGATATTTTCTTTTCCTTTTTGTTATATATATACATTAGATACTTTCTATCTGATAATCATTAATAAGAAACTCAAAAATCGAATACCGATGGTTACACATAACAGTCAGCGTTCAAGAAGTCAGATTCATCTGCCACGTTTTATAAGCAATTGCTTCTTAATCGTTGAAGATTACGCACAACAGTTTGAAACAAATTTACAAACTTCGAAATAGAATCATATTCATCTGAAATAGTTGGAGAATATCGCTCCTTGTTTTTAAGTATGAAAGTAGATAAAATTTCAGCTATTTCTAGAAAGATTGAACTATCCTTGATACATTCGTTTATGAGTACGAAAAACAACACGTTTCCCCTCAAATATTTTAGTTAGTTAACATGAAGCTCTCATATTAGGCCACGCGTTTTATTTCATAGGATAGGAAACATGAACTGACCATTGAATATTCTGTTCTGACTTAAGATGTTCCAATTTTACATTCATTTCAATTGCAAGAAAAAAATTCATTGGCCCAATACATTTGACTCGACATTTTAAAAGTTGGAAACTTTCTAGCATACTCACGACCCTATTTATACCTTCACAAACTTCAAATAATCCTATTACACGTTTTATTATGCTTTTCTTTTCATTTAATGTCATTTACTACACAAGCTTTCTTTTCATAAAAAAAATCCGTCATTCTAAAGGTAAAATCAAACAGCGTTCGAATTTTACAGTAAAAACGTATATGGTATTAATATATCTTCCTATTTGCATAACGTAAATTACATTCTATAACAAACTCTTTTTTTTTTTTTTTTCAAGATTGTTCTCCCCGCAACTATCGTTTTTGTTCGGAGCTCGACAAACAACGATGCATCAAGGTACAGTAGAGAACCAATTATCCGGGATGTTTGGGACCACAGCTATCCCTTATAACTGAATTTCCCGGTTTTCTGAATCGCTACGAAGCGATATTTGCCAATTGTTTATAAAACCCAAGTTACTATAACAAATAGTAATGCATCTTAAAATCTGAAGAGAAAACGATCCAGAAGTGCTTATAGATATTACAATATTAAAAATTTCTGAGCTATATGCCACTTATATGGTATTTATGAAGAAACCGTTCATATTCATTTAGGTATTTCAAAAGAAAAAAAAAAGCTCTTCATTTTTTAGAAATTGCCGAAAATGCGTATTTTAAAAAAGTGGCGGGAAAATCGACAAAATGTTGCCGGTTTTCTGGTTTCCCGGTATTTTGGTTCCCGGATAAAAGGTTCTATACCGTATGTGTTTTCATTTGCAGATTTATCTCCGTAATTCGAAGAAAAATCATTCCTTAACGTTTACCTGCAGTGGTAAAATTTAGGAACGTTTGTTGATATTAATATCGTAAAGAAGGACTTAAGCTGTTCGCAACTTTCTCGAAAGGAGCCGATACCTTTGTGGAAATTTGCTAGAGTTCGACGAACAACAGTGAAACAATAAGCAAAATAAAATATTTAAATTTGAATACTTTGAAGCAAAAGCAATTCGTAAGCGTTTTAATGAAAGAATTAATTGTTTTTGCTATTTGTGGACAGTGATATCGTTAAGAAAAGGGAAGTTGTTCGCAACTTTCCAAAAAAAAAAGAACCGAATGCAAAAACTTAAGTTCAAAGGCGAAACAATAAATAAATTTACATTTGAATATTTATCTCCGTAATATGAAGCAAAATCATTCATTAACTTTTTCTTGAATTAGTTACATTTTCAGACGTCTGTTGATATTGATAGTGCAAAGAGAGAGTGAGCTCACAACTTTCCAAAACAGAACCAATACCCATGACAAAATTAGACTTCAATCGTTTATGCATAAAGTTCGAAGAACGACAATTAATGAAACAAATTGAAGAATATATCGCACCCTTGCTACAAAAGTGCCACAACTCAAAAAACTACGTTTTCCAGGAATTGCAAAAAACTGTTCCCGGGCTGACTAGGCACATTTTAGTATTTTTGAATTTGTCAATATGAAGACCGATACATCTCAAACTATGATCGTTATTAGTTACGCACGTTACTCTACGGCGGCTGGACGACAACTCAAGATGTGGTATTTCAGTGGAAGGGGTCCTATGCATCTTAATAACAACAAAACGCCATAACTGCCCTTTGGCGGCTGATTTTTCAATGCAACTTCTGGCTCTTTTGAAGATTGGTAGAGACGTGTAAACTACGTCTAATGACTGTCATAACTCAAAAATTACAATTTTTGAGTTGTGGCACTTTTGTAGCAAGGGTGCGATATGTATATATTTAAATCTGAATATTTATCACAGTAATTCGAAGCAAAATCATTCGTTAATGTTCTTCTGAAGTTGTACAATTTAAAGCTGTTATCGTCAAGAAACAACAAGTTGTTCGCAACCTCCTAAAAAGAGCTGATACCTATGTCAACATTTAACAGCGATCGCTCTTATCCAGAGTACGATGCAGTCGTGAATTTTCACTTTGCAAAGAAACTCCAAGAATACAGTTGATTCCTGTTTCGACCTCCTATATACCAAAATTGTGCAACATTATTTCGGTAGTTAATCACATTCTACTTTCGCGTAGGATGTTTTTAAGAAAATCGTACGAATGATAGAGAGAGGAATAAAAATGTAATACATTTTTAGAGTTAAAGTTAAAATGAGGCCAAACAGTTACTTAAAACATCTTAGAAACGGAAAAATTATCATAGAAAAGCATAAAGTGAGCGACGTTCCGGCACCAATGCACTTTCAATGCAAACAATGTTACTTGTGAATCATTTTAAATCAGTTTAAAAAAACTAAAAAAATACGCTTTTAGATGCACTTATAATGCACCAACATGTAATATAGTTTATATAATATATTTTAGTCTTTAGTATTTATAATTGTACTAAATATATTACTTTTATATTTGCAAAGAACGTGATTTTATCTTTTATTCAAAGTTACATACAAACAACTGAAATACTTGAACACATCAACGTGTAATAATATAGTTTAGCTTTTAGTATTAATAATAGTATTAAATATAATACTTTTATATTTGTAAAGAACGTGAAATTTATCTTTTATTCAGTGTTACATACAGACAAACCCACAAGTGAAACTAATAAAAGCGTATTAAAAATGGGGCTCGTTTCCGTAGTCCAATCCGAAATGTAATAATAAAAATTGCTTCGTAAGCTGTTAAACGACTACGGATGTAGTTTCTCACAATTTCAATAGCGCGAACATCTTTAACATAGTTACAGAACAACGGGGAGAAAAGTTATATATATATATATATATATATATATATATATATATATATTTAGAAAAAAACAACTTTGTCTGCAGAAGATGTATTTACCATGAAAATGCTCGAAAAAGAGTCGCGACGAAATGAAGAAAGAAAAGTATTTGTGCGAGCATTTCTAAGCTGGTAATTTTTGTACGGACATTTCATTGAGTGCGTGAGAGCAAAGCTATTTAGTACAATACTAAATCATTCAAAATTTATTTATATTTTTCTTTTGAGACATCGTGCTTAATTAAGTTTTTAATTCGTTGAAAGTTCTCATTAAAAAATATTTTAACTTGTTACTTTTCAAAGTTACTAATAAAAATTCACGAGGAAATTACCTTAACATTCATAAGTTTCTTTAACAAAGAAAAAGTGCCCTCAAATGCTACAGATAATACCACCTAAATCGGCACTAAAGTACTCGCGATAGTTCAAGGTAAACTTTTTCACAAACGTAGTAAAATTAAAACAGGTGATGCAAAAACTTTACGGAATATTATTTGCTTCTATATGAGAAGCTTACGAGATTGTATCTTATGCTATAAGACTAATAAATGACGAGGGGATTTTTAACAGATAAATTGAGATAAACAACGTTAACAAAGCTCAAAAATTGATAGTTGTTGCATATATAGGTTGCAGGGATGTAGTGGAGGTTTATTTTTTCAACGGAAAGACGCGAATTTCTGAAGGAACGAACGTCCGACAAAGGAATTCTTTTGATGAATGTTCTATTCTCCTTGTAACTACGAAACAGGTGAGCTAATGATTTGAAAAAATTGAGCGAACCTTCAAGGTGTACTAATTTCTTAAAAGATACTCAAATAAAAAATGATAAACACCTGGACGTCATTTCACATTTCACAGTTACGTCTCTCACTTAATATTACTTTCTCTGCTATACTCCGAGTACAACAAAAAATAAAAGCTTACAGTACAAAGAGGGAAAAAAAATACCAGCACATTGTTTGAAGAAGGGTGGACTGAACGTTTGAACGCAGGGCTACTGAGTTGGTAGGAAAATGACCGATTCCGACTACGGGAATTTTAGAGCCATCGACTTCGATTCTTTCATCCCAAAACCGAATACGGGAGTTTTAGAGTCATTGACTTCGATTTAATCATCCCAAAATCGGTCCGTGTTTTGAAATTTTAGTCCTCGACTCCCGACTCCGATGCCTTCACCCCCTAAACAATTCGACTCCAACTCAACGACTCCGACTTCGCAGCCCTGTTTGAAAGCTTATGATGACGAAATACGGTTTTTAGCAGTTTCCGATTTTTTAAAGACGAAATAAATAACCCAAAAATCTTTTAAACAAGCCTAGTCAGAATACTAAGATCAACTCCCTCATTGGTTTGAAATATTACGGCCTACATGGACTATATGCACTTAAGTCTATAGTTTAACTATAAACAGGAAATAAAATGTATAAAATGTTTCAAACAAACGTAGACAAATTTCAAAGTAACTCCAAAGAAGTATTGTGGTTGACATGGACTATATGAGCTTTAGTCTGTAGATCTTTCAAGTTTGCAGAAATTGAATAAAGGAAAAAAACTAATCGACCCGTCGTACTTGGCTGATTCGAATACTTAGCTGTGAGTAAAAGAAATTCTGGGTTCATTATTTAACTAAAAGAAAACGATATCTTCGAAGCAAAATATTAAAATATCACTTGGTTCAGACAGCGCGGTTTTTCCCCCGGTATACTTTCTTCGAAAAGGGAAAGACTGATCACTGAAAAGTTTGTGAAGACGAAATTCCGCCGTTTCCTAAATGGAGTTTACAACGAACTAAATAAGTTTTAGTCTGTAGATATTTTGAGTCCGCAGAAGTTGAAGAAAGGCAAAAAAATAAGCTATCCATTTTACTTCGCTGATTCAAAGACAATACTTCGTTGCGGGTAAAAACTTTTTTTATTTTCATGAAAGTGAATTCTGGCTTAGCGGTTAAATGCTCGTAATTATGGTTATAAAACAAGAAAACTCCCAGCTAAATAGCCGGTCAAAAGAAAATTCGAAGATTTCACATTAGCTATCAGTTTATTTTTTTTGGCTCTCTTTGCTCAATAAGAGGATTTTTCCGCCAACTCGGCTACTTTCGTATTTCATACTGGTGAGTGCATAATAAGCACGAAACTGCAGTCCATGGATCGAAATAACCGAGTTGGCGGTGTATTGCACACCTCCACTGTTTATAACTAAAATGAAATGCGGCAATAACACAGCAAATGACCAAGGACTCAAAATCATACGCCTATGAAAGGAGTAGAAATGTTAAAGTTTCCAGCAAAAGGAAAGTTGCTTTGCATATACTGTCGGCCCCGCTTAAACGAATACTATGGATTCCAAGAAATATTATTCGATTAAGCGGGGATCTTCAACATTACGTCTATGGCATCGGTTCCGAGATATTTTATTCGTATAAGCGGGTTATTCGTTTATCCGTTACCCGATTAAGCGGGGACGACAGTATCAGCTCGAGGAAATGAATGGTGCTATCGGTCCGGTCTATTTTTCAGGACGAAAACAAAAAAGCGATGCCATTTTCGCAAATAATATTTAATTGCAATGAATTGCTTTCATACTGTTCTAAAGAAAACTCTTTAATCAATGTCTAAGGTGGAAAAACAAAAGAAAAAGGAAAACGCAACAGTCCATATTTAATATTGCATATAATCTAGAAAAAAAAAAAAATCCGCAAAAATGTGTTCGTAAACTTTAAGTGAGTATAATAAAAGAAAGCCCTAACTCAAACGTTTAAAAATGTAGATTGTCAGTTTCATGAACAAAAAATCAAATTATAGCGGCACTATGGATACAACCACTAATAAGATATCAGCCCAGTCAAACAGCCATAAAAATGTTAACAAAATCGAGATATTATGGTGGGCGTCTTTCATAGACCGACTATGATCAAATATGCATGCTTTAGATGAGAGTTCTCAACCACTAAGCCGCTGCTCTTTAGCGCACCGCGAGTCTTGAAGTGTGCCACCCCAATTGTGTACCAGTCATATTTTATAAGTTTCTTTTAGTTACATAGTCGCCCATTTGATGTGAGTAAAAGATTGATTTCGTTAGAAAAGCCAGAGTTCACCCTCTGGGTTCATACTAGCACACAAAGTATTACACTAGGGTTGGAAATATAAAGCTTAAAACCAAGGATTCCCACAACGGTTGACCCACAAAATAATCTTTTCGACGCGCCCCTGATTAGTTTGCGTGCTCTCTCTCTTTTTCGAATATTATGCTGCAGTTAATCAAAACAGATATGATTTGAACTATACTTCACTGAAAATTATCGTTTCGTATTTTTACAAAATACATTACACGTACCATTACCAATTAATAAAGTTAAAATATTTTTTAAAAATCTCTTCGTCTTTCACTGTGGCGCCGAATTTTAAAGTTGTTTGAAAAGTTCCGCAAAGGAAAAGGCTGAGAACCAACGCTATTGAAAATAATGTAGTTAGTACTAGCATTTTTCTCTTCTGTTGGATATTAGTTTGAATGATATTTTCATAAGCTAAGAAGATATAATTTGAGGGATTCCTATAATTTCCTATGACATTTAAAGGCTTGACAGTTCAAAATGTTAAACTTTACAATTCGTGCAATACAAAACATGGTATGTTTAATTTCTAGCAGAAATGTAATACTAGAAAAGGTATAGTAAGACGTGTTTTTGTTAATAAGCATGAGATCAAGTGATATTGCAAAGGAAAACTGGATCAGCGAGAGCAAACTTGATTGTACTCGGTAAGTTTTTAATTTATTTGTTTTGGCTGTCAATAGGTAATTAATCAAATATGTATTTTTTAAATCACATTTGGGAAATTTTAGGGGAAAATAGCGCACAGTAAGTTGTTAAAAAAAACTTAGTTTATAATTCATCGAGAATGATTAAAAATCAAATTTTAATGCACGTTTATTTTTTCAGTTTTAATGAGTTTTACCCCCCCCCCCTTTTACTTTGCATTACTTTTTCAAGCGACTAAGGAGAGGCGAAAATTCTCCTTTTTTTTTTTTTTTTTTCCTTTTTTGACGCCACAAATTCGTTTTATTTACGTTACAGAATGAAAAGACTAATACAGCAACGAAAACTACAGCATCGGCACGACAAGTATATTTTTCTCTACCAATTAATTGCGTGTAAAAAATTTCTTCTATCATTGTTTAATTTGAGACATATTTTGTTAACATTTAAATAGGCAAAATTATGTCTTATGACAACATACTTCGAGACTTACGAGTGCAATTAATAATTTCTCCTATTTCACGGCATACTTCGTAAAACAAAATAATTTTTAAATTGTTTTATAGTCCGGACAAATGTTGTTCGCTTTTCTTTCTCTCTCTCTGAAAAGTTCCAACTTTTGCAATTTTTTTTTAAATATAATTTTAAATAAATTATTATGTATGTTCAAAAAAAAAAAAAAAGAAGCGCGACGTGTGTTTAAATGTAAATTCCAAGAAGTGATTGAATTCGTAAAATTATACGCAAGACAGTTTTCTTTTGATAAATTTAAGTACATAATAGAGTTTAATTTTTTGAATGCAACTTCTGAAACTGAAGCGAACGGATCAACAAAAAACTGAAGTGAGAAGTTTTTCTCCTCCACTATTGTTACCGATTGTTCAGGAAGCCAAATTTACACTTCCATCTGATGGCAATAAACATCAGTTTAATCGATGTTCAATAATGAATTGCAGACGGAGCCATGATTACATACCTCCCAGTAACTTTTCCAGTTTTGCATGTTTCAAAACCAAGAAAAGAAAGCCCACGAAGCGGTAGTTTTAAAAGTCAGATAAGAAATTCCCCCGCACTTATCCTTAACCACACCAACCTATTAATTTATTATACTTTAAATGCTGAAAAACCAACGCTCCAGAAGTGTTAAGAAAAATTGCTTACCATTTGGCGAGTAGTCAAAACACGTCTCGAATACAGCATTCTCAAGCTCAGTAACCGAAAACAAGTAGTAGCATCAACAATTCAGCAACGAAAACAACTTCAGAGGCATCGTTCTTCAATCAAGAGAATTAAAACAACTAAACAGCTTCAATAATCCATGCAAGGGTAGGAGGCAATCAAAACAAAACCACTGACCGGCGCTGGAACGAACAGTACAACTTTTTTCGAAACTGAAGCGCTTATTTGTTTTTTCTTCTTCTTCCCCCCTCTTAATTGGGTGGGTTCGTGGGCGCCAAACAATCCATCTCTCATTGCCAGTTTCCAAAATGTAAATAAATTAAAAAGTGGGGCGGTTAATTAAAGCGCCCGTCTCGGAGAAATGAATATAAATCCGTTCTTTCCACTTGTGTTGTTGTTGTGGCGCGCGCCCGCCTGTTTCACCTCCTGTGTGTTGTTCGGCGCGCTGCCGAGACCTACGTGCGCTCTGGGGTCTGTGCGGAGCGGTTATGACAATCTCGCACCTATATGGATAGGACCGCCATCTATTGTGTGGCGCGGGAGGCTCGCGCGCATGTCCGATGAGGCGGCCGCGGGGGTGGCTTTGGCGCTGCTCTCCGGTCCGAGCGATTCGGGGAAGGATTCCGCGCGCACTTCGGAATCGCTTGTGGATTGGGATCGTCTGCTCTGTTCTCACTCCCTCCGACAGATTCTCGCTCGCTGGTAGAGGCACCATTCGCGACGCTCGACGCATGCATAACAACGGATTAAAATTTTTTTTTTCTTTTTTTTTTCTCTCGCTTTATGTTAGATTCAAATTTCAATTTAAGCATTCTGTTAGCAATCTCGGAAAAGAATATTTGCATGCAGGATAATGTATTAGACTAGGAATGTTGAATGGTCGCCACTGGCAACCAGAGTCAAATAAAATAGTCGCCACTTTTGTACTTTTGGTTGCCATTTTTTTAAGAATTATACTCACAGCGCAAAAAAAGTGAACCGACTGTTTCCCAATGCGCTGATAGTAATGCGGATGACAAATAGAAAGGATGGGAGTATAAGAGAAATTTCATAGCGCGATATTGTTTTTAATAAATAAACAAACGTATGGTCGCCACTTTTGGCTCCTGGGACTTGATGTTTTGGTTGCCACGTTCCCTGAAATGGCGACTGGTAACTGCTAATCTAGAGTTTTACGCTCTACGCATGCATAACAACGGATTATCTTTTTCTCTCTTTACGTTAAATTCAAATTTATTTTTAAACATTCTATAGGCATTCTTGGAAAAAGAATATCTGCATACAGGAATTTGTATTCATTCATTTGGATTCATATGACGATTAATCTTTTATTTCTTCCATTTATTGTGCTAAATTCAATTCATCATCTATTTGCAAGCTCAGAAAAGAATTAACATCAAAACCAAACGCAAACTTTTTTATAATCGTGTATTGATTAATCTATTATTCTTCCGTACGTCTCATTTTAATTGCATTGTAAAAAATTCTTTCTGCAAGCTTGGAAAGGAATATTAACTAACAAGAATCCGTCTGTGTTCAAGAAGCATAAACAGTTTCTAGCTCATTTTTGCTCAAAAAATTGACAACGATTAATCTTTTTTCTCACATTTACTGTGTTAAATTAAAAGATAAAACAGTATATTTACAAGCTCGGAAAAAAAGGAATATTCAGGAGTTCGTATTTTTTCCCCGAGCCACAAGCAGTAAAAACTTATGCTCATCTTATCAATGATTATTAATCTTTTTTACTTCCATTTACCGATTACGTTAAATTTTAATAGTAAAACATTCAATTTGCAAGGTATAGTAGAGAATATTAACTAACAGGAATTCGTATTTATTTACTGGGAGTAATCTAGTCTTATTAATGATGATTAATCTTTCTTCTTTCCATTTACTTAGTTAAATTTAAAGATAAAACATTCTATTTGCAAGCTGGGAGAAGAATTAACATACAGGAGTTCGTATTTATCTACTAAACGCTAACATATCGGTACACATTTCTTAATTAATCTTTCTTTTACCTTTTATTCTACGTTAAAGTCTAATTGCATTGTCAAACATTCTGTTTGCAAGCATGGAAAAGAATGTTAACTAACAAAAATTCATATTTATTTACTAAGAGCAAACTCTTTGATACTCATTTGCACGCAGCAATTCAACTACAGAATTAAACTCCAAAAAATAGTATCGCTCCAAAAAACACCAGGAAACATAGGGGAGCATGGCAGCGAAACGCCACTGAGTTAATACGTTGACAAACTACTTTTCTTTTATTTTTATTAAAAAAAATCGTACGAATAAAACTAATTCTTTTGTAGGTGCACCTGTCCTTCATTTGTACGTTAATCGAATCGTTACTTTGATGACCTCGGTTATACCGTGTTTTCCGATACATCGCGCTTTTCTACTGTCATCCCGGCCGATATAACGATAGGCTACTATACCAACAAACTCGCAGCAATTCAACTACAGAATTAAACTCCAAAAAACAGTATCACTCCAAACAACACCAGGAAACATAGGGGAGCATGGCAGCAAAAAAGCCACTGAAATAATAAAAAAATAAAACAATAAAATAAAATTTAAAAAAAGGGAAAAGACCCCACAAAGAGGATATAAATGGAGGGTTACAGGTTGGCGGTGGCAGGAAACGATACGATCGAAGGGGAGGAATCGGTAAAAGCAAATCGTGAAGTTTTATCAGTTGGAAGCCAGTTTCACTTGTCTTGGCAGCGCGGTTCGGGAACAGGTGTGAAAAAACACAAAGGCTGTCTTTCACAAGGCTTTCGCGCCCTCCCCCCGTGCTCCATCCTCTCTCCACGTACACATCAGAGACACCCGGGGAATCAACTCTTTTTTTTTGGTATTGGGAACCTAAAGTAGATATATAGAGAAGTATATAAAAGGAATACGTAAGGTTACGTTAGATAATGCAGCGACTGGAGATTTACCTATTGTTGTTTCGCCAAGTGGTGCTTGAACTAATTTACGTTTTGTTGATAAATTTACGGAAGGATAGCTATTGCTATCAGATAGTTTTTAAACGAATTAAAAATTTTAAATAAGACTTAAAATTCAGGCAAGTGTGTTTCCACGAAACGTGTTTTAAATGAAAAACTAACAACACGAAGAAAGAATAATAATAAAAAAAAAGAGAGAACAATAGGAATTTCCGCAAAATCCAGGTACTCAAGAGACACCTGGGGAATCAACTCATTTTTTTTTTTTTTAGGTATTGGGAACATAAAGTAGATATATAGAGAAGTATATAAAAGGAATACGTAAGATTACGTTAGGTAATACAGCAACTGGAGATTTACAACTTGTTGGTTAACCGAAGTGGTGTTTTAGGACGCATTTGAACTTACTATCGTTTTGATGATACATTTACGGATAGAAAACTATTGCTACCAGAAAGCTTTTTTTTAACGAATTGAATATCTGAAATAAGACTTAAAAATTCGGGTAATGTTTTTACGATATGTATTTTAAATGGAAAATGAGCTAAGTGAAGAGAGGTTGAAAAAAGCGCAATCGGAACTTTTGAAATATAACAAATGAATGATATGTTATTTATTTTTATGGAGTATATTAAGCAATCCGAAAGTAAAAAATCAAAATAATACAAGTCCCTGCTTCTCCTGATATTTACCAATTCCATTTCATCCTTAATAAATTATTCTTTATTTATTGAGGAATTTTTTGCAGCGCAGATCGCTATAATATTCTACTTACGTATACTTCACAACCTCAACAACAAAAAAAAAGAAGAACACTCCTCCAAAAAGTACAAAGAAGTTATTTCACTCCTTGAAAAATAACCTCAGCTATATCTTTGCTTGCAACCAAAATCCGAAACTTCAAACATCCTTATTATTTTTGAATGCAAATGTTACCTTGACGAAAGTACCGCATACTGGAATTTTAGAAACATCAAGAAGAGAAAAGAAATAACTAAAAATAAATAACTAAACAACTAAGTAAAGACTTTTTACATATTTTGACTCAAGAAAACAGATTGCAGTAGAATCTTATTAATCCGAACCAACAGTGCGTCCAGTTTGTTCGAATTCATAAAAGTACGGATTTAATAAAATAACCTATAAATTGAGCCAAAGTACACATAGAAACTACTGTACACAGCACAAAAACCGTATTTTGAATCCAAGATAATGAAATATAAAACTGCATTAGAGAAAATTACAAAAACACCATTACAAAATAAAAAAATACGGTCGATAAAAGTTCATTATTTCGCCTTTTATTTCTGCAGCATGTTCATCTAAATGGTTATTCGGATTAAATGAAGTTCGGTTTAACAGGGTATGAACTAAAAAGGGTTTACTATATGTTATTTTTGCTCAAAAACTGTTCTTAAATCTTAAAAAAAAAACTGCTGTTAGTAAAAGGAATTTTCAATCTCGTTAACAGATTTCCTTTCTTAATAAAGAATATCGCAACTCTGCTGCTGAGAAAAGTTTCTCAATAGCAACATCCAGCCGCTCACAATCTTCACTATGTATTCATAACTCTGCACCCACTAATGGTATAGGCAAAAAGCACCCAGGCTCTATTTATGAATTAACTCCATTTCCCAAAAGCACAAAGGCCAACAGGACGGTTTCTCCCCTTCTCATAATTTCATCTCGGACTCTCCAAGGTGCTTATTGGTAGACCAAAGGGGAAGAAGAAAAATAGTCGCCATAGAAACACATCTTCCCCCTACATCCACCAGGTGTTTGGAGGAGGGGGAGAGAAAAAAAGATAACAAGGAGTTGGACAGGAACAAATCTCATTCATCTCTGCAACAGCAGCAGGTCAAAAACTTGAATCCTCAAGAATGGCAGAAGCATCTTTCTCACCAAGACAAGGTCATGGTCACTCTGACCTTTCTGATTATGTTCACTCGGGTCCAGGGTTCCAGTGTTTACCCTTTTTCCCGGGGTTTTCATTTCGTTACCTTTAAGAATCATTTACAGGTATGGCATTGTGGGAGCGATGAAAGCTAGTTGGGGATGGTTAGGAATGTTTAACATCGTTCCATTCCCCAAAGAAAATAGCGCGGTTTTATTCTTCTAGCAGCCAGCGTCGCTCGCAAAGAGATTTATTCAATGTAAGAAATACGCAGCGTTTCTTTCACTGACATTCAAATATATTTACTTTCTGAAAGGCTCAAAGATTTGGGTTTCTTTTATTTACACAAGAGATTAGAGCTTTACGTGTGAAAAGTTAATAACATTCTTAGGGCTGCGAAATTATTCACGTCTGCCAATTAACTTCGTCTGTTGCTTGGATTAACAAGTTCTCGAAAATTATAAGAAAAGAAAGAGGATACTATTACTATTTTAAATTTTAATCCGGTAAATCTTCAGAAATCCGCATCCTATTAAACCAGACTTCACTTAATCTGAACAATTTTTTAGTCATTCATACTGTAAATAAAAGGAGAGACCACCGTAATGTATTTTTGTAGATCGTATTTTATGTTTTTGTCTTTTTCTCTAATGCAGCTTCATATTTCATTCTCTTGAATTCAAAATACGATTGTTACTGAGCGTAGTAGTTTTGTTTATCTGCATTGGTTTAACGTATATGTTATTCAGTTGAATATGTACTTTCATTAAAACGACCTGTGTCCCAAATTATTCGTATTAATTAGGTTCTACCGTACATGAGAATATTTGACTTTTATACTACGCTCAAGCGCAACATTTTGAAAATCCAACCCCCCCCCCCCCTTAACCCGCTAATTCCTCATTTCTCTACAAAGCTAAATTTTTATTTCAAATCTAAAGCATGAAAATTCGCTAGGCCAAATATTTGAGATCCTCCAATTTTCAATAAGCGAAATATGCTTGTAAAACCCGCTTTAAAAAAATACCTCTGATGTCTTGTAACCAGTAGCGTACTTAAGGTCTCCAGCGTCCATGGCTAACTTCAGAAATTGCGCCCCTCCCCGCATGGTCACCTCAAAAGGAGGTCACGGTGACCTCCCAAAACAGTTCCTTAGTCAAAAAAAATTGATTACTCGGCAAATAAAAAGGCAATATTGCAACTCTGATATTATTTTTTCTTTTAATTAAAAATGTTTTTAATGATGCCCAATGTTTCTTTTCATTAGATATTTCATTTTCCCTTCTAGATTTTATTCCGAAAGAGTTTCTTTTTTTTTTTTTAATGTTTTTCTACAAATATAATAAAAAAATTTCCTAAATTTTTTATTTAACCGGTCAAACTGGCACCTCCTAGGGTGCTACGCGCGTGGAAGGAACCATTCAAGCTAACCCCTGGGTACACCTTAGCTTGTAACTAAACTCAAACGCTTATTTTTCGCTAAATTTCACGAAGACCATACGCCTTCCTTACCATCACCAACACGTTCCATGCGACAAAGAAGAAGCAATACAATAGAACAGAAAGAACTAAATAATCGCGGGAGTTTCGTATAAAGCGCAAAAGGGCATTTGATGGCCGGGCTTGACCGCTGTCCGGCCAATATCGACTCCACTTTTCTGTCTCTCCGAGCTCTACTACAGCCCTAGTAACCTTGACCTAGACAGCGAACTATTTTCTTTCCACGCTGAGGATTCCATTCACAAGGTTAGAGAGAACGAAAACGAAACTTTTTTTTTTTCTTCTCTCTCTTATTGCCTATTTCTACTGGAAGAATTTCTTGCTTCGCTACCATTTCCCCGTCAAAGTTTACATTAAAATGTTTCCCCATTTCACTGTTGCGGTTTATGCATGTAACGTACAAATTATTTTCATATGCCATCTGCATTTCTTATTATTTCGTTGCTGTGGTTTATACATAAAATGCACAGATTATGTTTCATACCCCATTCGCATTTCTTATTACAGTGAACTCTCACTTATGCGCCGGCCCAAGGGACCAACAGAAAAAGGCGCATAAGTGAGAGAGACGTATAAGTGAACAAGCCTATTTTAAGGACTAAAACGCAACATAGTTTCTAATGAGAGAATGAATAAGAATTTTTCTATAGAAAAGGGACATTTTACTACGGTTTGGCAATTACTGTAACGTAACTACAATGATAAAAAAGAGAAAACAAAAATTGTAGTATACCTAATTATAAACCGTTCCCTTTAAAACGATGCATAATAGATAATTGACCCTCTCCGAACTCTAGTTCAAGCGGAAAAAATGCCTTCTGTGAGTAATAGAGGCAAAAGATTAAAGAGGAAAGTGAAGAAAAATGCTCATTTTTTTAAAGAAAATACATTTTTTTTATATTTTAGGGAAAATTCGGCGCATAAGTGAAATATTTATCTTTAGAGCGACGCATAAACGAATGATACTATCATTATTTTGCTATGGAATGTGTTGGGACTATTTAAAATCGTCGTATAAGTGAAAAAGGCGCATAAATGAGGCGGCGTATAAGTGAGAGCTCACTGTATTTCATTGCTATGGTTTATACATAAAATGCACAATTAATTTTCATACGCCATTCGGATTTCAAAAAAATTAATTGGCATGGTTTATGCATAAAACGCACAAAATAACACAAATAACCTTATTTGCACTTTATTCCCGCTATTTCCAACTTAGGTTTTTAATTGATGATACATTCAAATATATATGAAATCCATTATGCAACAAAATATGAAGTATCAACTCCTTGAAAACTGTTCTTGTTCTTCTGAAAGTATATTTTTTAACGGTTGAAACTTTATTTTATGATACAAAATGGCTCCTTATATACGGAAATTCCGGGAATAAAGTGCAATTATGGTAGTAAAATGCTTTTTTTTTTATTTTTTGCATATTGGTCGAGCATTGAGCAATTGACATAACGTAATTATTTTTAAAATATGGGGAAAACTTTAACGAATTTGGATTATTTTTTTTTGGGGGGGGGGGAGGGGTGAAATGACAAAAACTGTTCCGACTCATTGGCTGAATACCAGTGGATGGAAAAACTACATATTTTTCGTAGCGAACTACAACTATAACTACTTTCTTATAAATGTAGTTAACTACAGCTACAACTACTTTTTTTTTAATGTAGCGAGCTACACTACTTTTGAAATGTAGTTGCTACCTCGCTAAAAATAAATAAATAAAAAGAATACACCGTTTGAGGATCGACCGAAAAAATTCGAAAAGTGGTTTAGATTAAAAAATTACCTCATTCGAATATGGAATAGAAATAGGAATTAATTGTCTGAATTTATTTGTTACTTTTCCTTTTTGTTCCTTTTTTTGCTAAAATGTGTCCTTTTTAGATTTTTTTTACAATTTTTACGAACATTCGCCACAAGAACCACTTGTTTTATTCCTTCGTTCTCTTTTTTTTTCAATTTTTTTCTTTTTTTTAATTTAAAGGTAGTTTTCAGAAATCGCTACAAATTGCTATTTTTTTGCATCGCGCCACTCACTACTCTACTTTTTTTAAAAAGTAGTGCGCTACACTACAAAATACTAAAAAAGTAGTTTCGCTACTTGTAGCGCGCTACTTCCGACCACTGATGAATACCCCTAATGAGGGCACAAATCTGTACCTCAGAACCAGACTAACGTAAGTCCACTTTCGTCATTTTTCGGTAGAGGGGAAAAACGATGCATTCGACAATCGTTTTTCCCCTCTACTGAAAAATGACGAAAGTGGACTTACGTTAGTCTGGTTCTGAGGTACAGAAATATGGCTTTGTCTACTCCTTTTCTTCGTGGGGCTGTAGAGAAGGAAGTAACTACTGCGAATTCTTCCAAGAAAGCACTTTTGAAGCCCTATTTTTTAAAACAGACTGAATTATTCACTTTTATTGGGAATATTCATTGACGACCTGTCTGTAATATTGAAGAGGAACAAAGTTTTACTGTAATTAAGACGTTGTTTCGGAAGATGTGATTAAAGCACTCTTTGAATTCATCAGGATTTAACATACAATTTAACTGTAATTCAGCGCTAAATAAATTGAAATTCGCAGAAATTAATCTTTTGTCCTTGACAACTTATTTATTTCAGATAAATTTCCCGTTTTTTTATTCTATAAAAAATATTGTTTCAGTTATTTTCATCGTGCATAGTTCAATGGAATAATTTATTCAGTATAATAACCTTATTCACTTTGCTATTTCAGGTACGCAACATGCATTTAAAAAAAGGAAAGTTACTTATTTCAATCTCTGTAATTTAAAACTAAAATAAAATCCAGAAATAGCTGATTAAAAGAAAAGAACTACATTTTTGTGCATTTTACTCATCAGCAAGATAAAACTTAGAATTAAGTTCGTAAATTATTCCACGAGCACTTAAAGTTCAATGATAAAATTTGTCTAATGGATAACTTGTTTTCATTCACTTAGTTTTTGAGCAGTCAAAGGATTGTTGGTTATTAAGCAAGTCAAGTCTATATAGAAGCAACCTTGATTTTTAACTTCTTTTTTTTCATCTTTTTCAACTATTTTTTTTAACTAGAACTACAAGCATAAATCATAGTTTTAGTTTATTTAGTTGTCGAGAAGTACTGTTGGCGATAAAACAAACTACCAAATACAGAAGCAGTCTCGCTCATTCTTCTTTTTTTCCTTTTTAGCTTTTTTTTAAATGCTTGATTGTTTTTATATGTACAACTTAAAAACTTTTAACGAAAATTATTGTTTTAAAAAAATTTTACGTAGCAAACGAAAAACACACTAAAGTCAGTTTCACGTGTTCAAGAAATTAAACACATGGCTCTACTTGCAGCATAATGCATTTCTAAGTTATAAATCAAACAATAATTACATCAAAAGAGTTAAAATTATTAGTAACCTATCTAAAATCTCACTCTAAAACTAAATTTAGTGAATCGTCATTTTTTATACCGCCAGATGCCGCTAGGCCCTTTTGGGGAACGGGGGATCGATATTATGAGTGATGGTTTTTTCCAGGAATTGCTACATGTGGTTACTGCGCATGCGCGAAAAGAATCAGATTAGTATTTAAAATCGTTCGAAAGGAGCGCGCGTTTCAAGTGAGAATGCGGTTCTGCGCCCGCGAAACGAGTTTCACTGCCGAGCTACTAATGCTGCCGTGCGACGCGATTTACAGGCGCAGTGTTGAGGTGGTTATTCAGAGGCAACTGCGCTCGTAATGCTAATGCAAACAATTCACAAAGAAAAATGTTGTTTTGATTAACCCATTAATGCCTGACATTTTTACCCCAAAGATATTTTGTATACTGGTTACAAACAGTGTTTAATGGACAGGAGAAATAATTAAAAAATATTATCTAAAAAATAATTTTTTTATTAAGGAAAGAAAAATCGTCCCTTAAAAGTTACGATAGACCCCAGAGCGTACATACTTTTTTTACTAAAATTTTTTTCTGCATACGATATAATATTTAAAATGACGTTTTATAAGAAGAAATAAAATCAGCAATTAACATAAACTGGGAATAACTTTGAAAACTGCTTTTATTCTTGAGATTGTGAACAATGTCATTTTTGATAAAGATCATATTAAAACTGCTACAGAACACACTTTACAATGGCTATGTGCTGCAATCTGTTAAAAGCGAATTGAAACAATACCAAGGTACTAATTGAATACTATCATTTGGTTGAAATCTTCATTTTGGGGAAATTCAGACCCTTTTTTGCACCGTCCCTAAAAAGGGACGCTAGGTATTAACATTTTTACTTAGTCAACATTGAAAAATTTAAGAAACGAAATCTAATCTCTTAACAAACTTATTATTTTCAAAAAAAAAATGGTAATGAACTTGAATGTATTTTTTATCCAAAAAAATTATATCAATAAAGGTGCTTAAATGAAAAATGATCAAATAAGCTTTGTGCTGAACTATATTTGAGGTTAAAAATCAACGTAAATAAAGCACAAATAAGGTAGAAAGTACAGCAAATATCTATTTCAAGGCTGCAATGGAAGGGGCTCCAAAGCCTTGAAATAGCTATTTGCTGTACTTTCTACTTTATTTGTGCTTTATTTACGTTGATTGTTAACCTTAAATATAAATAAAGGTGCTTATACAATATAAAATTTATTTTTGATTTTTAGCATTTTTTTTCGCTTAAACTTCGTTCGGTAACAAGAAATAAGAGGCTAAAGCCAACATCGTGATTTTAACAGGCGCGAGAAGGATGGAGTTAAGGTAAAAAAATAAATAAAATAATAACATTAAAAAAAAGTAGATGAAAAAGCGAATAAATGAGTTCGGGATAATCAGTTATATACATAGTTTTGTCTTGTTTAGTGGATGAGAATGCAAAAAAATAAGTTCACGAAAGTCATCTGCAGAGTTTTGACTTGATTAGTGGATGAGGACGCAAATAAAGGAACTATGGAAACTCGGTTACCGATATAGTTCAATATTGCTTAGTGGATGAGAATGTAAATAAAGGAATTTGGGAAAATCAGTTACATGCACAACTTAGTGGATGAGAGTACAAATAAATGAATTAAGGAACGGACAGCCCCCCCCCCCCGCCTTTGTGAGTAATACTATTGCATATATACACCCCATAACTTAAAGAGTAAAGAACAAATGATTGACACTTAAAACCAAATCCTTATACATTTCCGTGATAAATATACGAGTGTACAACTAATAAGCCGGTAATATTAATCAGCCCGTCGAACTTCTCAACAACCAGGTGTAGCCCAGATGGGAAGTCAATACTACATCCACAAATTTCCCAGCATTGTTTATGTACGCGTTTTTAATTTCTCTTTCTTTCTTTCTTTTCTTCTCTTCTTTTTTTAAATGCTGCTTTATCTGTACCTCACATCCAGAACATAAGTCCAAAAATGGCGATTTTCACTTTATTGCTTCATTGTACGTAGAATCTCTTATTCCGCATCCACCCATAAGAACGTCATTCAAAAAACAAATTTCTTCACAATTATTTAGCAGCATTTAAAGAGCAAAGAATCCCATCTTTTGCATGCATTCGGCAATCGTTTTTGACCTGTGCTGAAACGCAGGGACATCATTTCAAGTTTTTACGGGGGGGGGGGGGCAAAGGGTCCAAACACAATGCAATTTCATCGGAAAACATCAAAAGCCACGCCCACTTACAGAAAAATACATTAATTTCTCAAAGTCAGTTGGGGGGGGGGGCAATTGACCCCCCTGCCCCCCCCCCCCCAACTGACGGGCCTGCTGAAAAGTTAGAAAAATGGACTAACGTTTGTCTGGTTCTGAGGAACAGTTATGTCATTCGGCAAAATTCGGAGTAATTATTTCTCTCTCACAAATTTAAGGCCAGGGTACCCTGAATCTAATTAAAAACCTTAGCTATTTCAGTCATTTTCTGACATCGAATCATCCAAACTACCACACTAGCAAGTGCCGAAATAGCTGGGCTCTTCAGTATCACCACACTTCTCTTTCAGTTGACATTCGCAACGTGTTGAAAAGCTCAACACCAATTACGTGAAAGGATGAAACGATCGATTCATTAGGGGACAATAAAACAAGCAGGCATGCAAATCTGTCACGGAAGAGCTGTGTGGTTACGAATGAGCACTGCCTGTGACAACCACTAAACAGCGTCTGGTGTGATTAAATTGGTCGCCAAGCGAACGTCGCCAAACGCAATGAGAGAATTCTCGTGAGAAAATGATGGGAATTAATGCCGTGAAGAAGGTGGGAAAGTGGAAAAGCACACACAAAGCTGCGAAATAGAGACGATAAATAAGGTCCTGATTTTTATTAAAATATTTATCTCTTTTAAGGGAATTCGAATTCGCAATTAGATAGACTCGTGTTAACTGCTGATACTCCAGATGGAAATGAAAGGATAAAAAGCAGAAATGAAAGAGATGATAATTCAACCAAACACTCATGATAAATACTGAAGATTTAGATGAGTGCACCTACCGACTGCCGTAGAATGACTGCCAGGGTCTTTTCGTAAGCCGGCAGTCGGAGTCGGTGTCCAAATTTATTCAAGACATCAAAACATTATGTACAATAAAAACAGTACAAGAGAAGATTTAGATGACTAGACTTGTAAATGTAACTAGCCGAAGCTACGAATATGATTGCATTGCATCGTATCAGTGGTGGATTTTCACATTTAGGGGGCCGCTGCAAAGTATTTGTGCAATATTAACAAATTTTTACGTGCAGTTTTAGATCATTTTATGATATAAGAGGGCCTCGTAAATGTGACACGTTAAATCTGACACTCCACTATATCGCAGCTTAAGAAATTTACTACGTAGGGGCGCAGAGTTAGAGGAGGCTGCACAGCTGAAGTCCCCTCCCCCCATCCCCACACTGAAAGTAGTAAGCGGGAGAAAATCCAACTTTTGAGCGTGAATACGACATGACGGTGATTTTAGTAATTAGTCAAAGAGGTAAAACATTCCGTTCATCAATGGGGGTGCTTCCTTCAGACAGAAACTATACGTTTAGTCACAAATATTGACAGAATAAGCAAAAAAGAAACAACATGAGGATAGAAATACTTTCATTTCCCCAAAAGTTGATGCATCAAAATTATTTTTTTAATTTCTGACTTCTAAACCAAAGCGAGGTCTCGTATAACGTCACAAGGGGAAGAATTTCGGTGGAAAGTCAGAGCGACACATCAGCCATTTCGGATCTCTGGTAACATCAGCTCAAAATCCGATGCAGACTTTCGGCTCGTCTGTGTAGCGGCTTTGCTAAGACCGACTTGTTCACTCGTGACGCCAGTAGCAAGAATGAAACAGTGACTGAGCGTCTTTAAAGGTTATTTTTTAAGAAAGAAAATGAGTAAATTTTGTTTGAAAAAAGGCAATTTTGGCCGTGCACTTTTAGAAAAATATATTTTTGAAACATGGGAAACAGCCCCGTTGGGATAAAACGTCTGCTTTAGACAGTTTGTGATGTTAATGCTAATACATTTCAAAAGAATGATGAAAATAAATAAGTAAACAAAATGAGAAGCTTCATAAATCTAAAAAAAAACGCTGTCATTCACCAAGCTAAAAAGCATTTTATGCCGGGAATTTTTTTAGTGGTCAGAGAAGTCTGACCCAGATGGGGAGGCTCCGGGTTCGAATCCCGGTTCGGACATGAATACACTTTCTTTCTCTCTCTCTTGTCCTAGTCCTTTCTTTGTGTGAATGTGTTGTTGTTCAGTGGCTGGTTGCCTACTCCATAAACTAGGTCCCTACGGTATGCGTGTACTGGGGAAATCTGACTTAAAAACATATGACGGTACATTTCATTTCATTTCACCCTCCAGGGTCCCCCGTACCTACCAGCTTAGTGGTTTAACCGGGATAGGGCCCTGAAGAGCGCTCTGTTCTTAATTTTGAACCAGAACCTAGGGTCGAGCAAACCATAGGCCCTAGCACCCCCAGAGGTATCGTTTCACTTGGAGGACTTTGTGACCACGACATTTTTAACGCCTCCCAGTCACCATTAATCAAGACGGTGGATCTTTGATCGGCTGGGATCGAACCCGGGTCCTTTCGGACACGAGTCCGATGCCTTACCGATCGGGCCACCACGGCCCTTATGACGGTACAGTTGGAAAAGGGAAGCAGCACACCCGAAACTGCCAGCCTAACTGGCAAAAGACAATAGCAACAAAAGCAACTTATAAGAGAAGTCACCGGATTTATTTGTTTCACATCTTTCACATCTTTCAATAAAGGATATTTGACCAAGGTCCTGTTTTGGAATTTCGTGAAAAATAGTTTGAAATTTTGTGAAAACTAATTCGTAATTTTGTGAAAAATAGTTTTGCCAAGGAATATCAACGATCGTTGTTTAAACTCGGATTTCTGTGAAGAGTCCGTTTTAGAGTGTGGGATTTTTGTGAAAGGTCCATTTTTGAGTTTCTGAATTTTGTGAAGGGTCCCTTTTTGAGTGACTGAATTTTGTGAAGGGTCCTTTAACGGACCTAATTTCTCTCGAGATTGGCCCCTGTTTCAGCAGCGATTATGTCGAGACTGATCAGCCTCCTATAGTTTATTTGAATCGGGATTCGGAAAGGAGTAGAAATTTCCTCCTGATTCCTCAAACGATAAAAGAAAAGTTTTACCATTGAGCCAGCAGGTGGGACGAACACAAAATTTTGTCATCAGAGACAGGGCCGAGAGGTTTACGGGGCCCCGGGGCAAAGTACTGACATGCGCCCCCCCCCCCCCTTCCAAAAAAAATCTTCAATACTAAGACAACTTACGTTCGGTGCAGAGAAGAAAAATAACAGTATTTCGCATTTGCTAATTTTTCTTCCAATTTTATAGTTTTGTGTGTTTTATATTTTATAATCTGCTCGTGTGCTGTACTTAAGCATGCTATGATATAAATGCGTATGAAATAAATCAGAAATACATAACACAAATTTATAAATAATATTCCTACTTCAATTTACTAATAACTATTAATAATTCTATCACTACTTCACAAAATTAATAATACATATTTACATAAATTACACATGTATGTGTTTTAAAATCCTTTGAAAAAAATTACATTTCTTGACTATTAAAAGCGTTATTCCTCATTTTGAAAGTTCATTAAAACTTTCCATTGTACACGTAAGAAATGCCTGGTAAGTACTACAGAAGATAGCCCCCTAAGGCATTGGGCTACAAGCACTCGTTGCGTTGCTGTGGACACATGTAGATGCGAGATGTTTTTGCTTTGCCAAAAAAACTGCCTTTTTTTTAAACTCGCATCCTGGGCCCCCTCTTGGGCCGAGCCCCGGGGATTTTGCCCCTGCTGCCCTCCCTCTCGGCGGCCCTGATCAGAGATGACAACACCTAAAATCAGTAGCATGCGCAAAAAGAGCCAAAAAGTGCTACCATTTCCAAACTGGCAATCCCGAGCCGGCGATTACCAAGCGCCAAACGCGTGCCGTTTGGTCGACGCCTGCGAAAGTCGTGCAAGCGCTGGGTTTAGGCCCCGAGGGTATCAAAGAGAAGAAAAGAGCGCGGGAATACGAGCGGGAAGCACTTGGCCGTGACACTGAAAATAAAAATTAAAAACTAAAGAATCAGAACAACGAATAACCAAGAGAACAAGTAAAAGGCAACTTAAATTTCTCTAGCGTAACGCACGGTATTGTGACTGCGTTTTCATTCGGTTTGTTTTGCCGCGATTTCGAGTTTTTTGGAAATAAATTATGTCTATACTCTTTTCTTAATTTTTCTTTTATCCTTTTACTTGTTGTTTGTTTGTTTGTTTTTACATGACTGAGAGAAGGGGAAGAAAAAGATTAAAAGTGCGTACAGGAGGAAAATAAACGTAAGACATCCGTCCAGAATAAACGAAGACTACTTTACCATGTACCAACATTGAGTTTCAAAAATAGATCATTTTCTCTCAATTGATGAAATAATTAAGTAAAAGAAATGAAAAAAAAAAAAAAAAGACAGTTGAATTGAAAGACAAACGAAAAAAAGGGAGAAAGATATATGAACAAAAATCGATTTTCAAAAAAATTATTTTCTCTTTATTTATTAAGTGGCATCGTAACAAACTATGTTGTTGTTGTTTCTAATACCACTCAGGTATCCGAGCCCGAGTAGATGAAATCTGCTCGATTTAAGGTTGGAAAGATACGGCTTCCGTTTTTAAGAGCACCATTTAGGTGGAAGACCGATTTAAGCTCAACACACATGCCATAAGGACCCGTTCATAGGGTAGGCATACATTCATAACTCACTTTCACACACGCAGAAAGCGACAATGACAGGAGAGAGAGAAAGTACGCCCATGCCCCAGCCGGGACTCGAACCCGGGGCCACCGCATCACGGTCAGATGTCGCTGACCACTAGACGAGGTGGATGGCGTAACGAATTATATTATAAGTAAATGTAAGGCACAGAAAAAAGATAGCTAAAATTTAAGTAAATAAAACCGTTGAAAAAAAAAAAGAAAGAAAAGGAAAAAAACACGGCCATGTGACTCTCACGTGATGTGGAAAGCATCAATCCATCAGAAATTTGATAGAGCATTTGAGTTGGAAAAATAATTTGACTTTTTTTCTTTCCCTCTCTCATTATCTTTCTCGGTTAAAACCTACTGTGCATCTTAATGAATTAAGATTTCGATTAAAAAAAACAACAGTTTAACACCAAGGACAGAAAATCATTTCTATGTAAATTAACTTTCAGAATCTAATTAAGTTGCTTCCATCAACAATTTCTGTTTACAAGAATACATTTCGCGTTTGTTCATGTTTTGTCGTAGAGTATATTATTAAGTTCATTGACAAGGAAAAAACAAACCCCGAAAAAAAATGTTTTTAGTACAAAATGCCATGGGGTGGGGGAATGTTAATTATGCCGGATACACCAAAAATGAGACTAATTAATAAATTTAAAAATAACTAATTCGAAATTCAGAGTTCCGCCTTCGAAGTGCATTTCACGAGGATACGCTCGAATTTTTGTGCCAAGTTTGAGGTCTGTAGGTGCTGTAGGGGCTTCTGGCCATCGGTTACAAACATACAGAGCCCGTCATCTTTATATTTTTTTACAGTATAATTCTGGCAGCAGAGGTTACAATTCAAAACTGTAAAACACACAGTAATAAACTGCAAAACTAGCAATTTTACAGTTTCTTACTGTAAAGTAAGAAAGTTTACAGTTTATTGCCGTAAAATTTGCTGTATTACACTGTAAAAGCAACAGTAGTATACTGGGAGCAGTAGTTTCAGTTTATAACTGTAAAATGCACGGTAATAAATTGTTAAATCAGCAGTTTTACAGTTTATTACTGTAAAATTAGCAATTTTTACAGTTTACTACTATAAAATTAGCTGTAGAATAGTGTAAAAACAACATTAATTTTTTACAGTGTGTGCAAGGGAACAATTAAACATTTAGTCTACTAGAAGTTTTGATTATAATCCGGTAAAATTATCAAACAATATGCACATATTGTGTAATAATGCATTCAATAATTTTGAGGTTGTACAAAACGCGATAAAAGATTGCTAACCAAACGCCAATTTTGAAAATGCAGTAACACTATTTTGAAGATTTAATTAACTACTAGTGAAACATCCAGGAAGTAAATAGCATGCTCAATATGTTTATTTCAAGGGAAACTTTGAATTGGGGGCACATATTTTCGGTCATATAATCAAAACACATTATAACTACTTTGGGTTTGACTTTTTTGAATATTTAATAACTCATAAATAGAATTATTCAACATGATTTTAAATCGAAAATATTTGATTTTTTACTTCCCAATTCATAAAAAAAAAGTTTGTCTCCATAACAATTGGTCTTCTGTAGCAATTTGAAAGAATAATGAGAATTAGAATGGGAAAAAATTAAATTTATTTTAAAAAGAAACGATTCAATCATATAATTTGCGTGGAATTTCCTGCAAGCCAAAAATTTAGTTCTTTAAAAAATGCAAATTGCAGAAACAACGCGCCGGATTTTATTACTGTTTCTGATTTGAAGAAGCGGATATGCAAATTCGTTCGAACATTCTTTAAGCGAAAGGTTTCAATTACTTCACTTGAGTCTGGAGAGAAAAGAACCTGTAATCAACAGGTGACATCAGTCTCTTTGTTTCATAGTTTCTCTATAATTCAGTTAAAGTTAGTAATCAAGCAACTGATTCAGATTCAATAATAAAGTTTAAATTAATTAGTTGGACTGATAGTAAAATTATTTTAACAGCAGAACATTTTTCTAACGGCTCACTAAATAAGCTGCTAACATGGTTACCATATTTCCACATTTGCTGTGAAAAATTAGAATAATTTATACTTTCTTTGTTAGTTCTCAACGTAGTTGCAATGAATTATATTGTTCTCTAATGAAAGTGGTAGTTTAACACTATATACGTCTAATTTAAATTATAAATAGAGCACAACATGACCCATAATGCTCTAATGATGACAAAATGATCTCTTAGAAATATTTACTCCAAAATGCATTTTTCAGGGAAAATATCTTTGCCAGATTCAACAGATTTTCACTTATAAAAATGCAAAAAGAGAAAGAAATTTTATTTGCAAAACAAAAAGCAATTTCAAATAACAAATTTTATCAATATAAATACAAAATATTCAGCTCAGAAACTCCACTCAGTAATTATGCAACGTTATAGGCATAAGATTGGTACGTTGACTGGTAAAAAATTTTTTAACATTTTTTGCTATTTCCTATGAATAAGTTAGTTTCAAAAAAAGGAAACACCCGTTGATCAGTTAAGCTCAGAATTTTATCTGATAAATGCATCAAGGTTTCTGTACTTTTCAGAAAAAAAATTGTCAAAAAAAAAAAAAAAATTGTTGGCCGAGAAGATTTTGTCAAAAAATAAAACGATGGGAAGAAAACCAAATTTATTTGCAAGAGAAAATGCGACTTAAAAGGTCACATTAAAAATATATATATATACATACAAAGTTTGAAAATAAAGAATTTATCTCTGAAATTATAATAGAAAAATTTATCAAAAAAAAAAAAATGGTACCGTAAAGTCGGGTTACTTGGACCCTAAGGGGTTACTTGAGCCCATTACAGTAAAATGATAAAATCTAGGTTTGGTACTTATTAGTTGAAGACTTGCACGTAGTTCCTCGTTTCTCCTCTAGGTAGAAGCACTCTGCAGTCTCTAATGCTAGTACCAAACCCAGATTTTATCATTTTACTGTGGGCTCAAGTAACCTCCATGTGGGTCCAAGTAACCCGACTTCACGGTAAGTTACACTGCGAAAAATTGAACTGTTGTTTTTACAGAATAACACTAGCAGCAGGGGTTCCAGTTTAAAACTGTAAAATGCACGGTAATAAACTGTAAAAAATAAGTAATAAAAAGTATGTAAAAAATAAAAAATAAGTATAAAAAGTATGTAAAAAATAAAAAATAAGTATTAAAAAGTGTGTAAAAAATAAAAAATAAACAATAAACTGTAAGCAACTGTGCAGTTCATTACTGTAAAATTAGCAATTTTAGTTTAGAGTTGTAAAAGTAGAAATTTTGCAGTTTAATACTGTGAAATTAGCAATTTTTACAGTTTATTACCATAAAATTAGGTGTATTATACTGTAAAAATAACATCCATTTTTACAGAGTAGTTGGTGAACGTAGTAACAGTTTTTATTAATTCACGTACATAATTGAGCTTTTTAAAACAGAAAACACCTGTCGATTAATTAAGCTCAGACTTCTATCATACGAATTCACACATGTTTGCACACCTTTCAAAAATAAAATAAAAGCCGGGAATTTAATGGGGGGATGGCCGAGAAGTAAAATCCAGAGACGCGTTCAGAACTTCTGCAATAAATCAATCCCAGCTATAATAAAGAGCGAGTTAAGCGGTAAAAAAATAAAAATAAATAAAAATATAAAAAACCCATCCAGTCGCGAAGGCACACAGCTTCGAAAAAAAAAAAAAAGATTCGAAAGAGGAGTGAGTATGCTTGACGTCTTCATTCGGAAGGCGACGCGATTCCAGGTATTTAAGCAGAGGTGAGAACGACTCGAAGGGAAGGTAATTTATAGCGGAAACCATTTTGGAAAAGTGGAGATCCAGATCATTAAGCCTTAAACCTGTACACACAAATGACCGTTGTTTTAATGACGCTCTCTCATAGCAGAGAGATTGAGATGTTGGGAGTTATATAAGAGTTGGAAATACGATTTGAATTGGAAAGGAAAACTTGTCTTCTGCTCAAATGATCCCTAAGTTATTAATGAAATGGAGAATTATAAATCGATGTCTCAAATTCTGACGTTGATTTTATTTTGGATTATATGTGTGCTGTTACAGTCTTTAAAGACCTTTAAAGACTAACAGCGGACCGTAATAAGCGGTAATAGCTTGTAGACGGGCCGATTAGCTGTTCAGTACTCAATTGTAATATCCAGACTTCGTAGTGGATTTGAAAAAAAAAAAAAATCATAACACAATATTACAAAAATATCAAGACGAAAATCAGGATATAAACAGTTTTTCAGCCGATTAAGCAGCTAAAGTTGACTAATAAGTTAATCGGCAACGTAGCCAATTACCGCCAGTTGATCAGAACATTCAATCTTTAAAAGTTCTCATGTTTAATGGCGCGCTCTCATGGCAGAGAGATTGAGATGTCGGGAGTTACATAAGACTTGTGCTAAGTGAATTCGAAAGTAAAACTTTATCTTTTGCTCTAATGATCACTAAGTTATTAATGAAATGGAGAATTATAAATCAATGTCGCAAATTCGAAAGGCATAAGGCCGTTGATATTTTTGATTATATATATACGCTGTCGGTCTTTAAAGGCCTTTAAAACCATTTATAGCTTGTAGATGCGCCGATAAGGTGTTCAGTATTCAATTGTAATGTCCAGACTTTGTAGTGGCTATAGAAACAGGTGGAACGTAATATTACAAAAACATCGAAACGAAAATCGGGATAGAAAATTTTCTCAGCCGATTAAGCGGTTAAAATTGACTGTTAGGTTAATCAGCTAAGCATAGGCAATGACGGCCAATTGATCAGTGAACCAAAATTTTTTATCTTTTAAAAGTTTCGACAAAGGTTCCTTTTTTAAAGAATTCAGGTCCCTTTTTTGCCAGGGACAAACTGAAAACGGGTTGGGAGTCCTGAATTTTTTTTTCTCTTAAAATGAGTATCAGAACAAAAATCTAAAAATCAAGTGAAATCCGGAAAAAGTATTTTTTATCATGAAAATCAAGAATAACAGGACAATTACGAAATCTGAATGTTGGATGATCGACTATACTTATACCGAAAAATATCTTTTAAAATAACAAAATAGTGATAGAAGTAAGCCGTCGCTAGCCGTATTTTAAGACCAAAATTTTACTTTGACGCCCAGTTTTCCAGCCGTAGGTCCCAAATATGACGCTTTAAGTTTTGGATCACGATGAAGCACATATACGCAAATGACCGTTGTTTTAATGACGCTCTCATAGTAGAGTAAAAAAATAGGTATATGAGATTCCAAGCTTCAATAGAAGATCAAGACTTCTAATATTTCTTCAAGATAATTTAGTTATTTTGATTCCATATGTCAAGCTGTTCATGTTCTTCGAGGAATACTTAACGCTGGTTCACATTAACTAAAATACTTTATTTATATATACAATCATCAAGAATGGCTAAATTTGGCATATCAAAAATGCTCAGAAAAGAAATAGTGATCAAGTTTTCAAAATAACAAAATCATGGAATTCCAAGCTTATTTTTTATTTATCGTCTGCTTCTTGCGAATGCTGCCAAACCAAAACTTGAAACAAAAAACTTAACTAAAACAATAAAAGATACGCAAATAAAATTTAAATTAAATATTCAACATAGAGGTTGAGACGTCGTGAGTTATATAAGACTTGGAAATAACTATTGATAGAGCTGCGAGTGAATTCGAAAGTAAAACTTTATCTTTTGCTCTAATGATGCCTAAGTTATTAATGCCATGGAGAATTATAAATCGATGTCGCAAATTCGGTAGTTGATTTTTATTTTTGATTGTATAAAGGTCTTTTAATCCTTTATCGCTGGAAGACGGGCCGATTAGCTGTCTAGTATTCAATTTAGGGCTTTCCATGTAAATGCCATCATCTTATCCCGCACGTGACGCTCATTATTTCATTAAAAAGTAGTAATTTTAAAAGGTAATGAAAAAAAAAATCACAAGAAATACCGCACCTGTTGGTGATTTCTTAACCGATAAAATTCAGTTCATCATCCTTTAAAATCACTATTTTTTAATGAAATATATGAGAGTCACGTGCAGGACAAGATGGCGGCGTTTTCGTGGAATGGTCCGGTAACGTACAGACTTAGTGGCTTTAAAGAATAGTCAGAAGACAATATAACAAAAATATCAGGGCAAAAATCAGAAAATTTTAAATATTTTTGAAAGTGTGTAGTGTACATATATACGTACCGATCCACATAAAATATTGGACTTCACGTTATCTCTCTTTTTTACATTGAAAGGTACATCGTCAGATGTTGTTATTTTGTTTATGGTTACGGTTTTTTTTTTTGTTTACTAGAAACATTGGCATAAAACGCCTGTGGCAGAATTTTTTTCAGTTTTCTGCGACAAATTTTCTAGTACCAATTACTTTCTACAATACTAGAATATTCTTTAATAATAAATATATATGCAAGCCTCTTACAGTAACACAACGTGTTTATATTTATAAAAATGTTAACATTAATACTATAGACTCATAGGTTTGTTTTCTGGTGGCTGTTTCATATATATTTTTTTTCTTAGCCTTCCTTTTCCTCCCAATCACAAAAATCTTTCTGCACACTGTCTCCCTGATTCTGCAACAATGTCGCCATGTCGGCAGCTTTCTGCCACAGGAAAAAAGACCAATGCAAATTATAGGGCTGTCCACTGGTCCCTCTTTTTAGTTTTAAGTCCCTAAAAGTCAATCTTTCAGCTTATGGAAATTCTCTCTGGACGTAAGAAAAAAGTTAAGAAAAACATCAGCGAATAAGAAGTTTAATGATTTAGAAAGTTATATGAGTCGAGTTATTAAAAGGACATAATGTTTGAAAAATTGTATTTCTATAATTTTTCAGATCACGCATCTTTTATAGATAAAAAAATCGAACAAAAGACGACAAAAAGAGAGAGAGGGCTGGGGGGGGGGAATTATGTAGAAGGGGGACAGAAAGAAAGAAGAGAAACAGTATTATTTGAGAGCACATCTCATGACTAAATACAACATAACTTTTTTTTCTACCAATAAATCAAACTGAGTGGAAACGGTGTTTTAAATGAGTCCATATTAAGGTTCATTGAAAATCATAATTTATATAAAGATGCTTAAACAAGCAGCACAAGAAAAGATGACAAAAAGAAAGTTGAAGAAGAAAAATATGAAAAACTCATTATTCCGCATGTACTCATAATCTTCTCAAACTTTTCATACAAAGTAACACAGCGAAATGAGAGGGCAAAGAAAATTTCATGTCTAATCTCTGTAAGTCACGACAGCACTGAATGATTATCTTCAATCAGCCAAGGGTGAAAAAATTCCCACACAAAAACATTTTTTTTTTCCAAAAACGAAAAACGGAAAACCTTAAAAATGAATCTAGGATATGAACACGTTCTAAGACAACGCTTCATCGAATAGAGAATTGTTTCTAATCCTTGCATCAATTTAAGAAAAAAAGAAAGAAAGAAAAAAGTTAGGGCAAAAAATATCTAAACCACGCCCAGTAGGTGTAACGTCCGAAGCTCAGAGGTGACGTAATCACAAAAACTTGACCAATACCTACTATTAGAATCAATCTATATTTGCTTAATCCATTAATACGATATTTTTACCCATATATTTGGATGAAATGGCCGAAATTTTAAACTGGCTTTTAAATTTTGATATACTCGATCAAAACCCTTATTTGCAAGGATGCATGTTCGAAAAGTTGAATTTTCGATTTACCTCCGTACTTTAAATTGACCTTTTTTTAAAAAAAAGTTCTATACAGGAAGCGGACGAGGAGAGATCATGTGAATCATGAATCCTCCCACCATATTTTTTTGACTGTAATCGCAATTAAAATCGTAATCGGTATGTTGTACATTTTTAATGACTAATTATTATTGCTGTAATCGTACAGTCGAGCCCGCTTGATAAAATAGCCACTTTATAACGAAAAAACATTATAATAAGCGGGATATTAAATTTTCCGGGACCAAAATAATTCATTACAACGGTTTGGTGCATTGAAAATGCATTATATTAAGCGGGATATTCTTTTAACCGATATTTTAATAAGCGAGCTCGATCGAAATTGCTTTTAAAATTACGAATTACAATCGCACAACCACAATCTCCTATTTTTCAAGATTATAATCATAATAGTAATCGCCTACACTGTAAAAAATGAGCGTTGTTTATACAGTATGATAAAGCTAATCTTATAGTAATACACTTTAAAAACTGCGAATTTTTGCAGTAATAAACTGTAAAATTTCTACTTTTACAGTAATAAACTGTAAAATTTCTACTTTTACAGTAATAAACTGTAAAATTTCTACTTTTACAGTAATAAACTGTAGAATTTCTACTTTTACAGTAATAAACTGCAAAATTTCTACTTTTACAGTAATAAACTGTAAAATTTCTACTTTTACAGAACTAAGTTATAAAATTGCTAATTTTACAGTAACAAACTGCAAAACTGCTAATTTTACATTAACAAACTGCAAAATTGCAAATTTTACAGTTCATTACCATGCATTTTACAGTTTTAAACAAGAACTTCTACTGCCTGTATTATACAGTTGTTTTTACAATACAGTAGAGAACCAATTATCCGGGATGTTTGGGACCACAGCTATCCCGGATAACTGAATTTCCCGGTTTTCTGGATCGCTACGAAGCGATATTTGCCAATTGTTTATAAAACCCAAGTTACTATAACAAATAGTAATGCATCTTAAAATCTGAAGAGAAAACGATCCAGAAGTGCTTATAGATATTACAATATTAAAAATTTCTGAGCTATATGCCACTTATATGGTATTTATGAAGAAACCGTTCGTATTCATTTAGGTATTTCAAAAGGAAAAAAAAACTCTTCATTTTTTAGAAATTGCCGAAAATGCGTATTTTAAAAAGTGGCGGAAAAATCAACAAAATGTCGACGGTTTTCTGGTTTTCCGGTATTGTATTTCTCGGATAAAAGGTTCTGTACTGTATACTGCCGTGCTAAGCGCAAAAGTCGTATCTGCAGACGACTTCAAAATGAGAAATGGCCGTTTAAAGTTTTGCGCCGCCATGTATTTGATTCAGATGAAACTTTTTCAAATATTTTAAAAAAAATATTTCCCATGGACAAATTACCATAAAACATTGTATTTAGGTGAAATGTGTGAATAAGAACCACCTAGTGACCGTAACTCAATTTTGACAAAAAGTGCAGATACGACTTTTGCGCTTAGCACGGCAGTATAACATAGCTAAATTTTGCTGCAATAAACTGTAAAAACTCGACCTTTACAGTAACAAACTGTAAAATTGCTAGTTTTACAGTTTATCACTGTGCATTTTACGGTTTGAAATTGGAACCTCGGCTGCCAATATTATACTGTAAAGACAACAGTTCATTTTTCGCAGTGAGCTTGCTAATAACACACGCTCTTCTAACTTCGCTCAGCACAAGACCAACCAACTCAAAATACTAGAAGAGAAACACGACACCCTCTCGTCCGTCTCGTTCTCTCCCCTTATCTCCCCTCTGCATCTCGGCCTGGAAGGCTACAAACAAAAAAAGAGCTAGCCCGATGAAGAGACTTCGGATACATTTAGCTTATTTGGCCGGTATCGCCTTTCGAGCTGGTTACGTTGGTGGGACGCCTAATTAATCATCACGGTAACTAGACAGTTGCGACGGAGCAACTGACACCGCGCCTAATGTCCAGCTGCTTTTGGTCTTCTTCTTCGCGCCAGAATATCCGCAGTTAGCACAATTACGAGTAAGTTTTTTGCAGTATCCTCTAGCGCTGCTGCCGTGATTTTTTGCTCTCTTCTTGGTTTTTTTTTCTCTCTCTATATGGGGCATTTCACGGTATTTGTGACATAGGGGTGTCCGTAACAAAACTTTTTAAAAGTTTAAAATTTTTTATATATATTGAAAAAGTACATTCTTAAGCATACGAATATCATATCGTTTTCATAGTTCACTTTATATTATGTTTGTAATTGCACTCAGAACATTGAAAATGCAATTTTCACCGTTATGGACACTACATTGAATTTTTCTTTAAAAACTTTTATTCCAATTATTGTTACGGACTCTACAGTCATCATTTTCACAATACATATTTTTTTATAGAACTCACTTTTTGATTAAAATTGTTAGCTATATTAGAGGTGAGCCTTTACTTTATCTGTCTCAAGTACCAGTTCTGGCATAAAAATCGATTTAAGCCAGATTTAAAGAAAAATTCAATGTAGAGTCCGTAACAGTGAAAATTGCATTTTTAATGTTCTGAGTGCAATTACAAACATAATATAAAGTGAACTATGAAAACAATATGATATTCATATACTTTAGAATGTACTTTTTCAATATATGTTAAATTTTAAACTTTTAAAAGTTTTGTTACGGACACCCCTATGTCACAAATACCGTGAAATGCCCCATATATTATTTCATTCACCCTGAAGTTCACTATTGATGATCTTCAAATACTCTAAGCAAGGCCCGATTAACCTCTAAAACGAAGGGAAGCTCAATCGCATTTCAGGGACTCCCCTTCTATCGCTAGCGGAATTTCTTTTTTAATTTTTTTAATAGTTATTTTCAAATTTTACGTATTGAAACAACACTCACTCATGCTACAAGTATCATTTTCAAAAGCGGCCCAGCAGAATTAAGATTGAAATTAACATGACAACCCCGCGAATTATAGAAATACTTTACGTTATATCTGTTTGCACTGCAACTTCTCGTCAAATAAGGGTGGTTAGTTGTTTGTAATAAAAGTTTGGTAACAGCGGCCAGATCCCACATTTGAAAAAAAGCTTGAGCCCAATTTTTATGAAATATGTCTTCATTTATAAAACTCTTCCAAAAAATTTTATTGAACCAGTTCTGATGTCTGTAATCACTTTAAAAATGCACTTTATGCAGAAACTGTAATATTTCAGTCTTTTAATTTATTCATTTGAGGGGGGGGTACATTCTGGTGTCCAGATTGATCATTTCAGGAATGTAGAGCAAGCCTATTCATAACTATAAAATAACAAAATCTTACATTTTAGTCATTTTGTTACAGAGAAGTAATATCAGTTTGATTATTCTATCGGAATAATAAAAGTTTGAAGAGAAAAACTACGAGTAACTGGCGTAGAATAAAGAACATAAACAAAATAAACAAAACTCTTATTAAACTATAATTTTGTTAATGAAAATTATACAGTAGTTCAAGCTGACTCTCATTGAATTGAATTATCAACGTCAAACACACGTCATGCTTTTTCTATTTCTAACTTTTTCCGAGCTCAGTTCGAGCATTCTTTTGAACTGTTTTAGTTATCAAATAAAAATTAACGAAAAACATAATCAACTAGCAATTGCATGTTTCGGTTCAAGTCTCACTAGATTGTGCACAAATGTATACTGCTCTTTCGTACATTTTTGAACTCCAGTCAATTTTCCAGTTTTTGCCGTCTGGCAAAATATCATTTTGTCCAACTAAATGACCAACCCTAGTCCATGTCTAATTTCTTTTCCCCAGTTTTAACGCATATTTTCCTGCGTGAAGCCAACACGTCGATTAAGCTCATTACTCAAAAATTATTCCCATCACAAAGAATCTTTTTTAACGAGAGTGTCATGATCCATTTTAGATAATCAGCATTTTAGAATGCGAGCGGCGCCTTCAATCAGAGCACTTCCAATCTCATTGGCTTTCAGTGGCCGCACAATTAAATTGAGAATAGGTTTTTAGCATTATTACCTTTCAATATTTACATAAAACCCGTCATTAACTTATTTTTCTTTTTTTACATTTTCCCCTTCTTTTATTCCCGAAGTCATTAAAAGCGCCCGATTCTAGACAAAAGTGCGGTTACGATTACGATGAAAGAACAACAATAATGAAAAGTAAAAATTTTCTAACTATAACTTTACCGGCCAGGACTGGAGAATCATGACTGGTGTTTTGTGAGCTCTTTTTTCCGTCTCCATGACAACGGCTGTTACTAAAAGCTCCAATCACGAGTAGCCCGCAAATATGTCCTTCCAAACATAATGACCTGAAAAATAATTTTAACTCGTTAGGAGAGAGAGAAACACAGAATTGATAATCAGTAAATGGAATCAGTTTTGAAAGCTTTTCGTGTTTTTGTCGCCGTGCGTTGACCAGCTCAAATTCCCAAGTAGCACACTTCGTTTTTTAAAGGTTGTAAAATGGTTATTAACGCTGCGACAACGGATTAAAAACGTTTATAAAACGTTTCAACGTTTTTTGTGCTATCTGGGTTAGTAGTCGAGTTTCCGTAACTAGATAAACTACAAGTTAGTAGGGGCTGGGGTAAGCTGACATCGCCAAATTAATAAAAAAATAAACAAACAAATGAATAAAAATAAAAAAATAGCAGTTAAAAATACATTATCAGTTGCCACCTCAATTTAAATTTATGACCTCAGAGTGCATAAAATACATTTAGAAACAAGACAAAAAATTTCCACCAAAATCATTGCGTAGTTTTCATAAACTAAATTAAATTACGTACATTATTTAATGCAATCAAGTACTGTGAAAGAATATTTTCACTAGGCTTTAATTTTTGCGCTTTTTGCAAGCCCGTCGCCATCGCGAAAAGTTAAGCCTCGTGAAATATTTTTTCTTACTTTTGTTTCTCATAGAAATACCGATATCTTCATTTTTGTTAATATTTTGGCTCGCGAAAACAAGTGTTGTTAGTCTTTTTTAACTTCAACAAATTCTTTATAGATAGATCGATAGATAGATGGCAACTAGAGAAATTGTTTCTACCGGCCATTGAAGTCTAAGGGGTCAATTTTGCCTGTTAGTATATGTTAAACATTTTCCCTCTCTGTTTAAAATATATTTCTATATTATTTTTTACCCATAAAATTAATTCAACAAAGACTATTATAGCATGTTTTAATATCCCCCCCCCCACCTCCAAAACTAATGCATTAGGACAAAGCATTAAGAGTTTTAAGTGAAACAAGTATTTAATGAGAAATTTAAACTATACAGCATTTTAATAATTTTCATCAATTAATTGTATTTTTGTTATTGATTATAAATTTACCTAAATTGATTCTAATTCTAAATAATTCAATAAAAAATACAATTAATTGGTGATAATTACTAAAATTAACTTAGAAAAAATGTAAAAGTATCAGACATGATTTGCACCATTTTCGCCATCGCTAAAATGACCCATACATAAATCCCACAGCTGTTCCACGTTCCAAAATCTCGCAGACGACGCTGATAAGGGAAGAAAACGTCTCAATTCCACAGAACGGAAAAACACAAGAGCAAAAGTGAGAAAGGAGTGCGTTAGCGTCAGCGTTGGAAAATATGACTTAATTCCTGCTCACACCTCTCCCCACCATCTATTCAAACAAACACATTTCGCGCTACATATACACTCCAGTCGAAGAGGCAGGGAGATAAAAAAAATAAATAAAATTTTCAAGGTGTATGGAACGTCGCAGTGGGGGGTGTGGGCAAAAATAGAACGCACTGTGGCCGTTCAGTTAATGAAGCAGTTAAGGAGGTACTGCCGTTTTTAGACGCGAGAACGTCGTAAAAACAGCTACACGTTTTATATCTTACACTTGTTGGGCGTAGAGTCTGCCCCCCCCCCTCTCTTAAAAAAAGACACGTGATCTGGTTGGGAGGATGCGTTAATACGGTACTGCTTATGGGGAAATTTGAAATTATCCCTTTGCAGATGCCAAACTACCTGAGAAGGAAAATCTAGCACTTTCACAATTCATTTTCTTGACTAAAACTCTTCGATGTACAGTGTCTACGCCACGAAAAGAAAAGGAATGTGAAAGAAAAAAACAGGATTCAGTATTCTCCTACTAAGCAAGTTTATAGTTCAATATAATAATACAAATTTAGACAAGAAAGAGCACAAAAACTTTGAATTTTTATTCGACAGAAGGTAGTAAAAATACATAAATAAATAAAGACCTTTTACAGAAATTTCTGATGAAAAACGAAATTATATTAATGAATTGAATATTAAAGAGATTGTAGTTTTACAACTTCAGTCACATTGTGGGGGGAAAAAATACATGGAAATCAAGCATGAGGCGCGTCCCAAACTATAATTTTTCGGGGGAGATAAAATTCCCAATATTCCGAACGAAATTCGAATAATCAAATATTACCGAATGATTTAACCCATTAATGCCTAGCGTCCCTTTTTAGGGAAGGTCTAAAAAATAGTCTGAATTTCCCCAAAATGAACATTTCAACCAAATAATAGTGTTCAATTAGTACCTTGGTATTGTTTCAATTCGTTATTAATGGATTGCAGCTCATAACCATTGTAAAGTTTGTTCTGTAGAAGTTTTAATATGATCTTTAGCAAAAATTACGTCGTTCACAATCTCAAAAAAAAAAAAAAAAAGGCAAAGTTTTCAAAGTTATTCCCAGCTTCTCAGTTTATGTTAATTGCTGATTTCATTTCTTCGTATAAAATGTCTTTTTAAGTATTATATCGTAGGCAGAAAAAAATTTTAGTAAAAAAAGTACGTACCTTGTGGGGTCTATCGTAACTTTTAAGGGACGATTTTTCTTTCCTTAATAAAAGAATTATTTTTACATGATATTTTTTTTTCTCCTGTCCATTAAACACTATTTGTAATCAGTACACAAAATATCTTTGGAGGAAGAAATATCAGACATTAAAGGGCTAATACAAGCATGCATACACACATAGCATCAAATGAAAAGAAACATTAGGCATCAGTAAGAAGATTTAAAAAGTAAAAATATATAATTAAAAAAGGAGAGAGAGATTCAATGTTGCAATATAGTCTTTAAACTTACAAATATCAGCAAAATTTGCCGAAAAAGCTAATTTTTAGAAGAGCGCAGTGACCTCCCACCGGGGTGCTCCAGATTGGAATGTGGAAAAAATAATACATTTAACCCATTTATACCCAGTAGCCTAAAAACGGGACGCTTGTTAGTTACTGCATACGAAAACCTGTAATGGGTATATCCTTTTACTAAAGCTGTTTTTCACAAGTTAAAAAGTCTTTTTTCTTGAGAAAACCAGTTAGAGCCACAGAAAGTATTTTTTTTTTTTTTTTTGCGAACTTATTTTTCATAAAATTACACTATTTTGAAATGATTTGCTTAAAATGGATCACAGGTGCCTTCTGTAATGTTACTTTGCAAAAGTAAAGTCAAGTAACGTCGTATTTTGCTCACATATCTGCAAAATATCCCATAAACAGGACATTAAATAACTTGAAAAAATATGGCAACTGCGAACTATTTTAAGCATAAAATGCATATGAACCATTCGAAGTAAGAGTTTTAAGCAGATAAAAATTGAAAAAAAAAATGTTAAAAAAACTTCAGCATAAATGGGTTAAGTTCATTCATAAGTGGAATTCGCAATTTTAAAAATAAAAATGCTTTGAAGAACAACTTGAAAAGTAAAGATTTTACCGAATTTTCACATTCCATTTGCGCCAAAATTTTCGAAATTCATTTCACATTCTGTATTCTTCCTTGAACGGCTTCTCTCAATTTCAGTCACGTATTAAATTTTAAGCAAAACTTTTCAAAGAATTTAATCTGCTATATATAATTCAAGACAGTTAGTTCATTTCAACGCAACAGACGGGAAGCTTTTTGATATCAAAACAAATATGTAATATCGCAAATGAAAGATTAGAAAAACACAGCGAAAATTGAATACGTCTCCATTAATAATAAATTTGCAGAAAATTATCTCAAAGAACAAAAAGCTCGGAGCGTGACACAATATTCATATCCAAAACAAAACAATGAAAGAAAATGAATTTATATTTGAAATGATTTCTTATTACAGCCCAGAATTTCTGCTCATAATTATGTTAATCTATTAAAATTATAGAAAAGAGATAGAAATTATTTCAATTATAGCATGTTATGAGTGTATCATACGAAACATTTGGAGCTCACAAAAGTATAATCGTTAACAAAAACTTGTTTAGTTTTTGTCCAGAACCGCATTAAGTAATAAATTATTAATCCAAACATAAAAGAATTTTAAATTAAAAGCCATTTTCGAGATCCGTTTCACCCTGTTAAGTTGAGAAGAGTAATTCTTTTTAATAATACTTAAAATAAATATAATAACTGTAACTGCCTAATCGAAATTGCAAACTCATATAACATCGCGTGTTGCATCGAGATATAGTATTATCAATCATAAATTCCATTAAAACACTCATCAAATATATTCCATTCAAAACTTCTGTTAATGCAGGAAGAATCGTTTTCGGTAATATTTGTTTCAAACGAAATGAAGTGAATTCATTATTTGTTAGTTAATGCAGTAATGGTTTCGTGCGGATCGGAGACGAACTTAATAACCACCAAACAGTCATTGGGAAATAAGTAATAAGTACAAATAAAAATGCTAAGAAAGATCTAATTTCAATTGTGATGTGTCTATAATATCAATTTATAGCTACGTTTTTGCGAAGAATAAAGCAAATAATAAATCTTCATATGCTGTTAGAGAGATCGAATGGAAAAAGGAATTTAAATATAGACATCATAATGGCGCCTAAAACTAAAGATTTTTAGTTTAGGTGTAAAAACTAAAAACCTAGCTGTTACTTTTAATGAATCAACTATTAATATGTACCCAAATATATATATATATTTTAATTAAATAAACTACCGATGTCCACTGCTGTACATTATCGAGAACATATAATACTTGTTAAATACACGCAAAAAATAATAATAACAATAATTTTTCAAAGACAAAATTGACTGCATTTGAAAAATTCTTTTGTAATTTTATCTTTCGGGTCAATTGCGGGTCTTAACCACAGTGGATCAGGAGAGAAAAATTTTAAAGCTATCCCCTACTTTAGGTCTCAAATTCGACACCTAGTGTTCGAAATTTAGCAATCTTAAAACAAAATGATGGCAAAATGCGGCAACCAACCGTTTTTTTTTAACAAAGATCAATCGTTATTAACTTAAAAAAAAGTAATGCACTCTCTCTAAGATAAAAACAAAGCTCACGTTTAAATGTGTAATGCATAATAATTTCAATAAATCACATTTTCATAAGTATAATTTCAAATTTGAATGCTTCAGACTGAATTCATTCTTCGAAATATAAGCGAAAAATTTTAGGCACAGTACAAGTCCTGTTAACCGAACTCCTAATTTTCGATTTGCTGATTATCCGTATTGCTCTCAGAAGTCCAGGGGGGAAAAAAGACGGAAACGACCCCCTGATTCGTAAAAAGAAATTTTTTTCCCACGCGCTATTTAGGTTCACGAGGCCAGTCAAAATAGTACTCTTTCCGAGAAAATCAATAAACGATGACTTTCATTTAAAGTACGGTATGTACATGCTATACTAATGCACAGCACTTGTAGTAAGCTTGACCTGTAAAAGTATAGCCCCAATCAATTCTGATTCAAAATACAAGAAAGCGAGAAAAGTTTAACAAAAACAATATTACGAAATCGATTGATTTAGTTTTACTACAAATTATAATTTCAGGCTCTACCACTTCTAAATATCAAATACTGAAAAAAAAAAAACATTGGCTTCTCCCCATACGATGGCACTGACACATCAAAAGAGTAATTCTCTTCTAAATCCTCACGGATTAAGAGGCTGAAGCAAAACACTCATTCTTTTTCCGTCCTCTTTCTGTTATTTCTTCAAATAAAAATCAATCGCTAAACAATAGCGTAAAACACTGGAATGCTGTAGCAAAGAAAGAATCGCAATTAAATTGTCGGGCTGCTGCCAGATTAATTCTTTGGAATCATCGGGGGATTATTGTGATGTTCGAATTTTCTATTTCAGAAACTTCTACAAGAAACAATGTTTTTTTTTATTGTTTTTATTAAAACCGATATTAGGAAAAGCAGTTTTAAGCTTCGTAATTTTGTTTTAAGTAAATTAAAAATATCTCATACTAAAAAGAGAGAGACATTTTGCGCCGATAAATGTGTGAACAAAAATTGAGGTAAATTTAAGCCTGTGGCGTAACGTTACTGACGTAAATTTTGAAAGAAATATCGTCAGATCCGAAAAAAAAATCGATTATTTTTGAGATAGAAATCCTAAGAGTTTTAAGCCGACAATATTAGCAAAAGGGTATAACTGAAATATATAATGGAAAGTCACAGGTAAAATTAAAAACAATCTGATCCCAAATTCATTGATAATCTATTTTATTCACCAAAATTTTAAGACTTTAAAGTTATTAATTAGAAGTGAAATTTCTTTCACTTGAAAAACGCTACAATGTTTAACCGTTTGATTTCTTTCTTCACATTTCTCCAAAGCTAAATAAAATACTACTATGAATTAACTATAAAAAAGGCAGTACATATCGTTTATGTAGATTAATGTGTACTATGCGAGCGTTACCGTACGCAACACACGAAACAAGTATTAACCATTTTTTATTTTAAATTAAAAAAAAAAAAAAAAACATTTTATTTTTCTTTATACAAAGTTAAAAGTGTATACTGTAATTGATACATAGTGGTTAATTCCACAATTAAAAGCCAAAGTTGAAAATTCTAAGAATAAAAATATAAAAAAGTGCGTAAAACTGTAGCGTCCGTGCAAACTCGTTGAGCACCCTACCGTTAAAAAAAACAGCAGTACTATTAGAAAAAACTCGTATAAAAATATATATATATATATTATGGTGGGGCGAAAAATAAAAAGTTTTTCAGATCAACTTCTAATAGTTGCCAAAAGTTGTCTTTGGTGATAGTTAGCTTTTGTGCAAAATTTGAGAAAAATCGGTTAATATCTTCAGGGGGCGCTGCGATCGCAAAGTTTTACCATAGCTTTGTTATGGATTTTATGGTTAAAATATCAAAAATAATGCCTTTAGCTAGTCTCTTTGCGTTTTTTTTACTCAAAAGATGTTTTCATGCATTAAAAGCATATGAAATGACTCACAAACAATATTTTATATGATAGGTTTATATTTAAAAAAAATCATTTTTTTTCACGTTTTTGTTTCTTTTTAAATGTTTCAAATATAAATATATCATATAAAATATTTTTTTGTGAGTTATTTCATATGTTTTGAATGCATGAGTACCTTATTAGTAAAAAAAATCTCATATTATGAGTAAAAAAATTGCAATGAGATTAGCTAACGGCATTGTTTTTCATATTTTAACCATAAAATCCCGATAAAAGCTATGATAAAACTTTGCGATCACAGCGCCCCCTGAAGATATTAACCGATTTTTCTCAAATTTTGCACAAAAGCTAACTATCGCCAAAGACAACTTTTGGCAACTATTAGAAGTTGATCTGAAAACCTTTTATTTTTCGCCCCACCCTAATATATATATATATTCTGGACTTTCATAAAGGTTTCTACAGTAAAAAACACACATGGGCGCCGGCAAAAGCATAAGCAGAGTAGTTGACCCTAACTAAAAAAATTTTTTTACTAAAATAATCAGCAATTTCTTTCACTAACATTTTTTTTTTTTTTTTATTAAGCAAAACATTTTTTTTTCACTAACAAAAATTACCAAATAATTTTTCGACTAAAAATCACAAAAAGAATTCTTTTACTAATTTTTTTTCTTCCAAAACCCAGGAGGTGCAAGTGCATCCCTTTTGCATTCTCCTCCCAGTGTCCATGTTACAAGACAATCGCGAGGAAACAGGACTTCCATTAAGTTTTTAAGTACCGGTACAGCTTTTTCTTTAACCCTTTAAGCGGTCAATTATTTAACGAGAAATGCTTCCAAAAAAGGCATATTTTTTATTGCATATAGTTAAGTACCATACTTAACAAAATAAGAATATAAAGAATTTTTAATTTTTTGTTTTTTTTTTTTTGTTTTTTTTTGTTTTCAATGCTTTTACAATATTTTTTATTTTACAATTTTGGTCACAAAATCCCGAAATATTTGCTTCTGCATGCAGTAATGAATGGTTTACAAATTATGCAAAAATTTCTCTCATACTTACTGTGAATTTTGAGGTTTACAATTTTCCGAACAGTTTGGGAAAACCAGAAAAGGAAATCTGAAAATATCGATGTCCGTACGCCGTACGGGCAAACCAGATGAGGCCAATTTCGGGTAGCACGTACACCGTACGGGTAAACCGCTTAAAGGGTTAATAACTCAGGTAATTTTACTTTAAAATATAACTGCATTGTTACTAGAAAAATTCATGGAAACCAAGTTTCCTAGCGATTTTCCAGTAGTACTACAGTATTTTTTAGAGCAGATGCAGCTTTTTCTTAAGCAACATGGTAACGGTACAGCTTCTTTCTTCTCAAGTAATGCCACAAACGAAGGAGCAAGGGGCGCCCCAAACTAAAAGTTTTGGGAGAGGGGAGATTATCAATTAGCCGAATGAAGTTCCAATTTTACCGAACGATTAATACAAGCATGCACATCTGTCGTACATTTAGTGAGGAAAAACATTACAAAAATAATTCAAAAAACTAAAAAGAACAAAGAATCTCAATGTTGCAATATTGCCTTCAAATCGCCGAATCGTCAGCAAAATGTGCCGAATACAGAAATTATTGGGAGGTCACAGAGACCTCCCATAGGGGCGCTCCTGGAAGGAGCTGTATCGAATCTAGATAAGTTTATAAGTTTAAGAAATCCCAGTTTCTCAGAAATTTTCACCTTGTACTGCATTTGTTTATTTCTTTTTTTACAGTGTAAAAAATATTTCTTACTCCGTCAATGAGCACCAAAGCTCTTGAAATTCCCATCCCCAGGCTCGCAGGGCCCCCAGTAGCCGGGGCCCAAGAAAATCACCCCACCGACCCTCTTTTTTCAGCACTTCTCAATTCTTCTTATTATTAACCCATTAATGCCTAGCGTCCCTTCTTACGGACGGTTCAAAAAGTGTCTGAATTGACCAAAAGTGAACATTTCAACCAAATAATAGCGTTCAATTATTACTTTAGTATTGTTTCAATTCATTATTAACAGATTGCAACACATAATCATTGTAAAGTTTGTTCTGTAGCCAAGTAACCAGTATACAAAATATCTTTGGAAAAAAAATGTCAGGCATTAATGGGTTAAGATTATGGCTCCGCCCTTGAACCAATCAGTTCTTCTCAAAACACGCATTTTAATCACGTCAATAAATTTCCTTCGCTCTCAGGTCCCACTGTCCTTTGATATTCACTTAACCAAGTCTTTCACTCCAGTCCTTCAACGAAGCAATTAATCAGGAGGCTGATGAAAAGCAAAAATATCTCTAAAATAGATCATGAGTGGAAATTAAGAAAGAAAATAAGCAAAAAAACTGATTTTCGGAGCATTACAAAAAAACTGAAGTGGGATGAAAGAAAATACAGATGCGTGAATTCCGAAGGCAATGAGCTGGTCAAAGTACCAACATGTACAAGATCAAAGTACACTTAATTATACAAGTGACATTTCCAATTTTGCTTATGAAAACGAAGTTCAAAATATATCTTCAAGATACGCACACTTGAAAATTGTGATAACCACATTCAAGAAAATAATACGTAAATGACTTATAACATCATTTCACATGTTCCTGCACGTATCATTGGAGAATTAGCAAGTGTTTTATCATCATTTGTAAAAAAAATTGAGTTACATTGTATTAGTGAATTGCTAGTGTTAAGCTCAATTTTATATGCAGTCATCATCTGTCTTCCAGCGCTGCCTGACTCATAGTTGAACCTCTCAAGATGGAAGACTAAGGGGACTGAACATATTGTCCCTTATTCGGTGGTTTGGGAGTTAATGTATGCAGTGCCACCAATTACTGTATTAATTACTCAGCATAATTTTATTCCTTTGTTGTAAGACTCAAGGGCGGATCCAGAACTGTTCCAAGGGAGGGGCGATTGATTTTTTTTCCCACTTGCCCCAGGTTTATTACAAATATATCGGTCTTCAATTTCGAAAAAATTCCAGATCAGAGTCCCGAATCCAAACCACTTCTTATATTATCATCGAAGACCATCGAAAATTACTTTTTTTGAACTTCATAGTCGAAAAAATATTTGAGAAGAATCCTTCAAGGGAGGGGCGCTAGCCCCCATCGCCCCTTCCTTGTATCCGCCCTTGGCAAGAACTTAATTTTTTGAAATATAATGAAAAAACATTATGAGTGGGTTTAATTGATCACCAAGACATAGATCTTACAGTGAAAAAAAAATTTCCATGAATTTTTTTCGCAAGGGGCGGTGTGGTGTCCCATTTTGACCTCACACCCCATCTAGGGCATGAAAGAAAAAACGGATTTCTGCATGCAAAAAGGAACTTATATCATTTACAAAAACATGATTGAATATTTCAGGCAAAATAAAGAAAATTGGTTGACAGGAACGGTTAGCGCAATGTTTCCGGAACTTTTCTGGGCCATGCTCTTTATAATAAAATACATACGCCCCATTATGGTGACACATAATTCATATTGCTCACGATGCAAATGCTTTTTCATGTGTTATGAGCCTAAAAGACCACAGGCTTGGTAAACAAGCTTTCAAAAAATTTACGAATTAAAAGAGAAGCAATATAAAAAATGGTTGGTCAAAACAATAACTCATTTCGAGATAGCTTTCTGAAAAAAAAAAAAGGTCAGATGCTTCCTGGAGGTAATTGTGCCCCACGTAGCGAAACACTGGTTTTGAGTGATTATTCAAATATTATTTATTACTACATTCCTGTTGTTGTTGTCCTGTGTGAGCCAGGCTGGCAATTTGGGGTACACTGCTTCACTTTTCCAACTGTACTGTCATTCCGTGCAAAGAGAGATCAGGGTTGCCATATTTAAGAACTGTAAATACGGGACAGGCTTCAGGGGGGGGGGTGAAGTCTAAAAGTCGAATTTTTACAACCTTGACTTTAACATCAAAATTTTCTCACAAATTTATTCATGAAGTAAAAGCAATGTACAATGAACATATGAATAGAAAATTTATTTGTTACCATTGTATAGTTATTTTACTTCATAAATTAGTGGGAAAAGTTTTCGTACTAAATATTGTGAAAGTTAGTGCGTCTCTGTTATTAACCTCCCTTTTTCCTAAAATAAGGCTAGGTAAAATCATTGTGCCACAAAGATCTACACGACTTTTACAATGAACGACATCTTTGTCAAATGGATCGTCACTATTACTATTGAGTCATTCCATGTCAAGTGGACTAGTGGTCCCCACCCGACCATCTCCGATTTGGATCAAATTTTACAGAGGTATAGACATGCCTATGAAACTAACCTGTGCGAATTTTTAGCTTCCAAGATCCAAATCTGGAGGAGCTAGGATCCCGCAAAAAATGTGGCCCAAAATGGCGGATGAACTTCATGAAACAAGTTGCAATGTTTAGGTCAAGGTTGCAGAAAATTTTATCACAGTGGAAGCCTAATTTTTTTTGGAGCTTAAAGTACTTTTGGTTGTCAACACTTTGCAGTATATTCTTTGAGATTGCGCTTATTAGATTTTGTGTAGCACGTGCCTAAACTTGCGAAAAAACGCGGTGGGCAATTTTTTTCCTGGATTTCAGGTGGTCATAAATTTTTAACCAAAAAACTTCAAAGGTTTATACTTCGTAGTTTTATTGTCCAAATACTTGTTTTTAATGTTTTACAGCTACAGAGCTTAAATATTGTATTTGTAAAAGATATTGGCACCCTAAGTATCGATGAAAACGCTTCTTTTGAAAAATCGCCTGTTTTCAAATCACTATATCTCAGGTTTGTCACCTAAGACCATTTTTTCTTTGGCACCATTAGAAAGAACAGATTTTTTCCTATCGAAATGAGTTTTTTTTTCGATGGTGTTCTTTCGAATAAGGAAGAAAAAATTAGCTTGAAATACTGTCTGTTATGAAGAATTGGCATAATTAGGTTAAGACTGCAGAAAATTTTATCACACTGGGGGCCTAATATTTTTGGAGTTTAAAGTACTTTTAGTGGTCAATACTCTCCAGTATTTTTTGTGAGATTGTGCTAATTAAATTTTGTGTACCACGCATGTTAACATGCAAAAAAACGCGTTAGGCAATTTTTTTCCTGGATTCATAAATTTTTAACCAAACAAATTCAAAGGATCATGTTTCGTAGTTCTATTGTCCAAATACTTGGTTTTAATATTTTACAGCTGCAGAGCTTAAATATTGATTTTGTAAGAGATATTGTTGTCAAAAGTGTCTATTAAAATCATTTTAATGAAAAATCGCCTGTTTTCAACTCACTGTATCTCAAGTTTGTCACCTTCCACTGTTTTTTTGTTGGCACCATTAGAAAGAACAGATTTTTTCCTATTGAAATGAGTTTTTTTTTTCGATGGTGTTCTTTCGAATAAGGAAGAAAAAAAATAGCTCGAAGTATTGTCAGTTATGAAGAATTGGCATAATTAGGCTAAGACTGCAGAAAATTTTATTATACCAAAAGTTCGAACTTTTAACAACTTAAAGTACATTTAGTTGTTTATATAAATACTCTGATAAGAAAAAATCTGTTATTTATAGTAGTACTAACGAAAAGATGATGGAAGGTGACAAACCTGAGTTACAGTTCATTGAAATCAAGCTATTTTTCAAACAGGAATTGCCAATAATTTTCATGTATGCTACACAAAAGCTAATGAGCTGGAAACCACATAATTATTAGAATCTATTAACAACTAAATGTAACTTTAAGTTGTTAAAAATTCGAACTTCTATTATAATAAAATATTCTGCAGTCTTAGCCTAATTATGCCAATTCTTCACAACTGACAAAACTTCCAGCTTTTTTTTTCCTCCTTATTCGAAAGAACACCATCGAAAAAAAAACTCATTTCAATAGGAAAAAATCCGTTCTTTCTAATGGTGCCAACGAAAAAACGGTTGAAGGTGACAAACTTGAGATACAGTGAGTTGAAAACAGCCGATTTTCCACTAAAATGATTTTGATAGACACTTAGGGTGCCAATATCTTTTACAAATACAATATTTAAGCTCTGCAGCTGTAAAACATTAAAAACAAGTATTTGGACAATAGAACTACGAAATATGAACCTTTGAATTTGTTTGGTTAAAAATTTATGAATACAGGAAAAAGATTGCCCACCGCGTTTTTTCGTAAGTTGACATGCGTGCTACACAAAGTTTAATAAGCTCAATCTCACAAAAAATACTGGAGAGTATTGACAACTAAAAGTACTTTAAATACCAAAAATATTAGTCCCCCAGTGTGATAAAATTTTCTGCAGTCTTAACCTAATTATGCCAATTCTTCATAACAGATAGTATTTCAAGCTAATTTTTTCATCTTTATTCGAAAGAACACCATCGAAAAAAAAACTCATTTCGATAGGAAAAAATCTATTCTTTCTAGTGGTGCCAAAGAAAAAATGGTCTTAGGTGACAAACCTGAGATATAGGGAGTTAAAAACAGGCGATTTTTCAACAGAAGCGTTTTCATCGACACTTAGGGTGCCAATATCTTTTACAAATACAATATTTAAGCTCTGTAGCTGTAACACATTAAAAACAAGTATTTGGACAATAAAACTACGAAGTATAAACCTTTGAAGTTTTTTGGTTAAAAATTTATGACAACCTGAAATCCAGGAAAAAAATTGCCCACCGCGTTTTTTCGCAAGTTTAGGCACATGCTACACAAAATCTAATAAGCGCAATCTCAAAGAATATACTGGAGAGTGTTGACAACCAAAAGTACTTCAGCTCCAAAAAAAATTAGGCTTCCACTGTGATAAAATTTTCTGCAACCTTGACCTAAACATTGCAACTTGTTTCACGAAGTTCATCCGCCATTTTGGGCCACATTTTTTGCGGGATCCTAGCTCCTCCAGATTTGGATCTTGAAAGCTAAAAATTTGCACAGGTTAGTTTCATAGGCATGTCTACACCTCCGTAAAATCAAATCCAAATCGGAGATGGTCGAGTGGGGACGATTTGAAAAATTGGTCCAGTTGACGTGGAATGACTCTATTGCTATAACTGAACATAAGACTAAGATGATTACACTTCAGAACAGAAAAATATCATGATACAATCAATTTTTGTATAACTCTATTTCACATTTTTTGTTTACTTATGTTTTTCTCGAAATAATGTTTATTTTTGTAAAATGTTACTCGCAACAAGAATACGGGACTTCAGCCGTCCAGTCTTAAGGCTCCCCGGGACGCAGGACAGTTTTTCAAGAAACGGGACAGTCCCTTGAAATCCGGGACGTCTGGCAACCCTGACACACATGTCATAGGCACTCTTTCATAGGGTAGGCAACCTTTCACAACAACACAGTCACACAAAGAAAGGACAAGGACAGGAGAGAAAAAGTACATCCATGCACTGGCCGGGGTATGAACCCGGAACCTCCTCGTCCACTGTCAGACATCTTTGACCACTGGATAAGGTGGCAGGCCGGCAGGCTACTAGAACCCTGATTATAGGCAAATGCATATGCGAATATGTAATTGCATAATTTTGCCTCTTTTGACGTTAATTTATGTAACTGCATGAAAACGGTAAATGTTTCTACGCTTAACATTCACTTTTAGATATTCTTTTTTCTTTCCTTTTTTTTTTTTTTTGTTCCTAAATGAAAGAAAACTATTTTGTTCCACATGAGAAAAAAAAATTAAAAAAAAATATCGCGCAACTTGAAGATTTTTTTTTTCTGAGTCGGCAGATTTTTGTGCATGCCCTCACTATTTTTTGCGCATGTTGCAACTAAAAATGAAAATTTACCAACAAAACTTTAAAAAAAAAAAAAAATAATAATAATAATACAAAACTATAAAAGCCAGTTGTGTTTTTTATCCAACTGCGAATGTTTTAGTAGCGTGAATAAAACACTTCAAGTGCATAGTTTTTCAATTTTTAGTGCATATTTTTATAATTTTATTGTTCATACAATCCTAGCTCTAATTATAATGCCATTCGGTAATATTGAACTTTTATCATCAAGTTCAAAAACTTTAAACTTTGAAAGTTTCTATTTATTTAATTTAAAAGATTTTATTTTTTGAATTTCTTCCCTTGAGTTTTCTCCCAGAAAGCCAAAACTTGCATCAATTTTCAGCAAATGATAAAAGGCCGCAATCTCGCAAAAAAATCTAAACAGTCATTAAAAATTATCGCCACTTAATCTTGAGACATTCGCAATGCAGGCATTTTTCCTCATAATTTCATTCTTTATCACTTGAGTCGATGTAAACATTCAAGTCGAATTTCTCATTAACTGGATTAAATAACGGGGGCGTCGTAATAAAAGATATATTTTTTAAAGAAATAAATCTGTCATTATAATATTTGCGGCATCAAAGTTCGTCATTAATCTTTTCTTTTTTTTTTTTTTTTTCAATCAGTATTAGATCAAATTGATGCTAACTTAAATGAACAAAAATAACCAACTTACAACTACATATTCAAGGTTTTATTTCGTTATTTTAGGGCTATTTTGTAATTTGTAGCCTTTTTTATAGCTTGTTCAATGTATCTGCAAGGGTGTAACGTTTTTATGTATATATATAAGACCTTAGTTCTTGGAATTTTAGACTTTAGCTTTTAGTTTTGATATATTTGTATCTTCTTTAATTAACGTCGTATAGTTACATAAATTAAAACTAATGAAGCCTGAAAAATTGAGAATCTATCGATACCTCGTTCGACTTTCCGTTCATTGGCGTTCAGAAGAAACATTATGTAAAATGTTTAAAGTTTCTAAAAAATTTCTTTGCATTGAAAAAATAACGATTTGTCCTCGTTACGGGGGTGTGACCGTGCAGTCACACCTGCAGGGGCCGTAGTACCCCGATCGGTAAGGACTCATGACATGAGGATTTCGGGTTCGAACCCAGCAGATCCAAGATCCACCGTCGTTTCTAATAGTGGCTGGGCGACGTTAAATAAGGGTCGTGGTCACAAAGTCCTCCAAGTGAAACGATACCTCTGCGGGTACTGGACCAGAGGTTTGCTCAGCCCTTCCTTGGTCTGAATCAAAAGAACAGAATGCTCTTCAGGGCCCCATCCCGGAAAAACCACGAGTTGTGGTGGATACGGGGACCCTGGAGTGCATAAAATGTGAAGTCACATCTGTAACACTTACAAATGGCGCTCAGACTGCCCCTTTGAAATTTTTAATGACCCATTTCAATGGGGTTGGATATTATTTTTTTTTATGGGGAAAAGGATGCATGAGCACACATATCAGTAGTTCTAGAGGTGGCTAAAAAAATCATACGTTTCTAGGCTTTAATTCAAAGAAGAAAAAACTTTTTAAAATTTCTTCTTCTTTTGTTTGCAAACTAATGAAAGAAAGATTCGTAAAAAAAAATCTGTTTAAAAATTAAAATTTAAAAGACTTAACTATTTTGAGGAATTAATATTTTGGTTTACTACAGAAGACAGGTGGAAATTTGTTATTTAAAATACATGGTTACAATTTTAAAAGCAAAAGCAACATTGATTAAAATTAAAAAGAAAAAAAAATACGTAAAGAAGATACATTTTAGTTTTGAATGATATTCCTGCTCAAACTTGGTTTTCAAATTAACATTACCAATATGATTGAAGTTAAAAACCAAAGCACACACATAATGAAGAAAAAATAAAAAAAACACAAATTATGAAGAAAAGATTGAGTTTTCTTCATCAGCGTTCAAACTTTATTTACGTTGGTTTTAAACTTCAATTATATTTTAGCACAAAGCTTATTTGATAATTTTTTATTCAACAGCAACATGTCTAAAAGGTGGCTTCAGCTATCCCTCTACCCTCCCTTATGGAGGCCTATGGGGAATGCCCAGTTCTGTTTTACGTGATTCTAAGGTTTTGATTTCTAAATCGAAAAAGAAAAGTGAAGCTTTAGGATCAAATACAATTACACATGAAGTCTTTTGAAATTGTATTGTTATCTTTACATTAAGTGCGTTCGTAGTGCATATTACCATTGTAGTGCATATTACCATTGTATTCTCAAGTATTAAGTAAACGAGAATACGCCACACTTAAGATCTTAGTGGTTGACAAACAGTGCTACCACGATTTTTTATTATTATTTTTTTTCATTTAAATTTCATTATTTATTTATTTACTAGCTGCCAGGGAAGCTAGATTAGCTTCCTGCGGCATGTTGATGCATAACGTTCCAGCCCCCCTAACTTTTAAATCGTTCTGATGTTACATTATTTGATATAATTTAGTGTTCACAAGATTTCAAGACGTATTACGCACGTGGCCCGCTAATGAGTTTCATGTTTGATTCAGTTTAGCCTTCGTTCAAAATTCTCATTATCATTATTGGTACTGTTTTATATCAACCACGTTTTTAACAATGGATTTCATGTTAAATCATTTAGGACAAATCGCTTTAAAGTTGACTACTTATTAACTGATATCTTTCTTTAATTAAAATCGTATAATTATATAAATTAAACCTAATGAAGCCTGAAAAATTGCGAATCTATCGATACCTCGTTCGAATTTCAGTTCATTGGCGTTCAGAAGAAGAAGCATAAAAGGAGGAAAGATAGAAAGACAATTTTTAATGTAAGAATTTTTTTATTTCGTGCTTTCGAAATAATTGTAAGTTTATGCATCCAAGCTTGGGCTGATTAAATATGACTTCATAATCAGGGCTGATTAACACCAACAGACGTTTAGTAGTCATGTAATCCCCAATACCATATTTTTAGGCATTAATAGCCTGAACTTCTCCTAAAATGTCAAAATTTGCATAAAATTAAAAATGAGTGCAGGATCTCAGCTCCCGTAAGCTCCTATTTAAACTAAGCCTAGTCTATGATAAACACAAAAAAAGCAAACATATTATGTCTCATCAGAATAAACATGTCCATAAGAGCCACAAAAGCTTTATTGCTTAATTATCTGCTTTAAAATGGCAGCCATTATGCTTGCAACAATACTTGTTCAGACTGCTTTGATTAGCACAAATTGCTTTTGTAAGCAAATTTGACCGGAATTTTCTTTGAGCCCAATCTCAGAAAAATAGTTAAAGAGAATCATCAACGCTCGGTTTTTGTCGCTGGGAGACATTGGCGCGAGAATACACCCTTGGCGTAAATGCATTAACCTAAATTACGGAGCGGATGCCTTGAATTGAAAATCTGAGCAAATGAAATAAAAGAAAAGGAGAGGGAGGAGTGAGGAAAGAAGAAGAAAACTGACCGACCGTCGGTTTCTTAGCCACTCTTCTTTCGATCTTCTATTCAGGTTGAAAGGATGGTTTTTAATTATATTATTAAAGGGAGAGTTTGAGAGAAGAGAAGTTGGGTTGCTCACTGGTTTGTCTTCCGTACCTGTTTCGGTGTATAGTGTATTTTTATAAAGATTATAAATGAGTTTATATTGAAATGCGAATCGAAATTCTCGGATTTTCTATTCGGACTGAAGGATGGTTTTTAATTACATTTTCATAGGGGATTATTAGAGGGGATGTTGTTTGCTGAGTCGTCTTTCTATCGCAAACATATCGTTTTATCTTTATAATTCGTTTTAAAAAATAATAAAAGCCTGCTTATGTAGGCATGCGAATCGAAATTCTTGAATTTTTATTTAGAATAAAAGGATGGTTTTATTGGAGGAGAGAATGTTAATTAGATAGGTTGTTACGTAGTGACTTATTTTTCGTACCTTAGTTCGGTTTATCGTGTACCTTTTCAAAAATTATACAAGAGTTTATATAGACATGGGAGTCAAAATACTTCAATTTTTTATTCAGGTTGAAAGAGTGGTTTCTAATTTCATTCATTGAAGGAGAATATATTTATTGGAGAAGTTATTTACTGGTTTGTCTTTCTGTCGTACATATTTAAGTTTGTCTTAATAATCCGTCCATTATAATTATAAGCAGCAGTTTATATAGACATGTAAATCGAGATTCTTGAATTTTCTATTTTGGTAGAAAAGAGCACTTCTAGTTGCATTTATAGGATGAATTGCTTGTTGAGTTGACTTTTATCGAATATATTTCGGTGAATCTTTATAATTCGGGTCAAAAATGGCTTTACGTCATCAAACTAAAACTTTAGCCACTTTTGCCGCGTATTTTATGTAATTGAGTGCTAACAGGATCCTGATCCAAGCCACTAGAAAATACGGGAACAGGTTCAAATGGTCAGAAAAAATTACTGAATTTTGAACGCCTGTAAAAAAAAGTCCAAGTAAAACTAACGAATTATTATTTCAACAAATTACCCGGGTGAGTCACATTTTTTAAATTATTAATACAGTCACACCATGCATATCTAGTAGCTGCAGCTTGTTAAAACTGCAGTGCTTCCTGCAATTGAATCGTTTATTTCAAACACCAGTAAAAGACAAAATTTCTGATTTCAAGAAAACATTCATATCATCACAGTTCAATTTATTTTACAACAGTTTTACTGAATGAAATATACCTAAATATGTAAGCATTTCGGTTTAAAATAAGGTAACCGTCATCGATTTTTTTAAAAAAGAAGGGTAACTTGTAGAGCTTGCCTTTGACTGCTTTTTGAAATAAAAGGTTCGTTTGTGGAGTTATGAATGTAATACAGGGTAAGAAATACAAAAACGGCATCGCACCAGAAAGAGAAAGAACTAAAATTCTAAGAAAGAGGTTGCTGAAGAAGTTAAAATGGTAGAAACGAACGTACTCGAAAACATTATTTTAATCACGCAGTCGCAAATAATTCTATGAATAACGAATGAAGCCTCAAAGTGAAATGGATACACAACCAAAATAAAGATAGTAAGTTGAACTTCACAGTTTATTTAAATTTCAAATCTGCTGCAACATTGTCACGTTTTCTACAAACAACGACGCTAGCTACAATGTAACAATCCAGCGTAAACAACATCACTATCTGATGAAGACTATAAAAATGAAAGGAAAAAATCCGAGTGGGCAGATCAAGAATACGAAGATGGCAGTGAAGGGGGAAAAAAACAAAAAGCCAAGGTCGCATTATCAGTAACTCCGCAAGTAACGAGGAATCGATGTTTAAAAGTGGGATAAAAAATGCAGAAAGGGTCATTCTTTATTTGCCTTTGATTACAAAACATTAACGCATTGGAGCTTTACGATAAGCTGGATTACGCAAGAATTAATACGCCTCACACGGCAAATTAGTTGCCGAGTGTCTTGACCCCACAGACAGTAATCAGTTGTATCAAAATATCAAGGGTAATGGAAGGCAACCGTGGGAAACGTTGAGGGATTTTATTTATTTATTATTATTTTTTTATATATATTTAGTATAAATTAACTTGTGAAAATTATCCTTGAACATTAGAGGTCATGATTCGATAGTAAGGGTAAAGAAAGAAACATTACGATTAGGAGTATGGCAACTGCTCATAAAGAAATTAGAATGGTTAAGTATCTAGCCAATAAAATTGTGTCTGCCACGAAGACACGCCTTTCGGTTATGCAAGAATAAGTGTCTCCATTTCCAAATAAGGATTAGTTTCAAAAAGACTACATGAATTCAATGTCTCAACCAGAATGTACTTCCTTGGTTATAGAGGGGTGGGGTATAATAATCCCTTTATGTTTTTAAATTGCCATACTACCATACTTGGCTTGGTAGTAGTATTGGTATGGAGAGGGGGTGACACTAAATTTCTTAATTAAATTGAAGAAAAGGAGCATCGTTTCTTTGAATGCGGTTAACATAATACGTTTAAAAACCTCCACATTAGATTAAGAGAAACAAAGTTTATCCTCCCCCCCCCCTTGAATGATAAATAAAACATCAGCATTAGATAGCTTCTAAAACAATTTTTTCTGATAAATTAAGACATTTCAACAATATTAACTATTGATTAGAGATGCACGGAATACCATTTCTGTGAAATACCGAATAATAAATATTCGGTAAATTAGCGGAGTGCTTTTTCACACTGTTGAGTTGGGTCATTTCCGCTGATGGTGCTATATATTTGATTTTTACAATTTGGCAACACTTGTTTTCTCAAACGAATGAAAAAAAAAGCATTCAGTTTGCAAAAGGGGCATTTCACGGTATTTGTGACATAGGGATGTCCGTAAAAAAACTTTTTAAAAGTTTAAAATTTTAATATATATTGAAAAAGTACGTTCTAAAGTATATGAATATCATATTGTTTTCATAGTTCACTTTATATTGTGTTTGTAATTGCACTCAGAACATTGAAAATGCAATTTTCACTGTTACGAACTCGACATTGAATTTTTCTTTGAAGCTGGCTTAAACCGATTTTTAAGCCAAAACTGGTACCTGAGACAGATAAAGTAAAGGCTCACCTCTAATATAGCTAACAATTTTAATCGAAAAGTGCGTTCAATAAAAAATTATGGATTGTGAAAATGATGACTGTAGAGTCCGTAACAATAATTGGAATAAAAGTTTAGTTTTTAAAGAAAAATTCAATGTAGGGTCCGTAACATTGAAAATTGCATTTTCAATGTTCTGAGTGCAATTACAAACATAATATAAAGTGAACTATGAAAACAATATGATATTCAAAAATTTTGAATGTACTTTTTCAATATATATAAAGATTTTAAACTTTTAAAAAGTTTTGTTACGGACACCCCTATGTCACAAATACCGTGAAATGCCCCAAAAATAGAAAAATCTTTGGTATGATTCAAAGTTCGCCTAAGTGGGCCCAGCTCAAAAAAACCCACCCGGGTTTTTTCGGGTTGGGGACACTTGAAAAAACTCACTATGTCGGTAAAGTGGGTTTTTTCTTCTCAAAATTTACTGCATATTGAAAAAAAATATTTCAGACGCAAACAAAATGTCAAACATTTTAATCAATACTAAACCTAGAAATTTGTATTGATTAACCCATTAATGCGTGACATTTTTTTTTTCCTAAGATATTTTGTATACTGGTTACAAACAGTGTTTAATGGACACGAAAAATAATAAAAAAATATTATGTAAAAAATAGTTTTTTATTAAGGAAGGAAAAATCGTCCCGTAAAAGTTACGATAGACCCCAGAGGGTACATACTTTTTTTACTAAAATTTTTTTCTGCCTACGATATAATATTTAAAAAGACATTTTACGAGAAGAAATAAAATCAGCAATTTACATAAACTGGGAAGGTGGGAATATCTTTGAAAAGCTTTTTTTCTTCAGATTGAGAACGATTTAATTTTTGATAAAGGTCATATTAAAACGGCTACAGAACACACTTTACAATGGTTATGTGCTGCAATAACGAATTAAAACAATACCAAGGTAGTTAAAAATGCAAGACAACGTGTCTAAAAGTACAAATAAAAGGTTTAAAAAGAGTTAGAACACCTTTTTTAAACCTTTTATTTGTACTTTTAGACACGTTGTCTTGCATTTTTAACTTTATTAATTGTACAAAATTTTCGACTGCTTTTCTTACAAATACCAAGGTACTTATCGAACATATGGTTATTTGGTTGAAATGTTCATTTTTTGGACCGTCCCTAAAAAGGGAAACTAGGCATTAATGGGTTAATTTAGTAATAATATTTAGTTTGTTACAATATTTAGTTTTGTTCAGTAGCTGGTCCAAACATAAAATTATCAACTCCTGACAACTTATTAGGTATCAGAAACAAAACTGAAGATAAATTTTACATTTATTTATTTATTTTGAAATACTTTAAATTAAAAATAAGCATAATTATTTCAATCAATAAATTCAATATGAATTTAAAGTTTTTTTATCAATTCAAAAAATTGTTTGAATGATTCTTGAAAAAACAAGAAAAAACACTGGTTTTTCGTCAAAAAGCAACGCGGACTGGGCTTTAAGAAAAAATCCAGGTTCTTTCAAACCCTGGTATGAACCCCATGTATCTATCACAAACGTATGTTCTCCTCGACTATGAGGTTAGCATCGACACAGCAATTAAAGAAACCAGAGGCACTCGTAGGATACTTGAAGGGGGAAGTGTTGCCTCGCTACGAGCAGGTGCTGTGCATAAAAATGATTAGATCTTGCACCTGCTTCAAGTAATTAATGGTTTGAAATTCGTATCCCAATGAGCTTCTTGGAGAAATGTCATTATGTGACTGCAGAGAGTGATTATTCCATTAAGAAAAAGTATTAATAGTTTTGGCTGATAACATTTTGATACATTTTCCCGAACTTCTTTTGTCAGAGCAGTAAAATCATAAATTAATACTAATCGGTGGAGAGAGAGGTTCCGCCAGACTGCTATATATATGCACGAATTCAGTAATGAAGTTTTTGAATAATAATAATAATAATAATAATAATAATAACGATAATAACAATTTTTTTTTAAAAAAAGACACTCAAATAAAAAGGGACTTTTTGTGATGCAGACCTCAAATTTTTGAATAGTGTGATTCAAAAAGATAAATGTACTAAAACAAATGAGCATATAAATATTAAGAAGCATTGGTGACAGAAGTTTTGAGATTTAAACTATTTGTAAAAACTCGAAAAATGTACACAAAAATATTGCAACGTAATTAAAAAATATCAATGAAAATAGTAAAAAGAGACATTACATTCGTAAATAGCCGTGTTTGGCTAACAAGGACTAACCCAAGTAGCATCAACTCATCGGATTTTGCTCGGCTGATCATCGAACTCCTCGAAAACTGATCCCGTAACGCACGATGACATCGTTCCGATCAGTATCCGAGCACGATTTTCGATGAGCTACTTTTCATCGGAAACCGATATCCTTCCGATCAACTTTCCCGATGAAAATAAACCGAGCATCCAAAATGATCCTAAATTCATCAGCACGAGACTACACTGCTCGTAAATTGCTCCAAATTGCATCGTATTTCGAGCAAAACTCATCGGATTTTGCTGCTCGGATTCTGTTTGGCCGATGAGACATATTGGAGCAATTCCCGATGAGAACTCTTCGAATCCGATCATCGGCCGATGTGAATTTCATCAGGTTTCGATGAATGGGCGATCATCGACCGATGAGATTATGCTGCTAGGGAAGATTAACAAAGCGAGAATTAATGATGAAACTCGTTTCGTTAGTCTCGAAACGTCTGCTTGCGAATGTTATATCTTTTTATCGTTTTATTTTTTTCTTTTAATTAAGGTAGTCCGAGAAATGAGTGAAAGCAACAAAGTGAGAGATCAGTTTGTAAGCACCTTCAAAAATAAGGTTTCAGAATTTTTTTCCATTGTGATTTGGCAACAATTATTTCCCTTTGCACGATTGCAAAGAGAAAACGACTAGAATAGTTACCAAAAGTAGAATTTAAAATATTTCTCACCCTTATTATTATTATTATTATTTTATTATTTTTTTTAAGATTTCACATATCCATAAAAATGTTTTTACGTTCATGTACCAAATACTACACTCGTCAACAATATTATGAATATCTGAAAATGAAATTCTGCTTAACTGATACGATTAACTCTACCTATTTACTGACCGTATTTAAATAATTTCCAAACTTGTTTGAATCCTAGAAAAAAAATCAACTTCGGCAAAAATTTTGTTGCAAATGAAATTAATTTTATAGAAAGTAGGAAAATAATATCTGACATACATATTATATAACAAATACATAGTTTGAAGTAATTATTTTTGTAGCGAACTAGTGCTGCGTAATAAAACAAAAAGAATGTTTTTTAAAACAGTGAAAATTTGAATACAGTTCACAGATTTAATGACCATTTTAATGTCTTGTTAATAGTATTTTTTAAGCAAAAAGTGAAATTTAAAAAAAAAAAAACTGCGAGATTCAGAAATTTACATGTAGAATGTTACCAAAATTATAATCCAACCGCGACGAGATGGCCGATGTCAATCAAATGAGAAAACAAGTCCATTCCTTAAAATAGGTAGAATTTCTACCCATTCAAATTCCCCCATCAATTGTGAATCCCATTCCTCAATTTTCATTTGCGTCCCTTCCTAAAAATGGAAAATCCTGAAAAAAGGAGGAGTCATAGACCATCTCTGCGAAGTTGAATTGTACTAAAAGTTTTCTGCTACAAAAAAAATAAAAAAAAATATTTATATATATATATATATATATATATATATATATATATATATGTATATATATATATATATATATATATATATATATATATATATATATATATATATATATATATATATATATATATATATATATATATATATATATATATATATATATATATATAATAAAAATGTAAAATATAACTTTTTTCTTTCCACTTGAAAACAGTTGCAATTGCATTGAGAGGAAAATATGTCCGCTTTACTAAAAATGTTCGTTACACGTTTACTGAAGTTTGTTTTCAGGAATATATCCTACTTCAATTCATTTAGTTTTCGACAAAACAATGCATATTTACGCGTATGATTACATCATGCAGAAATCCGGTTAAGACGACCCGGCGTTTGCTTTACTCATGATTAGGGAAATGATTAAAACACTATTTATTTACAGCTGCATCAAAATTAATTACCTTTTGAAAAAAAAAACATATTCATCAACATGAAACAGTTTTTTAAAATCGCGTAGCTCAAGTTTTAATTGGAAAATCAAACAATACTACAGCATATTTTCATTTCATAACGCCAAAAGAAAAATGCATTCAATTTAGAGTACTATTTTTTTTTCACAACAAATAAATGTAAAGCATGAAGAAGAAAAGTATTTTTTGTGCAGATATATTTCAGTCTGATTTAACATAAGATTTATGAGGAGCAACGCTTTTATCAAGTAAACAATCATTGGAGATACCTTAAGAAAAACTATCAAATCAAAGACTATAAAAGGCTTCTATTTTGCCAGCCGAGCAAGAACAAATTATTTTCCCCATGATTACTTTTAATTAATCACGACTTGGAAGGGTTTGTTTTTTTTTTTATTTCTTCGCTTTTCTTTTTTCCCCTAACGTCCTTTTTTTTAATTCCTCTATTTAATCCATTCATCATTCGCATTGAGTATGTAGACATGAACTGCAACTTCCCACGTTACGGTTACAGACATTTCTAATGATAAATTCTAGTGAGAGAAAGATGTTTAGTATAATTAGAAATACGTTTTCTAAGGACTCGTATATTTCATTTTGCGACGTCATAGAAATTCTTTTTGACGAAATTCCCTTATCCTTTTTTTTCTCAAATTCCTTTATAATGAGCAGTTAAGTTTTACAAACAGTTATTTAAGGATTAGTACAGAATTCCGTAATTTTTTTAAAGAAAATAAATAACAACAATAATTTTAATCTCAAATACTTAACAGAATTTATTTATAGTGCTAGAGTATAACCTTAAAAATTAATTTATCAACGTCGGTACTACATTTTAATTTATCGTTTGCAATGAGTTTATGACTATCATTGCTACAATAACAAAATAAATAACAATAATAATTTTAATCTCAAATACTTGAAATAATTTATTTATAGTGCTAGAGTATAACCTTTAAAATTAATTTATCAACGTCGGTACAACATTTTAATTTATCGTTTGCGATGAGTTTATGACTATCATTGCTACAATAACAAAATAAATAACAATAATAATGCTAATCTCAAATACTTGAAAGAATTTATTTATAGTGCTAGAGTATAACCTTTAAAATTAATTTATCATCGTCGGTACTACATTTTAATTTATCGTTTGCGATGAGCTTATGTCTATCATTGCTATAATAACAAAATAATTCTTTTTTATGAGTTAAACAATTTGAAATTTTAGTGCATGAGTTTTTGAGAATTTTTAAAGTGAATAAAGAACTGTGCTAACAACTTGTATACCGTAATTTGTGCGTTCTGAGAGAAAATAATAAAACTCAATTACACAGCCATCATATAACTCATATCAGGAAAGGAACAACATTCACTACAGGAAAGCGAGTAAGATTTATAATAAAATAATTTTAAATTATCAAAACAAAATTTTAATAAGGGAACATACCCACATAAAATGCATAAAAAAAAACAAAATTATCATTGGATTACTCTATTTTTGACAGCAAAATTATCTTCATGAATCTCATTTCCAAATTTGATTGCATTCTGATATTGAAAATAGAAGATATTCACAAAGAGATCATCTCTATCTTAACGTGCTAGTTTACCTGTTCATGAAGTAATGGAAACAAATACCAATGTGTTTTAATTACCAAACACTATGGGTTTGTTAAGATTTCTTACTATTACAAAAGTAGTAGAATTTTTCATTCAAAAGTGATACACGGTTCTTAAAACGGCCAAAATCTATTTTTAGGGAAAACAAAACTCAAAAAACAATGTAACATTTGAAGCTAAAATTTTGGTTATTTGTATACAATTTCGTCCTTTTTATTTCCATCGAAATATAATACAGTCAATGCTCGTTATAACGACCATTCGTTACCAAGACCATCTTAATATAACGACCGGTGAGAAAACCCCCAACTTTATCCCAATCTACTCTTTGTTCTACCTCTTATAGCGAGCACTCGTTGTAAAGACCTTTTTCTGTGAGACGGAGACGGGCGTCGACTGTATTGTTTCAAATCAAAATATTTTCAAACATTAATTTTGTTAATTTTTAGAACACAAAACACGTTTTTTCTGTTAAGTAGCCTTATAGTTTTATAGTATCAAAAAGCAAATAAATAAAATAAAAAACTACCGTAACTCTGGTAATTTAGATATAAAAAGAATTTTTCATCTTTCTTAATAAATTGGCATAAATTAGGCCTGTAACGTAAAAAATATTCAAATGAAAAGAAGTGTTTAAGCTGCCCCCCTCCCCGGGATATTTATACGGGGATAAAAACAGTAAAATGAAGATGATAATAAATAAGGTTTTTAAAAACTTACAAGAAAAAAAAAACAATCGTTTGTATTCGTTTTGAGTAATCTTCGTTAAATTTCCTATTTACATGCCGTAATGTCTTACGTCTATTTCAGTTGATTGATTACCTTTGGAAAATGTGTGAAAATTTCTCATCACTTCGAATAGAAAACAAAACAAGCAACTTCTTTAAACAGGAAACACTAATTAAAAAAAATTAAAAAATGAACAAAAACTTCTCGAATGCCTTGGCCTACATAAACTCACTCTTTTTTTCCTCTCTTTTTATCCCCACTGGGCCCGAACTAGAAGGTGTTACAGGGGCGGGCCTGGTATTTTAACCTGTGCCCGGGTGGTGTTGAGCCGACTGACCCTGCGTGTGGTTAACAGACGCCCCCCCTCCCTTCTTTTTCTTGTTCTATTCCACCCCTCTACTTATACAAAAACTTCCTCCCCTTCTTTCTCATGGGCGGGTGATGAGTTGTGAAGAAAAATAATAAGCAAAATAAAATAAGAACAAAAAAAGAATATTATAACAGTGAAGAAGAAATGAAAAAGAAAAAAAAAAAAAGAAAAATATCGCCGCGTACGTGATTAATTAGCAGTCACGTGAGGACGTATTAATTTGGTCACGTTCTAGTCATAGAGGCTTGAAGAAAAGTTTTATAGTCCACAATTTTTTATTTATATTTTATTTTTTCTCCTCCATCACTGTACTCACACAAGAGCAGTAATCAGTGATCAAGGCTAGCCAAGAAAATGTAAACATCTGCTTTGAATATTTAATTTCTCGGTTTTGTTTTTATTCTTCTTCTGGATTCTTCCCTCGTTCGTAATCCCTTTTGACAGCATGTATTCTGGTTATGCAATAGTTTGAAAACATGTATGGGCCATATTTTGTACCATACAGTACGGGTACTGTTAACGCTATTTCTTTGCAAGAAGAGTAAACTACTTCCCACCACCCCCCTCCCTTTACCAATTTCTACGTTTCTTTCAATGTTCCGAAATTATTAAGGCGTACCGAAAAACATAAAACTTTCCATCTGTTATTGGAGCAGTCGGGCTCGTTGGATATGATTCGAATATTTTAATACTATTGATATTTTGTTTATTTTAATTTATGATCAACAACTAGCATCTGTGCTCCAACAAATCCTACAATGAAACTACATGATACAGTTATATTTACCAAAATTAATTTTAGAAACAAACTTTATTAGAAACAATTGTTTTGGCAGTGCGAGTAACTTTCATACGTACGCAACTTATTTTTTTAAAATAGTTTCACGGAGAAAGGAGCGATAAATTGAATTACTGTCTTAAAGTAAGTTCTTTTTACTTATAACTATTATTCATAATTCTTTATTTTTTGTAGTAAAGAGTTATTCCATAGTGACTAACGTAACATTCAGAGCTGATTTTGTAACTCTTTTTACTTGTAACTTAAAGGATAAAAAATATTTTTTAGTTATGCTGGTGGATTTAAATCTACATAGTATCTATGTATCATTTCTGCTAAGAGTTTAAAACAAAATTACTGACAGTAGATATTTTTTCAACCAAAATAGCAGCGTGACTAACACATTATTTTTTTAACCTTGAAAATTAATGCTCATGTTGTGAGGCAAAAAATCCTCAAAGTTAAGCAAGTGCTAAAAATTGAATGATATAATTCAAAAATGTGTAAAGTTGTTTTTTATAAAAATAAAACACATTTGTTAAATCTTAATTTTTTTTAGTCTTAAGTGTCACTTTTACTCAAGATGGAGTGTGACTAACGTAACCATCGAATAACAAGCAGTAAACACACTACAAACTATTTATTATGGCTAATCTCAGTAATAATTACAATACTTTCTCAATTTTTTTTTAACTTCTTATGTTGTATGATCTTCATTTATTTATTTATTTTTTTTAATACTTTTTTCACTTCGGTATTTTTTTTTCTTCGGCTGAGGTTGACATTTCTATGGAATGACCCTAAAAGGAAAAAAAATGATAGCAGGCTTGCCAACCTTACTAAGTATAGTAGGAGGGGGGGGGGAGAATAAGAAGGAAGCAGGAGACATTTTTGCGCCTCGAAACCAATGAAGGCTTGTATAAAATCAATAACTGTCATGTTTGCTAGTTATAAGAAAAATTATAAACACGATATAGCATTTATATTTTTCTGTCAACGATTTTTTAAAGGTAATTTAAAATATTTTTTACTATAACAAATATCAGATTCCTTTGCTTAAACAGTCCTTATGTTAACTAAATTTTCCCTACTAAGCTGAAAGTGAAACTAAAATGACCTTTAACAGTCAAAGGTCGAAGACTTACTAAGTTACTTAAGAAACAGCAGAAATTAAACTATAGGTAGGGGGCCAGATATTGAACCCGAAAGTAGGAGAAAAGGCATGTCTGTGATAACATTTTTTTCGACAAAAAACGCGGGGTACGTTGGTTCACTTATAGAGAACAAAAAAAAAAAAAAAAAGTTCCTGAGCAATTAGAAAAACAATATTCTAGTTTCAGCGAAACAGTGAACGTAATGAAGCCCCAAGCTGTGCTGATTGTTTGAGTAAATTTAATGGTTCTGGCATTAAATATCACAAAAGTAGAAGTTCGTCGGATTTTAGTGCTTTAAATTTTACGTTTTTTCCATTCTAAACACTAAACAACATAAGTTCTGTACAGTATTGGCTAATATTAAAATCAACGGTAAGTTTAAGTAATGCAGATCAACATACTACGGGCGTAAGATACATTGATTCACTTTGTCAGATTTTATCAAAAAATAAAACAAGTTAATAAATTGAACACTTTTAGAAGGAAAAAAAAAGTGGGATGGTGAGAAATATTAAATGCAACTCAAGTTTAAAATTCCAGGAATAAAGAACAAATTTATGAGTAAAACAGTCAAACACGAGCAAATGCATTGAGAAATATGCATTTTTTCTTCTAAAGTAAATGGAGGGAAAAGTCGCTATTCAATAACTTCCAAGCAGTGGTTGGAAAAATTACATTTTTTTTTGTAGCGAACTACAACTACAACTATTTTGTTATAAATGTAGTTAACTACAACTACAACTACTTTTTTCTAAATGTAGCGACTACAAACTACTTTTGAATTGTAGCCGCTACTTCGCTACTTTTTAAAAAATAAATTAAAAAAAGCATACACTGTTTGATGATTCACCGAAAAAATTCCGTAAGAGGCTGCAAGTGGTTTATATTGATAAATTAACTCATTTGAATATTTAATACAACTAGGAATTGTTTTTGAATTTACATGTTACTTTTCCTTTTTGTTACTTTTTTGCTAAAATTTGTCCTTTTTAGATTTTTTTACAATTTTTACGAATATTCGCCACAAGAAAGAATCCAAAAGTTGAAAGATTGAAATAATTCAACCTTCAATTATTTCTTTTTTAATTTCTTTGCTCAGGGAATATTTAAGACCATGAAAATTATTCGAAGGAATATAAAAATTATGAAGCCAAATAAACCAATGACATCAAACAAATAGAATGTATCCGTCAAAATGATGTATCTAAGAATCAGCTCATATTTTTATGGTTCTTATTTCTCATTGCTTCCACTGCTGATCTCGTGCAAGACTTGCACTAGTCAGAGTCAATTAAACCTTGTTTTTCCCTTCGCTCTCTCTCTCTTTTCATTTATTTATTTTTTTTTTTAATTTAAAAGTAGTTTCCAGAAATCGCTACAAACTACTATTTTTTTTTTTTTTTTTGTATCGCTCTATTCACTACACTACTTTTCTTCAAAAGTAGTGCGCTACGCTACAAACTACTAAAAAATGTAGCTACTACAGTAGTTTCACTATTTGTAGCGCGCTACTTCCGACCACTGCTTCCAAAGCACGAAAAATGTCTCATAATTGCTTGACCTTTTTCATACCAGCCATAAGCACCTTCCTAATTCTCAACCATATTCCCCACCAACAACACAGAGAGTGAACTCTCGCCTGATGACACAAAGCAGGGGTGCCCAACTCTGCCCCAATTCTCAGCTGTAAAATCGTCTGTCATCCTTGAACTTGGCCCGGGCACCCCCTCCCCCATCCAGAAAGAGGGTCTGAATCACGACCAGCGCTCAAAGCGTTTCCGGTGTTGTGCCTCCTTGGATAAACACGGGACCACGGCAGCAAAGCGGCATGTACGGCGCGTATTCTGCGGTTTGGGCTCTTTGATATGGAAAATGAAAGTCAATGGTCTTGTGGACATAACAGTTATCAGTATTTTCGCAGTGAGAAATAGGTAATTAATAGCAATATGTAGACTTAAAAAACATATATTTTAAATTTATTTGATCGAAGATGAAAGTGTATTTTCCTAAAAGTTATACTCTTTGAAAAAGAAAAAAAATCAGTATTTTCGCACAGGGAAAAACGCAATTAATAGCAATGTTTAGACTTAAAATACAGATTTTTACTTATTTTTATTACTGTTATTATTATATTATTATTTTTATTATTATCATTAATATTTTGATTAAGAACGAAATTATTATTCCACTAAGCGTTAAGCTCTTTGAAATGGAAAATAAAAATAAATGCACTTGTGCGGACCGTAGTAATCAGTATTTTCGCCATGAAAAAAAGGAATTAAAGCAGTGGATAAACTCTAAACTGTGTATTTTTCAAAATTTAGTATTCATTATTTTTGAAATCGAAAAATGCAATTAATCCCAATGTCCTAACACAAAAATATAGATTTATTTATTCATTTTTGTTTTAATTACTTAATCAAGAAAAGATTATTTTACTAAATGTTAGAAAATAGAAATAAATGCTCTTGTGCATGTCATAGTAATCAGTAATTTCACAAAGACAAAAAGAAAGTAGTTAAAAGCACTGTATTTCCTCCAATATATGCATATTCTTTAAACTTTCGTTTGATTTATTTGATTAAGAAAATTATTTTCCTGCTAGTTATGCTCTTTGGTTGGTTGGTTGTTTTGAGTTTACTGGCGCAAGAGCCTTTGTAGGCTATACTGCGCCAAACAATAACCCATAAAGCATACAAAATTTTAAGACATACACATAGATGTCTTATGCTCTTTGAAATAGAAAAAAAATATATTTTTCTCTTTGTCACAGAAATTAGAATCTTCGCAGTTAAAAAAAAATGTTCAATTTCTAAAATACATTTATTTTTATATTTCTGGTGTAATTATTTCATGAAAGATGAAAGTATAATTTCTCTCGGAAAGTTTTCGCTTTGGAATGAAAAATACAAATGAATGCTACTTTGCTAGCCGTGATAATCCATATTCTCATATTTCAAAGAAAGTAATTAAAAGTAATTTGTAAGCTTTAAACTCTACATTTTTATTTATGTTTTAATTATTTGATCAAAGATGAAAATCTAATTTATCTTGCAAATAAATTTTTCTTTTTTTAATTTTTTGAAATGGAACAAAGTATTCAAGCCACAAAAACAGCGTTTATAACATAATTTGGAATGATTATTAAACTCCAATGTAATATTCTTTACTTCAGAATATTTTGCTGAAGTTGAAAAAGTTTATTTTTAAGTCAATCAGTAGGAAATGTAGCCACTTGAAAATAAGAAAACTTATCAACGTAACAGACAAATTTTGCACAAAAAGAATGCTAATTTTTCAAACAATTAAAATATAAAGATCTCCAGCGTGTAAAACTATTAATACGGATTTTTTTTCTTCGGTTTTGTGCAAAAAATATTAAGCTTCCTTAAATTACGAAGCGTATAAAGCTCGGATGAGTTTTCGGAATCCGAGAAATTTATCTTTTCTCGAATGGTTTTCCATCCAAGATCACACTTCATTGTAGTAAAAAAGGGACTCCTTACAACCCCAAAACACAAGTCTGCAGTCGGCGAATACTTAAGAGATGAAATGCTGAAAAACCTCAATTTACATTCCTAGAACACAGTATTTCTTCAATTTTCACCATTTACTATCATTCGACATCACTGAAGACACTTGTTTCGGAATTAAAAGAAACCCCCTTTTTCAGTGCAAAGAAGTGTAAGCATTAGGATGAAAATAATCCGAGAAAAGATGAACCTCTTGGATTCCAAAAAGTCATCTGAACTTTTCTCGAATGATTCTTCATTCTAAAGTTCCCACTTCATTGCTTTGAAATAGGGCTCGTTGTAACCACGGAGCACGTTTCTGAAATGTGCAACTTTTGTGCGATGAAACGTTGATAAATGTTAATTTACTTTTCTAACACAAAGTATTTGTTCAATTTTCCCCATTTACTATCAATCGAGAATAAAAAAATAGATTTGACTGAATGATAGAGAAATTCGATTTGCCTTCCACAAATGGACAGCAAATCGAAGAAGAAGATGGGCTGAGTCCCTCTAATAGAAAGAGGAACTCTAATGAATCATAGAACTCAGAGGGAATAGGGAATTAAAATCGGCACGCGTATTAATTCCGAGCATATCCCATCACCATTTCCGTTCATGACGACTGTGCAGGCTCCATTGCTGAAAATGCCAGAGCTCAAGCTGTAGACGAGATACCTTTACGATTACTGAAGACACTTGTTTCGGAATTACAAGAAACCCCTCTTTCAGTGCAAAGAAGTGCAAGCTTTAGGATGAAAATCATCCGAGAAAAGATGAACCTCTTGGGTTCCAAAAAGTCATCTGAGCATCGGATGATTTTTCATTCTTAAGTTCCCACTACATCCCTTTAAAATAGGGTTCGTTGAAACCACGAAACACGTTTCTGAAGTAATCTGCAACTTTTGTGGGATGAAACGTTGATAAACTTTAATTTACTTTTCTAGCAAAAAGTATTTGTCCAATTTTCACTATTTACTGCCATTCATCTTTAAGAAATAGATTTGACTGGATGAAAGAGAAATTCGATTTGCCGTCCACAAATAGACAGCAAATCGAAGAAGGGGAGGAGGGGTGATGAGTCCCTCTAATAGAAAGAAGAACTCTAATGAATCATAAAAGTCAGAGGGACGGGGAATTAAAGTCGGGACGCATATTAATTCCCAGCATATCCATCGCCAGTTCCGTTTATGACGACTGTGCGGGCTCCATTACCGAAAACCCAGCGGTCAAGGCACAGCCGAGGGTGCTTAATGATCCATTCTGCCGGTCCGTCAATGGCAGCGCAAAGTAATTACTGCAACTGCCCACGAGGAATAGGCCCCACACAAATATTTCCCATTTTTTTCCCCTCTTCTTCCCTTATCAAATGAGCCGCTATTCACAGCCGGGCAGACAGACAGACGGACGGACAAAGTGTGTTTGCCTAACAAAAAGTCGGAGGCATCCCTACTGTCCATTCATTTTCCCCTACGTGGACAGAAGGAAGAGGGAAGAAAGGGAGAGAGAGAAAGTCCAACTGGTCATCAAGCGCACGGAAGATAGGAGAACTTCCATATTTCATTTATTTTCTCCTGCTTTCCATATTTTCCCCCTTCCGGTGCTCGCCCCCCCCCTGCCCCCTCCCCTCATTTCTCTGTGTGTTCCTTTGGCTGCGGCCATCACCACATTTTTCGTTTTTGTTCCGAGGCGAATGGTTCAAGGGGTGTTGCGCTCAGTGTAAAACGCCGATGGAACAGAATTACTGGTCCAGTAAAACGATTTTTTTTTTTCTTGTTGAGAACTTCACAGAGAGAAGTTAACCTCTTGAAGCACGAGTTATTTCAGAAAAACTAAAAAAATTCGTTTTGACGGCAAATGGAGCAGGTATAATGCAAGTTTTTTTTTTTTTGCAGTTTAACAATGACTAGGGGGGGGGAGAGTCATAAAAATATTAGAAAAAGAAAGTGTAAATAATTTCGTTGCATGCTTATTTTGAATTTCTAATTTTAAAAGAAAATTAAAATAAATTATCATACTTGCAAGGATAAGAACGGCTAAAAAATCAGTTCGGCAATAAAAATGGTGCATTACTTTTTTCCATAACAAAGAACTATTAAACTGAAGAAAGCGTGGTTCAAATACCTCTCATTTCCTGCATTTTCTTCACTAGAAAGGGGGGGGGGGCTAGAATTAGCTAGTATCCTGAGAACTTGTGAAACTCATCACATTAAAAAAGTTTGACTTTACAACTTTGGTAAATCAAAAATATTAACAATTCGTAGTATCTTCATAGCGCTATTTTTAATCGGAGCCATTTGCAAACATCAAGAGGCAGAAAAATCATTCATAAACATATTTATTAAAAGGCAAAGCCTAATGTAGTCATTAAAAAGATAAGACTCGTGGATTCAATTACTACTTGAGAATGAAATCCAACCTGAAACAACAACTCATGCACTATCACCTCCCCACAGTCAAGCGAAGAACAAATGGTAGATGGACAAAAAAGGAGTGGAGCGGGCTATCCAAAATCCTCGTACAAGTTCACATTTTTTGATACGTGTTTCGACCTTCAATTCGCTGTCATTCTAGAGGAGTTTAAATGACATAGATAGCTAGATAGATACGATGGCCTTTAAAAAGATAAGACAGTTTAATTTGCATCATTTGGTAATGAACAGTGGTTTTCTCTTTAATGTGATCATATGTTACGATTGTGCTGTTTTTTTAATTGTTTTCTTAATGGACTTGGTCGCTTTTTTATAGTCTTCAATATTTAATTGCTCCAAAATGAATATCACTTCTCTAAAAAGATGGAATATTTTTGCTTCGTGGAAAAAACCGAGCTATTTATCTGGCATAAATCGGTAACAAACATACGATTTAGAAAAATCATTTACAGATATCTTTATTAAAAAGCAAATGCTAATAACAAGTTAGTCTTTTCTTCATAAAAAATAATAATAATAAAGTCTAAGACTCATGCATTCATTTACCACGTGAGAACTTAATCAAACCTGAAATTAACAGCTCATGCACAATCGCCTTCCGCTCATCAAAGTAGAAGAGGCAAGTGAAGAATATATGGTGGATGGACGAATGAAGAGTGGAGAGGGCTACCCAGGTTTCGAGCAAATTTTTAAGTTTTTATACCTTGTTAGACCCTCAACTCGCTTCCGTTCTCGACGAATTGCAGCCACTCGGAGCTATAGATATGGTTGGATTAAATTAATTCAATTGCCATCAATAGGTGACGAATAAGTGCTCTTCAATATAACCATATAACACGATAATTTTTAAAGAAATTTATTGCTATTATGATCTTCATTGTTTTCTTATGATTCACTCCTCTACAATAAAACTCACTTGTCTAAAAGATGCTATGGAGTACCTTTATCCCGACAGAAAAAAAAAAATCCCAGCTGTGTTACTCGCATAAATCCTTAGCAAAAATAGCGATTCGGAAAAAATCATTTACAGATATCTTTATTTATAAAGCAAAAACTAATAACAGGTAGTCTTATAAAAAAATAATAAAAACTCGTGCATTCAATTACCACATGAGAATGAAATCAAACCTGAAATTAACTGCTCATGCACAATCGCCTTCCCCCCACAGGGCAAGCGAAGAATAAATGGTGGACGGACGAAAGAGGAGTGGAGAGGAGAGGCCCTGCTCGCATATCTCATCTGGACATTGGGCAAGTGGCCTTGGGCAGCGTCGGTTCGATAGGGACGAGATCATTAATTCTGTGCATTACATCGGAATGGACAATGAAGATATCGGGACAGCGCGCAAGCTCTGATGAACGGGGGGGGGGGAGGGGGTGCTGGCCCCCCACAATCTTACTCGGCTGGGTTGCTTCATCCATTAAGAAGATAGAAGGCTAATGGTTGCCCGGCCTTGGCTCAAGATATGGTGAATTCCAATCAGGCGACGCTGACCGCACTTTATGACAAGTAGTGGACCCTTCCCCCACCCCCCTTTCAGTCCACTTCTGGCCCTTCTTGAAGATACATATTTCATTTGCAGCTCTTGGAGGAGAGAAATGATGGTCTTTGGGAGGATGGAGATTAGAGTGATACCATTGTCTACCCTTTTTTTTGCGTAGCAGCAACTACCCAGCTCTGGAAGGCAGTGGTCAAGCTGATCAATTTTACTTTCCAGAAGATAGTGATTAATTTCAGACCTAAATTTCAACGTGTGACTTAATTTACATTAAAAAAAAGGCGTAATTTGAAGCTTTACTACGCCAGTCTGTATATATAAATATAACTTATTTCTGAATAAATAATTAGTGAAGCTCTTTTACTAATGGATGCAACTTTTATGTGACAGTGTAAGATTTAAAGTTAATGTTCTTTTTCAAGTTATAAACCAACAAATTTCATCTCAACTGAGACACTGTGTTTTGAGGCACTGCTGTTAATACCCATTTATAATCATGATTACTTTCAATTACAATGTAGCACTTTTGTCACAAAATCTTACGCGATAATCGCTCTTTTTTTTATTGGTTTATTTTTTTAATAAATCAAAAACATGGGCGGAGCGAGAAGAAAGCTACCTTTCATAACAAGTCCAATTTTTATGAAAAATAATTTACCTTGAAAAAATGTAAGTTTAAAATCCCCATTATCAATGGAAAAATAATTTACTTAAAAAAAAAGTTTAAAAGTTCCTTTACCAATGGCTTAAAGGTAATCGATCAAAAACCACTAGATCTTTAAAAAAAAAGCGAATAGAAAAGAATTGTTTCAAGTCAAAATCCTTAAAAGTTCCGCCCTTCGGAACTATAGATTTTGAAAAATTGACTTAACAGGCTGTGATTCTAAAAGACCCAATTGTGGTTGCATTAGTGGTCAGAAATAAATATTAAATTTAGCAACTTTTAGTAACGAGACAACAAATTTTTCAACTTTTAATCGGAACAAAAGGAGTGAAGGAAATTTTCTTTCGTGAGAAAATGTAGAGCCTCAGATATAGTGTAATTTCATTTAAACGCCATGAAAACCAAAGGTTGCCAGACTAGTTCCACAGTGAAAACTTGAACATCATTAGTATACCCGTTTAGAGCAACCAAGCAAGCATGGCAAAGGAGAAAAAAAATACATTTCAGGTAAATGCCCAATCGATTAATTCTCTTGCATACATTCTTTGTGTCATCAACCCGCGAAAAAAAAGCAGCAATCTAAGTCTGTAGCTTTATAATCTGTTTGAGCTTAATGAAAACGCGCGCCGGCTCAAAACTTGCAGTTTTTCGAACTGTCTGGTTCATTTACGGATATAATTTGACTATCAGCCCCCGTAATTGCGATGTTTTTGGAGTCCCAACACGCACGTGCTGCAATTGTTTTCATTTCTTGCCTTTTTGTTTTGACTCAAACTTCGCCATTTTCGCGATGCGTTTCAGTGAGTACGATTATAAAGTGTTCGGCTTTATTTTCATGAGGCCTTTTCCAGTATGGTGGAAAAGAAGCTAAGACATTTGGAGGCGGGGGGATTTTAGGGCTATAGAAATGAAAATGCCAATATAAGCTTTACATTATTTTTTTATATTTTTAATTTTTTTGTTAGTATTATAATTTTAAGTATTTTTATTTTTATCCTATTTTCATTTTATGCTTTTTTTATGCATTTTATTCATTTTTTTAATTTTTTTTAAATTGTATTTATTACTATTATTATTTTTTTTTTTTCTTTTGAATTATCTTTCCAAAATTATATATTTTTTTAGTTTTCAATGTTCCGAAAGTTATTTGCTTATTATTTTCAATTCATTCATATTTCTGTTTTAAATGAATGTAATAATTCTGCAATATAATCTGCAGGAGCGAAAATTGAAACTTATTTCGGGAGGGGCCTAAGTCAAATATAATGAGAATTTAAAAAAGTTTGAAAATATTGACGCAATAATTTTTAAATTTTTATATACATCAAATGACGTATTTTTTTCGTACATATGTATCTACCCAAGTAACACAAATAACGTTCAAACCTTTCACAAACGGTTTAAAATGGTTGTTACAACATTAACAACCATTTCACAACTTTTATAAAATGAAATGTGCTAATTTGGGTATGCACATGCATACCGGGAGAAGCTGAAAATAAGTTATCTATAAGTTCGTGTTGGCAATGCTGTACTTGGGCAGGTAGCTCCCCCCCCCCCAAGAAAAGCTTTCCCCTCCCAAAAAATGTGTTTCTTTTTCGTTTTTTTCCCGGAGCGTCCTCCAGACCCCAAGATGAGTCCCCCAAAATATTTTTTCTCACTACAGCGGTGACCAGGGGTGCCCATAGGGGGGAGGGGGGATTATGGCGCAAGATGCGCCATAAACATTTTTTTTGGGGGGGGGGGGGAGATTTTTTTTAACTAATTTATTTACTTATTTAAATTATTTTTTAATTTATTTTTAAATTAAATTATTTACTGATTTTTTTAATTTAAATTATTATTTTCTTATTTATTTATTTATTTGTGTGTGTGTGCGTGCTTGGAATAGACATTCCAAGCACGCACACACACACAAATGGAAAGGAAAGTCTCTGGAAAGGAAAAAATGGTCTGGAAAGGAAAAAAGCGATTTTATTCTGCGCATAATTAGTACTTTTAAAAAGTTAATTTTTTATTTTTTTTAAATTATAACTATTATTTTTTTCTATATTATTTAAAAAAAATAATAAAGACTTTTAAAAAATAAATAAAATAAAAAAGAGGGGCAAAAATAAAAATAAGAACCACAAGAGGGATATGAAAATTTGGGGGGGGGGGATCTGCACCCCTGGTTCTGTAAGTTCTCAGATATCTGTCAAGATTAAATTTTATGACTTGATTTTGAACTGGCATTATCGCTGAAACTTTACCATTACTACCTACGCCACCAATTGATCTGTCAATTTCAACCATTTCTCCCGAAGAAGACAAAATTTATTAGTGCTTACCTCGATCAAACCATTAAAAATCATACAACCGAACACACACCGAATATTCTAATTCCAACTTATTAATATCCCTCTAACCGATATTACACACGATTATTAATCATTACCGCAGTTAATATCAAATTACAAGTTCGCTGATGAAGCAAAAAAATGAATAAAATTCACAAGAGTTAATTTTTCTCATTTCGCTTTCCTCTGCCAATGAAACAAAAAAAAAATCATAAATATGCATGAGGATCATAAATAATTTTCTTAATAAAGCGGAGCTCATGATGCAGTGACAAGAGAGTCAATGAAAGATCCCATAATCATGGTGATTAAAATATTTCTGTATGCGTTCGTTACGCTTCAAGCATGACTTGCTAATTTAATTCCGAGCAATGAGCCGCGCTTGGCCTTGAATTAGAGCCATCATTGCTTTCCTGTGAGCATCTATTTAATTAAGTCTCCGTCTTGTGCCGGATCGAAGCCAAATTTACAAGAATACGCCAATAAATGTTTTTAAATTATTACAAAAACGGGAATGAGTGTTCTTGGGAAAATATAAAAGCATTTATTTCATTAAATTTTGGTCTAGCCGGATCGACACAAATTTTACAAGAATACTTCGGAAATTTTTGTAAAGATTGGGGATGAGAATTGTTAAAAAATAATAATGCATAAAAATATAATTGCATCTATTTAGTTAAGCTTCTGTCTTGCCGGATCGACGCCAAATTTACAAGAATACGCCAAAGAATGTTTTTAAATTCCTCACAAAAATGAGAATGAAATGCAAATTGACACTGAAATACGATAATAGGGAGATATATGCATCAAATTAGAGAGAGACTTTGCATGAATAAAAACTTAACGACAATAGTTTGAGCACAATTTTTTTTTTAAATTTATGTAGAAATTTCTCATTTTGTCCTGTACAGTAGGGTGGGGCGAAAAATAAAAAGTTTTTCAGATCAACTTCTAATAGTTGCCAAAAGTTGTCTTTGGTGATAGTTAGCTTTTGTGCAAAATTTGAGAAAAATCGGTTAATATCTTCAGGGGGCGCTGCGATCGCAAAGTTTTATCATAGCTTTTTATCGGGATTTTATGATTAAAATATGAAAAACAATGCCGTTAGCTAATCTCATTGCATTTTTTTTACTCATAAGATATATTCATGCATTCAAAGCATATAAAATAACTCACAAAAAATTATTTTATATGATACATTTATATTTCAAGTATTTAAAAAGAAACAAAAACGTGAACAAAGAGATTTTTTTGAAATATAAATATATCATATAAAATAATGTTTGTGAGTCATTTCATATGCTTTGAATGCATGAAAACATCTTTTGAGTAAAAAAATGCAATGAGATTAGCTAACGGCATTGTTTTTCATATTTTAACCTTAAAATACCTATAAAAGCTATGGTAAAACTTTGCGATCACAGCGCCCCCTGAAGATATTAACCGATTTTTCTCCAATTTTGCACAAAAGCTAACTATCACCAAAGACACGTTTTGGCAACTATTAGAAGTTGATCTGAAAAACTTTTTATTTTTCGCCCCACCCTACTGTACAGGATCCGAAATCTGCAGCTTTTAGGTAAAAAAAAATGATTCAAAAGAGGTATGAGCTTGTTTACTCTCATGGGTTAACAAATATTAATTGAAGTAGTAGGTAAAAATTGGTAATGTTTTAACTTATACTCGTAATTCTTAAAAGAAGGCAAATAAAATAAAAATATTTCAAAAATGATCAGAAATAACAATTTTTATATGAAAGGTTTTGTTTTTGCACTTGCTATTGTGTTTCAGGGAAGGGATTTTTTTTCCGACATACTAAGTATTGAAAAATCCTATTTTTAGGAATTTCGTTTTGAAGAAAATTCAGGAGAAATTTACTTCATCAGAGAAATAGGGAGAAGGTATTAAAACTGTGGAGTTTCACTAATGAATTGGGGAGGATTGGCACTCATAAAATGAATATTATTCAATAAATAAATAAAGAAAGAAAGAATACACAAAATAATACTTGCTTTGAGTATAATTAAACCGCGACGAGATGGCATGTGTCAATCAAATGAGAAAACGAGTCCATTCCTTAAAATAGGTAGAATTTCTACCCATTCAAATTCCACCATCAATTGTGAATCCCATTCTTCAATTTTCATCTGCGTATCACCCCTTCCTAAAAATGGACAATCCTGAAAAAAGGAGGAGTCATAGGCCATCTCTGCGAAGTTGAATTATAATGATTGATTTAAAGCACAAGGTGTTTTTAAGTCACCATACATTTGGCTTAAAAGAGTTTTACTACGAAATGTAAGATATCTAAGGTACCCCAAAGGCCACCCCAAAGCAACCATGAGATCTGAATTCATATGTTTTTTGTAATGTACTAGGCGTGAAACTTTCCACACAGTTTACTACAGCCGACGCTCGTTATAACGACCACTCGTTACAAAGACCATCCCAATATAACGACAGGTGTGAAAAACTCCAACTCTATCTTAATACACTCTATATTTTACGTCTTATAGCGACTACTCGTTATAACGACCTTTTTAAGTGGGACGGATATGGTCGTTATATCGGGCGTTGACTGTATTATGTTTTGTTTCAAAACAACATGCACAAAGCAGTGATACATTCTTCAGGCATACATGCACAGTACCAATCATTATATCTGCATTCATACCCCTCACATTCCAGCCGTCAAATAATTAGCGAAACGACATTTTTTAGATTCGAACAGGGCTCGCTCTCTCCACCGGCTGCGAGATGTTATCTTGATGTGAGATCTGCTGGCAGTAGTGGCAAGGAATTGTGCCTCTGCCCAGAATGAATGAAGAATTGCTGCCTTCCCCCTTTGCTCTTTAAAGCCTCTAAGAGACATTGTGGAGATAAATAAGAGGAAGTTGAGATAGATTTGTTGTTGGAATTGTAAAGATTACAAGTGGAAAGTAATGCTGCTGTGTTTAAAATTTTGAATGAAGACTGCATGTTTTTTGTGTTTAGTAAGGGGCTGTTCATATATGTCGCACTTCCCCCCCCCCCTTTTAGAAAGTGTCACATTTTACCTTAAACCCTCTCCTCCCTTTGTCACACGTCACGCTGCTTTTCCTAAGCAAATTGTTCTTTAACAAAAAGTGTGACGTCACTTTTCTTGTTAACCCTTTAACGGGCAGTTTATTTCTTGTAATTTGTACTATTTACGAATATATTTTACAAATATATTTAGTATATACTAAATGTATTTAGTAAATTCTAAAATCTACTAAAGGAATTGAGTATTAAAGGATGTGATTACTATACATTAGGTAAAAGAGAGTACCTTGGACATTTAAAATAATTGATGAAATTGTAGTAAGTATACATACCACGGTCTTACAAAGGGTTAAGAACTGTCTATAAATAATTGTACACCTTTTTTTAAAAGCATTTTGACTATTTTTTTCATCAAATGTCACACCAGGGTTCCCAATCAAGCTCGAAACCACGAGAATTTCTCACTCAAAAAAAATCTCACACACAAAAAAATCAGTGCGGGATTTTCTCACGCCAGTTAAAATGAATCGTTGTAATATCTTGCAAAATTAAGATTTAAAAAAAAAATCTAAAAAATTATCTCTTAATTTTTGAAAATATCACTCTAAATTAATAGAGGGTGAGATTTTCTAGCCAATTTGTTTCTCTAATGGGAACAGTGTGTCACAATTGAAGGGCTTGGAAAAGGACGGGGCTAAGTTACATTTTAAAAACTGAACACTCTCTACCTCTCTACAATGGTGAGCAAATGAATACAGATAAGCAAATAAAACTTAGCATATCAAACAGTAGATGTCCAATAGACCAATTTCATACTCACACTAATGACAAAACCAGAAAACAAAAAAGCTGCAACAACTACAACAATAGAACTTTGAACTTTAATTCTCGCAATTTCAGTTTTGTCACTTAACCCCTTCATTTCCCAAGCCATTAAATCATCTTGCCTCCTTGTCGTCTCGTCAGGGGTGCCCATCCCCCCCAAGCTCAATGTCGCAAATCCCCCCCCCACCCCAATTTTCACAGCCCTCTTGTACTTTTTATTTTTTTATTTTTACCCCTCTTTTTATTAAATTTATTTATTTATTTAGTTAGTTATTTATTTAAATATTTATTTATTTTTTAAATATATATTTTTTTAAATATTTTTTTAATATTATTTATTTATTTTTTTAATTATAACCATTATTTTTCATTTATCATTAATTTTTTAAAAGTGCTAATTATGCGCGGAATGGAATCGCTTTTGTTCTCTTCCAGACATTCCAAGCACACACACAGGAAATAAATAAATAAAAAATTGTAATAACGAAAAAAATTTTTTTTTATTTAAAAAAATAAATAAATAAATAAATTTTATTTTAAAAAAATCAGCAAAAAATTTAAATAAAAAAATAAATTAATGAATATATTAAATAAATATATAAATTAGTTTTAAAAATCCCCCCAAGAATTTTGATGGCGCAACTTGCGCCATAATCCCCCCCTGTGGGCACCCCTGCGTCTCGTGTTACGCTATTGTTCCCAAACATATTTTTATAAAAAGAAAATGTGTAGTGTCAGACTTCTTTATCTTGCTCCTTTTGTCATAGACCAAGTTACAATTTCACAAAAAATCTCCACCTCAAAACATAACATCATTAGTGGATGATCTCCAGGACCGCCATCGTCACTTTGGTCACCGGGATCCCAACTTCATACAGCTTTTTAAAATAATATTACTCCGACTCCGAGTCCTACTTTCCGACTAGGCTGACATGGCCTTTCCTCTCGTCGGCGAGGATAACTTCTTACAAGGACCACCCTGAAACAGGGACGTCATTTCAAGTTTTTCCGGGGGAGGGGGGGCAAAGGGTAAAAACACATTACAATTTCACCAGAAAACATCAAAAACCACGCCCACTTATATGTAAATACATTGATTTTCTCTAAGTCAGGGGGGGGGCAATTCACCCCTCTGCCCCCTCTAAATGACGGGCCTGCCCTGAAATAAGTCCGAAAAACTAAATTCATGTAAATCTGACATGCATTTTATAAAAATTAAATGATGGAAAAAACAACACCTTATCCAGTTTTTTTTGATATTAAACCACTTTCACAAATTTTTAAAAAATAAAGACTTTAATTACTTTTCTGAAGAACGTAAAATAAAGTTATGCAAAATAATTCGTTGTCTTCCATTACATCACAAGGTGCCCGGTCACAAAATTGCTGCAAATACATTGCAACAAAGTCATAACTGAGTCATAACTTGACTCCTGTGAAGTGTCACAATTCCGTTACTTTGCAACTGTGACCATTGTTGCTAACGGGAACATTCTTGGCCGTGCCATGTTGAGCTACCAAGAGCAATGCAATACAGTCGACGCTCGTTATAACGACCACTCGTTACAAAGACCATCCCAATATAACGACCGGTGAGAAAAACTCCAACTTTATCTTAATACACTCTATATTTTACGTCTTATAGCGACTACTCGTTATAACGACTTTTTCAGTGGGACGGATATGGTCGTTATATCGAGCGTTGACTGCACTATCTTTTAGCACACCACAAATGCTCTATGACGAAGATTTATTTTATTATCTGCTTAAGAAATAATTCTATTTATTAATGAATAATTGCACTATAATAACTTCAATGCATAATAAATTACATTTAGATATCATAAAAAAGGAATACGGGAGCGAGAAAAAAAACTTTACGCGGTATTTTATTAGAATGTACCTAAAGCGGAGACAAATCCATATGCTAGCATCACTGCAGAGAATTCCACGCACCATAAAATAGGCCAAAATTATAGCGCAACACAATAGGAATTATTATTATTACTATTATTATTATCATGTCGTCTGTTTTTCTCTCGTTTCACTTTCGTTCCATATTAACATTTCCGAGAGAGGCAATATAATTTTTTGACTTCCTTCGAAGCTCGTGTTTTAGTATTTTCCCCCCTCAGAGGGCAAAGTTACAGCTAAGGAAAACTCGTGGACTAGAACTAATGGCAAAAAAGCTGCGGCAGGAACGTTATCAGTCCAGTCGTTTGATATCTTTTAAAATGGCAGAATTTTCGGAATTAAGAACAAAACGAGCATTGTTTTTTTGGAAATGCTAAGAAAGAGAAGATGCACATTTGCATTCAAAACGTTTTTCCACGATTTTAGAAGCATAAAATGTATGATTATAAAAAATGGGTTGGATATTCGATCAAAGCATGAACCGTGGATATTGTGTAATAGTTTGTTCAGTTCTTAAATTTATCAACAGCACCCATTGAAATTTTCGAGTTGCCATTTCCATATTATATGAGTATGCAGAAGGCAATATAATTCATCTTATCTCAAAATATAGTTCTTAACTATGAAATTTGCAAGGGGGTTAGATGTATATATTTTCTCTAAAAACAACTTTTAATGTTAGAAAAATATCCATCGAATTTTCAGCTGCTGTCCTGATTTTTTAACCCTTTTATGCCGAGTAGGCATAAAAACGGGACGCTTGTTGAGTTACTGCATACAAAAACCTGTAATGGGTATATCATTTTACTAAAGCTGTTTTTCACACGTTAAATAGTCCTTCTTCTTGAGAAAACCAGATAGAACCACTAGTTGGACATCAGAGTTTATGTATTAACAGCTATTTTCAGACAAATCAGTCAAGCAACGATCCAGCATGGGTAGCATAAATGGGCAAGGCATAAATGGGTTAACTTAGGCATAACTTAGGCAAACTTAGGCATAAATGGGTTAACGCCACATTTCAGCGATGCCACTGGCGCTGGGATCGCCAGTATGTTAACTGCTTATGGCAGTGGTTGTTACCAACATTCTTAAGACCGTGGAGAGGTCGGCATATTTTAAGAATTTCTTGCATGGGTTAAAAACTTATAGTTTCGTCCTGAATTTGCAGCATTTGTCCCGATATGTCATACAAACTTGTGGTATTAACCATTGATTCTGACGCTGCAACTGAAAAGGTAGAGTTCTGAACATCATGAACAGTTTTTGGAATAAATTGCAGCTTAAAGTTGACAATTTAAAAGGTACGCAAATCGTCAAAATTAATTTTGACAAAAATTGCACCGAGTTTTTTAAGGGGAAGAACTAGTTCTCATACTTTTTAAGAGATTATGTATGACTGTGGATGAGTTGGGGTCTGCTAGATCAATTATGAAGAGTGCGAACTTCTCTATTTAATAACAACACCCAGACAATTCAAAATAAACCTCATCGAACTCCGGCGAAAAATCAAGCGTAACAACAAAACGAAAGAGAGAGAGAAAAAAAAATCATTAAACCCAATTACTATCGAGAACCAAGATTTCAGAAGCTTTTCTCTATATTTCCTGGAAAAAAACTCTCCAAAGCCGAAACTCGAAAACATCTTCCAACGTGAAAAACGCATTTAAAAGAAGCAAGCATGCAAATCAGCTGCACAAGATACGCTTTATCGAAGTTTCGGATCAACATGTATCCCCCCCCCCCAACTCCTTCCCTCTCCGAAATAAAATAAAAACCGATATAAGAAGAAAAATGGAAATAAATAAACGGGGAAATAAAAAGGGGGAAACGAGAAAATCTCTCTCTCTCCTGCTTTTACATCGTATCGTCTTATATTTATTCATTTGTGTACGAAGGTGCTGGCACTCCGATTTCTCTCACCACAAGAAGATTTTTATGGATTGGATAGACGCAGCGTTTTGTTGGGGAATAATAAAGATCGTGGTGCGGAGGATATTTTTTTCCCCCATCGCAGGGAAAAAGTGGAGTGGAGGGGGAATTTTCTTTTCAAAGGATTTGGCTGCTTTATGGTACTAATAAGATGCTAATCGGAAGCTCACATTTTTTAAAGCTTTTGAAAGCAGGTTTTTTGAATGCGGATGTCTTCGCATAAGCGTGTGGTTTGGAATCTTTAAGGAGGTGGTTTGTCACCGTAGATTCTCGAGTAGAATGGATATGAAGAGTTTCCGCGATGCGTACGGTTCATGTTTATTACGCGTGTTAAGATGTAGTTATCATTTCATTTATTAATAAGAAAATAATAATGGCAAACATGGTGTGTATTGTATATGTCTAAATGCGGTTGTCACGGTATAATAAAACTACCTGTGTTTAAAGAGTACTAAATAATGCTCGCCAAATAATATTTACTGCCTGATGCTGCTAAACAATATTTGAAATTTTCACTTGGTGAAACAAGTTTTTAAAATCTTCGAATTACTTCTCACATTTTTTATTTTGAATGCTGATGTCTTTGCATAAGAGTTTGGTTTAGAATCTTTAAGGAGGTGGTTTGTCACATTAGATTCTCAAGAGAGTTTTCGCGATGCGTTCGGTTCATGTTCATTACGCGTGTCAATAAATAGTTTTCATTTCGTTTATATTTATAAGAAAATAATTTTGAAGGTTGTGTGTTTTCTATGTTTTTAAATACGATTGTCAAGTTATAATAAAACTACTTCTGTTTGCAAGAGGACTAAATAAAACGCGAAGTGTTTACAGCAAAATTTATTTGAAATTTTCACCTTATGGAACAAGGTTTAAAACTTATTGAATTACTTGTTATATCTTTTGTTGAGTTTGCGCGAATTGCGTATGTTCCTTACTTATACGTAGTTTTTGTGAGGGGTTGCCACTTCAGAAATGGCAGCTGAAATAAAAATGTAAATTAATTTAAAAAAAATAATGCTGCAGAGTATTAATATTAGTTGGTTCCTACAAGGTCTTTAAAATATAACATGCTTTTTATGATATTTGAAAAGAATAAAAAGACATGAAAATATAAAGTTATATTGAACAAGCAATGCTACATACGGACGATAAACATTAGTTAGTTACAACAAAGCCTTAAAAATGAAATAATGTTTATTATGATATTTAAAATGAATAAAAAATATAAAAAACTAACCTGATATTCAGATAACATCATAAATTTTTAGAAACATAGAGTGAACTGAGTACCTCACAGCAATTCTTGATTGCTAAAACTTTTAATTGGTCAGAGAAGAATTTACGTTTCAATTATTTTAATTACTATTATTTATTTATTTATTTGTTCATTTATTTTCGCAGTAATAATAATCAGTTCAAGAAAGTATCAATAACACGAATTAGAGATAAAGTAAGTTGAAGTACACTTTGAGATGATTAACCCATTTATGCCCAGTAGCCTAAAAACAGGACGCTTGTTAGTTACTGCATGCAAAAACCTGTAATGGGTATATCATTTTACTAAAGCTGTTTTTCACAAGTTAAATAGTCCGTCTTCTTGAGAAAACCGGTTAGAGCCACTATTTGGACATCAGAGTTTATTTATTGACAGCTATTTTCAGACAAATCAGTCGAGCAACGATCCAGCATGGGTAGCCACAGAAAGTAAGTGTTTTTTCGCGCACTTATTTTTCATAAAATTAAACTATTTTTCAGGATTTACTTAAAATTGATCAGAGGTTCCTTCTGTAATGTCACTTTGCACAAGTAAAGTCAAGTACGGTCGTATTTTGCTCACATATCTGCAAAATATCCCATAAACAGGACGTTAAAAACTTAATAAATGTGGCAACGGCGAACTATTTCAAGCCTAAAATGTATGTAAATCATTCCAAGTAAGACTTAAGCAGATAAGAGTTGAAAAAAATTGTTAAAAAAAACTTTGGCATAAATGGGTTAATTTCGGGAATTAAAGGCACAGCTACTTGGTTTGAGGGGCAGCAGACTCCTTCAGACCCTTTAATATTAAACCAGTTTTTTAATCGTAATTTAGTGTCATATGCACATGAAAGGATTATCATCACAAAAGAAGTTAGATCCTATCTGCGCTAGTATAGGAAATAATGAATGCAATTTCTGCATATCAAATACAAGTTTCCACCAGTTTCTAAGTTCTAATTGATTACATTTCGCGTTCAGATGGTATTTTCAGGTAGTTTTCAAATTTTTATTTGTATTAAAGAATTAATAGTTTCAATGCATCCACTTTGGCAATGGGAAAACATGTTACAAAATTTCAAAAGCCAATGAATTTGATATTCCTTTGCTTTTTTGTATTCCGTTTTATAATCACCATACAAATTGAAATCAGATTTGAAATCCAAGGAGAAAACAATGAAAACTGCCAGTAAGCAAATTAATAAGTGATAGAAAATAATCCACTCTTAATTTTGAAAAATATTGGATAAAATCCTAACGATCCACAAAGGAAGAAAATGGGAGAGTTATTTTATTTATTTATTTTTTAAAGTATTTTTCGTTGATATTCGAACAATAAACCACGCAATTTGACATACCGCTAAAAACATGTAAGCAAACAAATACTTACTGATTAACATCTTTTCGCGAGACCTCCGTTGAATCTGCGCACGCGCGAAGTCTCTTCTGACTTTCTCGAAATAGGGAGGAATGCAACGAGGAAGTAGCAAGCGGACAAAAATAGAAGGCGTCGGGAAACTAAACCTATCTCCCCTTTTTCAAATGGAAGCGTTCGTTATTTAGTACGTTCCTAAAAGACTATAAAATCGGGTAAATTTTTAAGAAGGGTTAAAGGTAGCGTTAGCTGCATCTTCATTTTAAATCAATCCATATATCTTAACCATAACCTTGACCATAAATTAGTTGCCTAAATGTTAGCTGGAATTGGAATATGACGTAATTGTATTTTTGCATCAAGTATAAAGCAATGTCAAAATGGCGCAGGATAGTTCTTTCGTTTCTAAAAACACAAAGACGTTAAAATAGAAAGAACACTGCTAGCAAAACAACTATTAAAAACTTTAAAGCATTTAAACTATTCTTTTGACACTAGTTTTCATGAAAAATCATCTTTATTATTCACAATGCAGCAATCTTTATGCATTTCCCCACATCATTGTGATCTTCTGAACACTACATCCAACCCCGATGGCAGCATGCTTTTTAAGAAACGTTGCAGATGTTGCAAGGAAGATTTCCATGGACTGTACGAGTTGCGTGTCAAAGTAATTTGAAAACCGCCATTATTAAAAAGGAATTTGCAATGCCTACATAGGAAAGGAATAATTAAAAAACAGCAAACATTAATTAAGCACGAGATAGGCAAACTTGGGGAATGTTCGTGATTTCCCGGCTTCAATTATCATGCAACGTAATTTGTGGAATTAGATGTTTAAAATTGTGGAAATTAAAATTAAAATATGTCAGGCTTGTTATCTAGTTCCTTTGAATATTTGTTTTTCTTTAATTATTTGATAGTAAAAGACTACCTTGTTTAGAAGTACATCTGTCAGATATTTATTAAAAGTATTGAATTAGTTGAAGTTGGGTCAATTATTTTTAATATCACAAAAAATGTAAGTTTCTAAAACTGAAATGCAAAATAAAAATAGTTCAAAAAGTGAAAGCATCCTCAACCCTTTAAGGGCCATCAGCTTTCCGGTAAAGTATGGATATTATTGATACGTAAAACTAGTAAAAGGCGAAAAAATAACGTACATGTTTAGTTTTGAGCAAAATTAGTTGACTGTAGTTCATGGAATGGATCATAAGTATGTACACACGGTTCATTAGCAACGATGCTAAGTTGCAACCATTTTCCAAATTTTAATCTACTTATATTAAAAACTGAGTATCTTTTTTTCTAACTATCTTTCTATTTTTCTATCTATGTCACGCTTATTTCTCCTGAACGCCAATGAACTGAAAGTCGAACCAGGTACCGATAGATAGGTAATTTTTCAGGCTTCATTAGTTTCAATTTATATAATTATACGATTTTAATTAGCGAAGATATCAATTAATAAGTAGTCAAATTTAAAGCGATTAAGCCTAATAAATGATTAAATATGAAATCCATTGTTGCATTGCAAAACGTGGTTGCTATGAAACAGTAATAACAATGATAATGAGAATTTTGAAGGAAGGCTTAACTAAATCAAATACGAAACTCATAAGCGGGCCACTTATGTAGTATTTTTATCGCCAGCTACTTGCAATATTTTGAAATATTCATTTGTTGAAAAGCCATCTACTTATATTAAAAACTGAGTATCTATGTCTGCTTTTTTCCTTTAAGCGAGCTGAACTGAAACTTTCCTCACCATCTTGAAGACGCGAAGCATCTCAATAATTCAAATCATTTTTTTTATACAGGAAAAAAGTAAAGGCGTGAAGCGCCTGTTAGCGAGCCGCCTTGGCGAGGAGTAGTTTCTTGAAATTTTCCTCACTACTTTCAAGGCACGAAGTGCCCATGCAACGCCGGGCCACGTGCGTGGTATGTCTTGAAATCGAATGAACATTAAATTATATCAAATAATATAACTTCAGAATGAGGTAAAAGTTAGAGAAGGGGGACGTTATGCATCAACATGCCGCAGGAAGCTAATCTAGCTGCCCTGGCAGCTAGTTAATTATTAAACTCTGAAATATCTGGGAAGTGAATGGCATTACATTAAACGCTGAAAAAAAAGCGGCATAATTTATGCACAGTCTCTAATTAAGGTTTTCCGCTTTCTTAGTGAGCTGTAACAATATTATACAAAACAGGTCCTCCGTGATCCACTGTATTAATTTAGCCAGCCACTTTGTCTAGCGGTCAGAGAAGTCTAACACTGATGAGGTGGTCCCGGGTTCAAATCCCGGCTCCGGCGTGGATTTACTTTCACTCTTCAGTCTTTGTTCTCTCCTTATGTTAAAGCGTTACTATGCTGCGAATGGGTGCCTACCCTATAAACGGGTCCATGGCACATTGATAGTGTGGAAGTCAGACCAAAGGAAGGTACAGCAGGAAATGTGCAGCAGCCTACCCCAAATTGCAATCCAAGCTGGTACGAAACAACACCAACCATAATTTAACTGTATCAATTAATTTAAGAAACAATGCCATGTTTCAACGGTAAGACATTGAAAAAAATAAAATAAAATTATTTCCTTGGTTTTTGGAGAGACAGTTCTTTCGTATTAAAAGCGACTTAAAAGGAAGGACTGCTATCACGAAAATTAATTAAAGCCAGAAAGTTAATGAGGACGATATAAACGCAATAAAACAAATATTTAATCACTTCAACTCATGTACTAGCAATTACAAAGATTTTTACAAAAACCAACAAGAAAAAAAAATTTAACAGCGTCGATCATTTGAAGGCCTTCTATTTTGGCTGATAATTATTCAGTGATGAGATTGACCGACGGAGAAAGTCGGCGCCAACAAATGAGACTTTAATTGCGAGGTCCTATTCAGTCTCGGAGATGTGGCCATTAACGCTTTTAATTAAACATCGCAGTTTTAAATCGACCATCAGTTGATTCCCTTTCCTGGGAAGAGCCTTTGTTCCCCAGGAATGGATTTTTCCGTTGCTGGTTATTGGATTGTGCGTAGGCAAGTACACATTATCTGGTTATTTGTTTTTAGCGTGAAGTTAACGGAATTGAAGTTTTATTTGTCTATCACCTTTTAAACGGAGAAAGATCGATTTTGCTAATTAAAAAGTAACATTTATTTAGAAATGAGATTGTGCGATAGAACGCTATATACAAAAGTGCAATCTTTATTTTAGATTTTCCCGAATTTTTCCTATTTTTCCGAGCTTTTTTCTTCAATTTGTAGACACACGCAAAAAATCTACAGAATAACACTATTATTGAGACTTCAAATCGCGATAAGTTTATGATTTGCTTACTTTGGCTCATACAACTCTATACCATCGTGTCGAAAACAATTTTATCTATGTATAACTTAAGGAAACTCGATAAGGTTATGTCAACCCAAGACGGATCTTACACTACATGGAAGTAGCGAACTTTGTGGGCCCGTTCATATTGACAAAAGAGTTGGATCAATGCCGGTATTTTCAAAATCGCAATAAGCGAGAAAAAATATGGAAAATCGATGTTTCACAAAAAGTTATGAACGATTAGAAAGGTTCAAAAAAGTAGGCACTCGATCAGATAACTCCATGACCGCTTGTTGAGCGTGGCCAACTCAATTTCAAGAAAAACTGAAAAATTAACAGCATTAATCAAAGTTCAGTGCCCCTGAGCTTAAAGAAAGAAACAAATAATAATAAAAACAATAACTCACTACATATTCTGGTCACCCGGAAATACCCAACCACCGATAAAAGGCCAACCGATAAATAAAAAACAGAATTCTAAAATCTCACTATTTCGTGAAACCTGCTTGTTCTACAAGGGCCATAAATTACTTTTCGCGGGCGACAGTGCCCTGAGAAGCATGTGACAATTCGATTGGACCCGACGGTGTCACAGCAGTCCTTAGGAAGGTTATTTAGTGCCCCCAAATTATTTCTGCGAGACATAATGATTCGAAGGCTTCATTGCGAAGTCAAAAGGGCAGAGGATTTAAGCTCCATTGGTCACGAATGGGTTAATGATTTTATGGGGTTGAAACATGTGAATTTATTTTTGAACAAACCTCATAGCATTTTCTAAATATAGAGCGCAACACATATCTATCATTCACTGATACTGATATTAGACCAATTTTTATTTGCTTATATTTGACACAAATAAAAAATATAAGCAAATTATAATATATTTTTTGTTTAAAGATTCATTCTATTAAGCTTTAATTCAAAAGTAAATAAATGAATAATACTTGCAATGAAGTATTTTTCATCATGTCCTTTCCTCAGAAATGATATCTTTATAATTAAAATATTTAAATACTGAGCTCTATTTTTATGTGCATAACATAAGTTTTATAATGATAAGAATGAGTTTCATTTCTAAATCTATGGGAAACGTTCATGGATACTCGTCACTAGTAGGTATTCAAATCTCAGTTTACCCACTTTTATTACAGTTTAGCTGAAAGCTACACTTTAACACTTATTAAGAAACACGTTCACAAATTGCTTTACAAAATATTTTTATCCTTACCTAACATACCTAACACTACGATTAATGTAAATTTTGATGAAACCTAAACAAGTCACCACATGGAATACTTGCGTCAAGACGGGGCTGATGAAAAGGTGTAAGGAATTGTACACCTCAAAGATTTTCGATCCACATTTGCAAACCAGAATGCGTAGTAGAGGGTAAGTAATAAAAATCAATCTTCCCTCACTTGATTCGGATCCGTATTTTATTCCATTTCTTGCTTTAACTGCCCTCTCGGAGTGCCGGATCTTCTATTTTTCCGATCTGGGGCAAATCTTGAGGCTGGGGCGCTGAAGCCCTTGCCCATCTTCCTTCAAGGTTTTACATCGAGTTTTAACAGGATAAAATGTGAATTGTCTCTCTTCAGAAGTTAATGAGGCAAGCGCCCGAGTATGCCTCCTCTTAAATCAGGTATTGCCCTCATCTTTTTCCCCCTTTCAAAGTAGATTTATCATAATTTTTGAAAATGATAGAATTTGTAATCTTACAAACAAATAAAATGTATTAAGATTCAAGCTCATAAAGAAGCCAAGTGCTCACTCTCGACTTTTTAAAATGACAGCCAACAATTAAACGAAAGCGAGAGGAAAAAGAAAAAAAAAAAAAATACTGGCAAAGCATCCGTCAGACATAGGAGAAATGTTATCTTGATTGGCCATCTCTAGCTGTCCACGATGATGGAATGAAGACCGCTATCTGTTTGTCTCCTCCGATTGGCAAATCCAAGGGAACCAGACGAGGGTGCAGTTATGGAACCGTCAAGAAGGCGGATGGCAGAATGGCAGATTTTAATAGCCTCGGGAATTGAGTGGCAGTCTTTTAATAGCGCGCAGGATGTTTGGTGTTGGCGGTGCTTTCCGGACAAGCTAATACTAGTTCATGGTTAGTGTTATAATGTCGGATTTGGAGTCTACCAGCTGGACCTAGCTGATAGCTGGCCCCTCCCAACTCATCGTTGCTGCCTCTCTTGTTTTCTTTCATTAAAACTTTTGTCTCTGAAATCGCAGAAAATCAGACGCAGTCGCTGTTTGTGGCTGTGATGTTCGTTTATATGTTTATGAGGGCGTTGGTTCTCATCAGTGTCGGTGTCAGTTACCAGAATATTGTTGTGCTTCATTGGAAGAGGTTTGTTCGGTTTTGACGCAGCGGAAATTAAGGACCGTTATAAGACTTCTACTGGAAAGAAGAGTTGAGAGTTCGCGAATGCTGAGATTTCGAATTGTGCTAAATGTAAACCGTTTATGATGCATTAGTTACTCCAAATGAAGATGTATTTACTTACATGTTCTTGAAGAATGAATAAGAATTCAAACTGAAAATGTGTAACATTACAACTTGATATTGATGTAGTCAGCGGAATAATTATAACACATTTGGATAAATCCTTACTCCCAATGAAACTATATTTACAAACATGTTCTTGAAGATTGAATAAGTATTCTACAATTGTGTAGGTTAGACGTAGACACCCAGTTAGAGAAGAAAAATCATTATTAGAATAAAGCAGTAACAAATACCTAGAGGCAATGTTAAGACTAATTGTTTTTAAGTAAGAAAATGTATTTACTTAACTATCCCTGTTTCAATAAAATTTTAATTCTGGCCATTGCTGATTACATAATTTTACATGGCTAGGTAATCCTTCAATCAACTACAGTCAAGCCCTCTTATTTAGAATATCGGTTTAAAGAATATTCCACTTAATATAATACATTTTCTATGTACCAAACAGTTGTAATTTTTCATTTTGATCCCAGATAAAGGAATATCTCGCTTATTAGAATATTTTTTCGCGGCAAAAAGGCTATTCCATTAAGCGGGCGCGACTGTACAAGTTTTCATGAGCTGAATGTGGCAGGTTGAAAGATTTGTGGTGTTATTGCGTTGGAACCATTGCGTTTTTTTTTTTTTTTTTTTCTCTCGCTCTCGCCTTGGCTGTTTCTTAATTGACATTATTTAGCAAAAAGTAAAAACATCAGGGTAACGGAACACAAATTGCTTCTATTTCCGTCACAGCAGCAATGAGAATGCAGCGCAAAGCTGAAAATTTTAATGAAGTTGCTTCGCGTAATTCGAGTGACGTAAATTTCCACTTCGAACGTCTCAATAACTTTTATAATAGACTGCTCTCTTCATTACTTCTTTTTTCTCTTCTTTCTCTTCCCACTTCGTACCCGCCGAGTTAGCGTTGCTGATATGCCGGAATTCGCAGAGAGGTGAAAAAAAAAACGAGTCAGAATCTCTGGCCCTCTTCCAGAGAGTCATCCTCCGAAGAGTCAAAGGGAGACAAAAGTGTCGGGATTTTGTGCCAAAAGCAACACTCTCGTTCTTCGGATGTTGACGGTTGTCGTTCCTCCGAATAACAGCTTCAACGGATGGAGACCCATCGAATACTTTTGCCAAGCAGTGGAAGAAGAACAAATCTGATGTCTGATTTTACGCGCGGCTTTTCTCGCAAGTCTTTGTTGTCCTCGACTTTTAGCTCGGATATTGGTCATTGGCATTTAACAACATTGTTTTGTTGTCCTTTTTGTACATCTGTTTGAAACCTCTTCAGTTAACTGTAATTCCTACGAACTCTTTGAAGCTTCTTAACTTAGTACTTGCTTCTAAGAAACTTTGAAATTGCCGTTTGAATTCATCTGGCAACAATTCCTTCCGGGACTGTTGTTACTTCTAGTGGTTCTTTTACAATGGGAAATATAAAAGCACGGCAAGGTTCTTGACGTAAAAATTAGTTACTCTATAGCAATTGAAATTCGACGTTTGAAAAGTGACCAAGTGTATTGCTAAAACCCAAAACTAGAATCTGATTAGCTTCCGAAAATGGTAACGGAAACCTATCGAACACTTTGCCACGCAGTTGAAGAGGAGCAAATGTTATGTCAGATTTTATCCGCGGCTTTTCCCGCAAGTCTTCGTTGCTGTCGTTCTTATATTTATTGCTCGAAGCTCACCTATTGGTCACTGGCATTCAAAGTGGTATCATTTTGTTGTCCTTTTTATATAACTGTTTGAAACTTCATTTGACTATCATTCCTACGAGCTCTTAACACGTTTCTTACTTTGCTTCTGAGAAACTTTGAAGTTGTCATTCCCGCCCCCCCCGCCCCGCCCCGAATATCAACTTCAACGCATGGAAACCCGTCGAGTACTTTGCCAAGCAGTGGAAGAGGAGCAAATCTTATGTCTGGCTTTATCCGCTGCTTTTCTCGCAACTCTTTTATTCTTTGTTGTCCTTTTTTTTTTGCTCGAAGCTCAGATATTCGTCATTAGCATTTCATAACATATCTTTTTGTTTCTGTTTTTTCAAAACCTTTTCGTATAGCTATTACTCCTATGAACTCCTATAAGCTCCGCAACAACTTCTAAAAAATTTGGAAGCGACCATTTAAATTCAGTTAATAAGAATTTCTTCAGGGACTTGGTAACTTTAAGGGTTCTATTGTAACAGGTTTTTTTTTTCTTTTGTTTCTAAACAAGCAATAATCGATCTTTCCACGTTTAAAAGGTGATGAATGTCTGGCATACTAAACGAGGGGAAAAAAACTAGAATTTGATTAGCATCAGCAAATGGAAATACATCGAATATTTAGCCGAGCAGTAAAAAGAAGCAAACATTATGTCTGATTTTGTCCGCAGCTTTTCTCGCAGGTCCCTTTTTTTTTTTTTTTTTGCTGTCTTTTATTTGTAGCACGAAGCTGAGATACTCGTCCTTGAGAGACACAGAACAGAATTTTAGAACAGATTATTTTATTGCTGTTTTGTTAAATCTGTTTCAAACTATTATTCCTATGAACTCCTAAAAGCTTCTTAACCCTAAGTGCTTCTTCCAACTTAAAATGTTTTCAAATTCTTATCAGGAGAAAAATAAACAATTCTTTGGTTTAGTATGGGGTCGTTCTTACACGAAACCTTGAGCTACACCCTTAATTAAACTACTATGTCTACCAAATCCTAACTGCTTCTTACCATTAATAATTGCCTGTGCAAAACTTTGAAGCTCCGATTTAAAATGGTTTTAATTTTTTTTTTTGTAAAAATAAAAACAGAAAATAATTATGTTTCAGCACGTGGCCGTTCTTAGACAAAGCATCTATCAACCACACACAGACGAATATGCATCAATCAATAAAGCTGATATGAAAATGCAGTTTTGTTCGAGGTTTTGATGGCCTCGAAACAGCTGTTGTTGTGTTTTAAACTCTTTTCGTTATTTTCATTTGCAGTGCTATTTACGCTATCTTGTTCAAATCATATCTTAGTACAAGTTTCGGCTGTATTTACAGAAATGGGAATACAGTACAGATTCTACAAAATTACTTCTCAGGAGTGAAGTCCGAATATTACCATGTTTCTTGGAAAAAATAGATAATAGTTTAATTTGTGTATTCAAGTATGAAAGCTGCTTTGTTTATTCCTATAAATAATATATAAAACGTCTGTTTCAGGAATTTTCACGTTCATAAGATCTCTAAAGATAAAGTTATTACATTCACAGTTAAGTATTCAAAACCGATTAAGTTTCAAGTCTAAAATTTTCAAAATATGTTTATTTTACCAACGGAGTTTGATGATCTCGTATCATTAATATTTTTCTTTATTTTGCTTCACTTTTTTTCAAATTTTTTATGCACTTTTTAAAAAACAAAAATCTTTTTAGACGTCTAGGGTAAGGAAAAAAAAACGTGATTCTGAAAACTTATTTGAATCAGCTTATCATGCAGCCAGGAGCGTCTTTCAATCTCTGCGCAAGAAAAATGATATCTTTCTGATAATAATATCGCATGTTTGTTTGAAAAAGAAATTATGTATCATGTTTCTAAACATTCGTGATCTGACCACTCACACTAGCTGACTGGTGTTTATTAAGTAAACAAAATTAGGAAACTGAGCATGAAATGGAATTTCAAGCGACAACAGTAAGGCTGGACTTTTCAGCAGTTGGTGTGAAGCAGTACAAGCACACCTCGAGTTCCCCCAATATTAAGTTTCAGGGAGGCACATCAGGAGCGCGAGTTACTTCTGTTTCAAATTAAGGGCCGAATTCAAGTGAAACACCATTGCAGTCGCTTATTGCAACCGCTACTGTAAGTCGAATTCAAGTGAATTCGTTTCACTTGAATCCAAATTTTGGAATTTGCGATTGCATTGGTGAGTTGCGATCGTCCGTGTTTCACTTGAATTCCTGCCTAATATTGCGATAAAATTTGAAATCAAAATGAGGGATCGTTCCCAAATGACATCACGTTTTGAGAGAAGGGGGATATGAAATTGTGTCAGTAGGGGTAAGGTCTCTATATAGCCGAGCCGACGCATCAAGATTAAGTTTGACCACTTTGGATCCAGCGCGTGTTTGAGGGTTGTCTTTTCTGGCGAGTTATCGCTTTTTGGTAACTTTTCACGTGAATTTAACAAAGCTTGGCAATGTCCCGAAACTTTGCTTTGGTAACCCTATCTCCGCAACTATGAAAAATGAAAGTAAAAGTAAATGAGCTGGATCCAAAGTGGTGAAACTTAAGCTTGATGCGTCGGCCTGTCTATATAGCGGCTCTAAGTAGGGGAGAAGGGGGTAAAAAAAGTGTGACATCACACATTTTTGAATAACAATATGCTTGTACAATATAGCGTGACATGTGACGAGAGGAGGGGTGGGTTAAAGTGTGACACTTGGTGCAAAGAGGGGAGGAGAGGAGGTTAAATATGTTAAGAAAGGTGTGATATCATTTATGGACAGTTCCTTATATTTTTCTTTTCAGTCTTTACGCAATATAACAGACTGGTTCTTAAAATATTATTTCATAAAAAAACTTTCTGAGATGAGCGAGGGGTCCAAGCAAAAAGTAGCCCTTTGAAGTGTTCAAAGAGTAACAAAGAATGAAGACTACTAATTTAGACGAGAACACCATAAAAGTATTAACACTTAACTATTCTACCCTTCGATGAGTACAAAAGATAGAAAAAATCACATCAAAGTGTTCATGAACTAAGTATGAAGATCACAGTTTTTTTTAGATAAATATTATGAATGTATTAACACTTAACTATTCTACCCTTCGATGAGTACAAAAGAGAAAAAAAATCACATCAAAGTGTTCAAAGAGTTACAAAGTATGAAGACCACATATTTTTTTAGATGTACATTATAAAAGTATTAACACTTAACTATTTTATCTCTTGATGAGTACCAGAGCAAAAGATATATCTTTCCGATAAAAATTTCCTATGTTTGTTTGAAAGAAGTTAACCATATACAATGTTTCAAAATATCCTGAAGATATCCATCATATCTATCGTTCACATCAATTTTTAAGACTTTGTATCCTTTCTGACTTTTTTCCCCCCTTCTCGGATGAAAATCGTCACTGGCACTTGTCCAACTCAAACTCTGTTTTATATATACGTATAAATAAGTAGAGGTTATGGATATGTTCTCTCTCTGTACGCATATCGTGAATGGTTTATAACTTATCATCCCCTTTGGCTTATCTGTCGTCTTGAAGGAGCATTAAACCGGGAACGGCAAATGAGCTCTCAAGAAATTTGGTGTGATTAAACGCTGGCAGATGCCGATTAAACAGTTGGACCACGTGATCTGACAGAAGGAACAATGCCCCGTCTATCAGTGGAACTTGTGGGGTCAAGGCAACTTTCTTAAGGATTTTTCAATTAACAAATGATAAGTTTTTTTATGCGAGGCATTTTATCTAAATAAGTAAATTAAAACTTAAAAAGTCAATAACATTTTGTTTCATAACCAATTTTGCGTCGTACTTTCTTGCTTTTCTTTTGATGCTAAAAATGCCGATTCAGATGTTGGGAGGCCCTGTGTGGGTTAAACACATTTTTGCAGCCGCCTATGCAGTAAATCCTTAGATTTTTCGCCACAGGTTTAAACAATTTCAACCGTTTGGCACCACCAAAAATCAGGAGCTTTAGGCCACAGCATATTCAATAATCAGGCCCTGGCCGAACCGTTGCGTTCGATGAAATAATAACCAGATATTACATATTATCATTTATTGATTCTATAAAAATATCTTTTAATCGGATAATATATTGAATTTTTTATTTATTAATTTATTTGTAACACAAAAAGAAATCTGCCCAAAAAACATCGCTAACATCAAGGCATAAACCATGCATTTCACAACGAAGGTTAAAACTCAATTGCGTAATGCATTTATTACTTTTCTTTTTGCGCGGAGTGCCAAAAAAAAAAAAAAGATTTTAAGTTTCACATGATTAAAAAAATTATCAATTAATGAAATAAGATGATTAATTAACTAAATAAAATTAATTAAACAAATTAAATAAATAAATGAAACAAACAAATAAATAAATAAGTGGACAAATAAGTAAAATAAACACATAAATAACTTAATTTGATGATAAAAAAGGACTTTGAAGTAAATAAACGAAACTGTTAATTTTTCTAAGAGTATACCTTCAACCTTTCACAACTTAACGTATGCCTCGAATCAAAATATACTTTTTATCAAAATCCGAAACATTAATGGCAGCTTCTTTTTTCCTTCTGGCAGATATTCGCATCACAAAGTAATGATCTCCAACCTTGAAATCCGAAAACACGCAGGAGCAAAAGAGAATATCAAAAGCAAAAACCAGCGACAAACAGAGGTGTCAATGTGTGTGGTGCAATAAAGTGAGAATACATTGTGTAATTGAGAACCACAAAACGTTTAGCACAAACCAGATATTTTTCAGAGACGAAAAAAAAAAGAAGAAACAAATAAATAGAGGAACAAATAAATAAAATAAAATAAATAAATGAAGAAAGAAGATGAAATGAAGTGAAATATACAGGAATAAATAAACCATTTTTTAAAAAAAATAATAAACGAAACTTAATTATGCAAATCGCATATCTTCTGCCTTATGTATGCCTCCAATCAAAAAATCTTAAGAAAATTTTAACTAAATATTTTCCCCAAAATATGCAGGAGCAAAAAGGAATATCAAACGCGAGTCTAACAAATACAGATGCCAATCTCGTAGAGCAATTAAGTAAGAATACATTGTGTATAAGCCTGCCAAAAATCGTTAAAACAACTCATATTTTTGTGACGCAAAATAAATAAATACCCAAGTAGCACACTTCGTTTTTTAAAGGTTGTAAAATGGTTATTAACGTTGTGACAACGGATTAAAACCGTTTATAAAACGTTTAAACGTTTTTTGTGCTACCTGGATATAAATAAATACATACAATGAAAAAATACTTGAGAAAAAATAAAACTTTTCTTTAGTGATCGTAATATATGTACTGCAAAAACGAAAATAAAAGAAAGACGGAAGAAAATAAACGAATGTGTTAATTACAATACGAAAAATAAGTACAAATCTTCCGCCTTTTGTAATGAATTTACCTCCAATCAAAATTTCTTATACTTCTCATCTGATATTTAGGCAGCACCTTTCTTCCTTCTGGCAGATACTCGCATCACAAAGCAATGATCTCTAACCTTGAAATCCCAGAACATGCAGGAGCAAAAGAGAATATCAAAAGCAAAAACCAGCGACAAACAGAGGCGTCAATGTGTGTGGTGCAGCAACTAAGTGAGAATGCCAGTACACAAACTAAGAAAAAGCGCCCTTTTCGCTTCAGAACATCACCTTTCATTCAAGCACGAAATTTCATACCAAACATTCCCGTCTCTGACTCTCTCTCTCTCTTTCTTTTTGTATTTTCTTTTCCGTTGAGTAAAATGTTTGGTTTCTTTATTTTTGTGCCCCCGACTCTCAATGATATAGCTTTTAGATGGGTGTAACGAAAATGTGTTTGGAAGTGACAAGACAGCAAATGTAACTGCGCTTAAAGTTATACATTTGCTGAAGAAAAATCCGATGACTTTATCTGATAAAATGTCGGCTTGAAAGTCAGATTTCTGAATACAACGACTTGCAGTGGTTGCTTACCTCAATTCATTCAGAATAATCAATCAGACTAAAATGAATAACGCCCAACAATTACACAGCATTGTTCTTCATATTTAAGCACGATTGAAGAATTAACAATCATTTTAACATTTAAGATTTTAAGATCTTTAATCTTGTTCTCACATTAAAACAAGATTAAAAGTGTAACAAGCATTGTAACAATTATATTATACAACAATTAATTGTTTCGGTTTGAACAATATTGTCCGATAATGTTTGGATTATATACAAATGTGCCTGAAAACTCTATTGACTTGAACGGGCGATAGCATTTTTGGGGTTTTTATTTTAAAAGCCTCACCACCGCCCCTTCCCCTCAAAAAGTTAATAAATATATAATAAAATGAAATACATAGTTAAAGAAAAATAGCGCAAAATTTTGTTCAAAATGAGTTCGTCAACTTAAAATGAGAAAACTAGCCCTTATTTATAGTTCATTTAACACGCTATTATGAAGAATACACTTATTATATGGATTTAAAGAATTTAATTATGGCTGGAGCGTAATTATGCGAAGCGTTGAGCTCAAATTATTCAATAATTAATAGCTTCTATAAATTTAGAGAAGCGAAAAATATCTTTCAAACAAAATAGAAAATTCTCGATTCATTTTATTATGAATCCCATGTTCCTAAACTACTAAAGAGTCGTTACACTTTATTTTTTAGGATTCGGTAATTTTTCAACGATTGGATTAATTTTCAAGATATTAAGGCATTTTTCCAACTCCACTTCATCTAAAAAGCCAGGCGGCATGAAAATAGACATTTTCGTACGAGTAAAATCAAAATCGCATAATTTGAGCACACAGAGTAAATCGTGATGTAATTGCAATTGCATTTTACTCTAGTGAAAAACAACATAAACACAAAGCAAACATTCCATTTAACACGGTTAAGAAACAAACAAACGCATGAAATAAGTGAAAAAATATTTTTAAAACCTTACGAGATGAGAAATAATAATTCTCTTCAAACATATAACGTCTTCAAGCTAAACATCCCAGACAGAAAACTGCATATTGAAGACATATGCAAACACGATTAGCAAATCCCCACGCAAAAGTGAAGCGAAGTGAAGAAGTACCAATTTGTTGGAAGATGATTTAAACCAACTTTGCACGAAATGGCGTGAGAAAGAAGAAAAGACATGGTAGCTTTTGGAAGACTGCAGAGAATTGAGAGCAAGTTGTTAGATGATCAAAGGTATTTTTTCGGAAAACAAATTGCATGAGGCGAGATAAAAAATCAATTCTCTACATTCTGGAACTTAATTCCAATGAAATTATTCGTACTTTGAATTAAATGCTTTGGAATAATGGATGTTTAGAATGTGAAAGAAAACATTGCACAGTGATAATTATTGAATATTGTACTGGTTTTAAATTTTTCAGAAGGAAACAGAGTGCAGAAACAGACAGAAATCGACTGAAGCTCAGTTTTCGAATACCGAGAGAGAAAAAATCTGAATTTAAAAATCACTAGCTTTTCTCGGGACAAAATGAAATTAAAATGACGCACGACAATTTTCCCGGGAAAATCATAAAATGAAACAAACAACGATAACTCGAAAACATAAACACTTTTCCGTTCCTTTTTACGCGTTCTAGTTTTTTTTCTTAATATAAACATTTTCCTATTTGTTATGCGTTTTAGATTTGTTTACATGAACTCTTTTCCATTTACTATGTGTTTTAGGTTTGTTTTCTCATGCAAGGGAAAATAAAAATAAAAACTTATTTCGCAATTTTTGACATAAGTGGGCCGAAATTTTGACATTTTATAAGCCTAATATTTTCAAAATTAACCATAAAAACATAAATAAAGCTGGAAAAAACCTTGGCTTTCCAGACCCTCAAATAATACATCAAGGCTGTTTTAGAATGCAATGAGTTTGTTTTCCAGATTGCACACAAATTTTTTTCTAAACATAACTGCTAGTATTAAGAAGAAAAATCAGACAAATTTAGAATTCATTTTTTCTGAAATAATCAAAGACTAAATTCAAATGCATGTATCTCTAATAAAAGAAAGGAAGAAAAAAAAATCAAAGGCAAGTTCACACGAAATTAACAACATAGAAATGCTTCGTAAAATTATTTAAAACTTATAATAAGGGTAAATTTTAGAATTTAATGAAATATCTTAATTCCAAAAACATACTGACTCATTAAAACTGACTATATCGTCTTTTAAAAAATGGAACACAAATTATTATTGTTGTTATTTTAAAGGACATTCTCATTTTTTTTAAGTTGTTCAATACGCAAAGAATTTCGTTAAAATATTAGGTTTACTGAACACAATATTTTTAAATAATAAACAATTTTTTATGCAGCTTAAAAAAGAGATCCGAATTTTAAAAGCTTGGATTTCTCAAATAAAACTTTTGACTTAGTTCATCAAGTATAAGTACCTAACCATTAAATTTACAATAAATTTAGAAAATTCACTGCAGCAAGCTTCTGATTAAAATTCAATGTTTAATACAAACATCACCCCTGAAATACAACACTCAATTCAATGTCCGATCCTCTCCGTCGCTGAAGTATAAATTTGCAAATTATTTTCCAAACAGAGCCAGAAAGCGGCATAAATTCAAGCATCCCCACTCGCATAAGCGTTAATATAAAACAATCAAAATTAAGAATTCGTGCCAATCTTGAATTGCGAGAGAAAAATCCCACTCTGAGAAAATGCCAGAATACCTTCAACTGCCAGAGTTATACCCCTCGCGAATTTCGAGTACTATGGGATTAAATCGGCCATTTAAACCCCTGCAGGAAATCTCCGCAAATTATCATACGGCGGCGCCTTTCCATTAATTTCAAAGCTCTTGAGACAATACAATAAAACACGTCAAAAGTCCAGGTGGAGTTTGGCTGCGAAATTTTAAAATTCTCTCAGCCCAAGATCGTTTACGGTAAGGCCACTTGTGTTGGGGAGTCGGCTCATCCGCCATTTTAGGTCCAAACAGAAAAGCGTGATACCACTGTTAAGTTAACTTTCGTTAATACGGACCTTATTAAACCGGACTTCGCTTGACCCGGTTAGCCATTGAGATAGATGTACACACTGTAGAAATAAAAGGCGAATTAGCGCACTTACGTATATTTGTTATTTTCTCTTATTATGCAATTTTATATTTCATTCTCACAAAGTAAAAAAACAATTTTTATTGCGTACTGTAGTTTTTTTGTGTGTGTTCGCTTCATTTTTTGGGTAATTTTGCCTAACTCGTACTTCCATTAATTTGGACGATTCGGATCCCCCACTGGTCCAGATTAAATGGAAGCGCGAGTGACTTCGATAACAATGAGCTATTGCTATCATGAACTGCGATTCTATTAAGCGGAGAAAACTGCAAATGAAACAAGGCTGGATCAGCTCTGTTGGAACCAAAATCTCAGACTGAGAAAAATGGAATCCCGAGTGATTTTGATTGCAATAAGCGATTGACACCATTAAGTGCGATCATGTTAAGCGGAGAATACTGTACGTGAAATAAAAATGTATCGAAATTTCTCTTTAAACCGAAATGCTGGACAGGGAAAAATCAGAGACAAGTGGTTTTGAGAACAATAAGCGATTGATACTTTTTTTTGCTATGTTACTAAAAGGAGGCTAACAAGGATCCTAAGTTCTGTTAGAACCAAAATGTCGGATGAGAGAAAATGGAAGCCCGAGTGATTTTGATTACAATAAGCGATTGATCAATTTTACAGCGATCACACTAAGCGGATAATACTGCACAAGAAACAAAGCTGGACTCAAAGCTATCTGAGAACCAAAATGTCGGATAGAGAAAACCGGGGACCGGGTGGTTTTGATAACAATAAGTAATTGATATCACTAACTGCAATCGCAGTTAGCAGAGACTATGTACATGAAACAAAACTGGATGCAAATCTCTCTTGGAACCAATATGTCGGATAGGAAAACAAGTAATTTTGATCACAATAAGCGATTGCTATCAGGAACTGCGATCCCATTAAGCGGAGACTATTGCACATAAACGAAGGCTGGATCCAAAGTTCATTTGCAACCGAACAGTTGGATACGAAAACATGGAAGTCCTACTGATTTGTGATAACAACTTGCGATTGTACCATTAATTGTAATCACAATAAGCGAAGACTGGACATAATACAAGGCTGGTTCCAAAGGTCTCTTGGAACCAAAATGCCAAATAGTATAAAATTGGGGACCCAGTTTTTTAGATAACAATAACCGATTAATAGGACAATAATCTGCGATCACATTAACCTTTAGGAACCGGGCGGTACACATGTTGTACCATAAATCTTTTTTTCTTTAGAAGACGGGGTTGAAATTTTCATTCGAACCCTTTGGAGCCGGGAATTTTTTCAAGGTTTCATACATCTGGTACGACAGTTTATACCTTCTCTTTTCAATGGAAAAGAAATATGTGGTTCAACTGTCGTACTACCTGGGTCGAAAGAAAAATTTCTATATGAACAGCCCGGATCCAGAAGGTTAAGCAGAGACATACATGAAACCAGGCTGGACTCAAAGCTCTCTTGGAACCAAACTGTCGTACAAGAAAAAATCGGGAACCTATTGATTTTGACAGCAATAAGCGATTGATACTATTAGCTGCTACTTTATTAAGCGGAGACTAACAAGGCTGGAAGCTGTACAGGAGAAAAAGGAAGCCTGAGAGAGTTTGATCATAATAAGCGATTGCTACCACAAACTGCGATCCCATTAAACGGATACCACTGCACATGAAACAAGGCTGGATCCAAAATTCTCCAGAAACCAAAATGGCCGACACGTCGACCTTCCCTCTGCGGGGGGTTCCAGTTCGAGGAGAAGAAATTAGATTTGACAGCGTGCGTCTGCAACTAATGAAGATTCTCAAACGGAAATGTTTGTTGATAACAAGCAAAGAGAATTTTAAGCACACTGGCGACCATTGTCGAAGGGACTTAATACGCCATTTGCATTTGCGAAAACGACGATTCTCGAAAAACGTCAACGCGTGCTCCACGAGCCCCGGAATGTCTAAAAGCCACTTGGAATAAATTAGAATTTCTATCAAACGATTCGAGGGGAACATATTAATAAGTTCGTTTCAAAATCTATCTCCCGGTCTGCTGGGTCGATTAGTCTGCGTAGGGCACAGTAATCTCGGTTCTTCTGGGGCGACGTGACGTTGCATCAATTGACAAGGATCAAGCGACCGAGGAACTTCTGTTGTGTGTTGTAAAATATACGTTTTAATGAAGTAGTTCAGAAAGTAAGCTGAGAGCTTACTATATCGAATAAATTTCTTAAACCAAAATCTTGAAATTGAATTAATGTACGGGAGGGTTATTGAAGTTAGGAAGTTCTTGCTTCATTGCTTTGGAATATATCAGCCTACTCAGAGCTCAGGGTGCATTCAACAGAAGCATATCTAGTGCTTGGAAAACAATCAAAAATACACTTTAATATGCATTCATCATGCATATTTAAGTGTTTCTTCTCAACAATAGAAAATTAAATATATAAATTAAACAAAGCATAAAATAGAATATAAATTTTTGAAAAATGAATAAACAACATTGAAAAAACGAATCAAAAATAATTTTTAAAAAATTGCAAATGAAAAAAAAATTGACTAGTTAGCAAAAAAAAAACGACGAATTATTTGTTTGATTTCTTTTAACGTATTTACCATCATTTTTACAAAAGAATAGTACAATACAACAAACCATGTAGCAAACCCCCCTCCCCCCCATTAAAAAATCTGAATTATTTTATCTTTCTTTCACATAACTGAGCAATTATTTAAGTTACAATTATTTGTGAGCTGGGTACGAGCTAAGTTTTAACTCAAAATTCCTGATACTCTGTGGGCCATCAACTATGGAAACTATTGACATGCTTCACGTTAAGGAACTATTTGGCACACGTTCAATCACACAGGCATTTATCGAATCAATTAGTATATTTTAAATTTATGCGATCAAAATTTTCAATGACAAAATTGTGATTAATTATCATTACAACATGGGATTGCAAAATTAACATACCAACATCACAAAATCTGCCACAAGAAATAACTTCAATCAAGAAATAATAAGAAAGCATTACTTCCCAAATTTCTACCAGATCGGTAACCCAAATCCTATTTAATGTTCGACCAAGCATTAAATCAAATCTATAATAAGAATGGACATTGTAGCATTTTTGATGAGGAAATTACAAGGCAGGCCGAATTCGGATGACAAATTGTTGATTCATATTGCACTGAGAGAGCATTTAAACCATGCAATTGCCTGGCCCTTTCATCTTGCAGAATTTGACAGCACGAAATGACCCATCAAGCCATTTTTTTTCTTCTTCTTCTTTCTGTTAATGAAAAATCAAACCCCAAATTGAAGACATAGAATTTTGGCCAACGGCCAAATTTCACAGCGAGTGCCACAAGAAAAAAACAACCAAAAATGAAACAAAACCAATCTTTTTACGAGGCGCAGGTCATTTATGATGCATAATTGCTCAATGTCGCTTCAAGCTTTTTTAACCACACGTAACCAAATTAGTGAAATGCAACATGCCTTCCAACGCTTGAATTCCAATTAGCAATTCCTGATTGGTCCAGAAGGCATTGTATTACCATCAGACCCTTTAGCGAGAACTTGTCAGATGCCATTGTCGCTAAAATATGTTCGTCTGCAGAAGAATTAAATTGTCGAAAGGCATGATGAAGCCTCTTTTATTCTCCTTTGTTACGTTCTGTTCCTCCACGTTCGCGCCTTTTTTCGCTTCTGCGAGATTCCTTTTTCTCACTGCGGCTGTCGAGTGGCATTAAAATAAAATTGTTAGGAAGTAGCAGAAATGAAAGTTCCATTCAGCCGGAGTAGAAAGTTTTAAATGATTCAAAAGGCGGCCTACGTCGCTTTTTTCTATGCTACGGCAAGTGATGATAAAATTAATCAGCAACTCACAAATCATGAGCTCTTTGAGTCGAGTCGCCGTAACTTTTTTTTTCATTTTTATTAACTCTCAGAGGGACGTCCAGCAATTCCTGAATTAATTGCAAGACAAGTGTTTGCAATTAAAAGTAAAAAGAAAATAAATTGACAGGTTTTCAAATGATAAAATAGTTCATTAATTTGGCAATGATCCTTGAATTAACCCACACACAAAAAATAAATAAAATAAAATACAAATAGTTGAAAATTAAAGGGCTTGGAGGATGAAGGGGTTATGTTACATTTTAAAAAATGAACACTCTGGACAATCGTAAGCAATGGACACAAGTAAGTAAATAAAACTTGGTTCATCCAAAAGTAGATGTCCTTAGACCAATTTCATACGCATATTAACAACAAAACCAGAAAAAAAAAGGTGCAACAACTGCAACAAAAAAACTTTGAACTTTAATTACTCGAAACTTATGTTTTGTCACATAACCCCTTCATCTCCCAAGCCCTTCAATTACCCAATATTATTCCATTCCGCCATCAATTGAACTGCAGATGAACACTTTAGTAGCAAAGGCGATTTAATTTAATGCAAATGAAAGATGTTTTCTAGTATAAAAAACTCCATATAAAGACGTCATGACAGTAGATTACTCGGTCAAAGTAGAAGTTTATTAATCTAAATGGAAAAATCTCGCTCGAAAGAGTTTCTTTTCCTCCCCATTAAACATATTCCTTGATCAAAGTAAGAATTATTTTCCAAAAAAAATTTTTTTGGAAAAATGGAAAGATCTTTCATAAAGGTTTTTTTTTTTTTTTTTCCTGAAACCTAAATAGGAATTTTTCGATCAAAATAGGGACTTCTTTTTAGAAGCCTGATTAACACACGGTCGTGCAGGTTCGTGGACCTAGGCACCACTATTTTAGCGGCACCAAAAATAGGGAAAATTTCTTTCTATCCGTTTTTGGAAACTACAACTTTGATGTGCAGATTTTCTTGTAAAAGAATCATCAAATTTTACCACGACCTGGGCACCATCTTGGTTTGATCAGACCCTGAATCTTTTTCAAAATTGTGACAACTTGACAAAAACGGTAAAAAATAAGTACAGCAGAAAGAAATTGCGACAAACAAGAAAAAGACATTTCGTCATGAGAAACAGCCCTCAATACAAAATTTTGAGCAATAACTGCTGTAAAGTAAACACAAAATAACAAAAATATTCTTTAAAGGAAAGGAAAAAAAACCATACACAAACACTTATTCGAGTCATAAAATCACACAACGCTGCATTAGCACATGTTTTACAAAACACAACCATTGAAATTAAGAAATAATAAACCAAGAGTTTCGTTCAAAATAGATATTCCCAGAACATTATAATCTGCCGCAAAAGCATGTGCCGGCAACATGGGTAACTACAGTTTCCTTTCGAGATGTAAACACAGTACAAAAATCGGCACTTTCTTCTTTATTAAGAGCGAGAAATGGCCATGTGGCAACACTCCCTTTGTAATCACAGAAGTCTTCTATTTCCGAACAAGCTAAACTCTTCGCGAGGCGTTGATTAGGGTGGCCGAACGGAGAACGAAAAAAAGGAATAAAGAAAATACCCGCGCGAATAAATAAAAAACAATAAAAGAAAAAGAATAAAAGTGGAGGATTTGCTCCGAAACGCAGAGAGGACTGTTTGCGCATAAGTTTCCGCAATTACATCCACACGTGTTTAATCTGTGTACCATATGCGAAGTTGGAGCCCTGCGTTCTCGCTCTCCCCAGCTTCGCTTTTGTTTAGTTTTGGGGGGATTTCTTATTTATTTATGTCTCCGACTTTCTCTCTCTCCGAGTGAGTGAAACAAGTTTTTTTTCTGAAAAAATAAAGCTGGAAACTTGGACTGATTCAGAATCGTTCGAAAAATAGCAGCTGTTTATGGATTAGGCTACGAGATTCGGAATGTAGTTTTAAATGTTATTGCCATTTAACGATTTGAATGAAAATGTTTCAATCAATTGTCAGAAAATGCCTTAATTCTTTTAATATGTGAAATCACAATATTTAAAATTGCATACATTTTTATCAACTATTAGATACATTCAAATTTAAAATATAAATAATAATAATACGATAATGATTTAAAAGAAAAAATGCAAACTTCATTTGAAACTTAAATACAACAATAAATTCTCTAGAATCTTCAAATGTTCTTTAATGGCTGATTTTCGTTCTTTTTCATAGATAAAGCAGCAGATTCATGATTAAATAAGTTAAGCGTTAAGTACACAATAACTGCGTTCCAAAAGAAATATAGTACTTCAACGTATCATTTTTAATATGATACAAAAACAATTTTTTTAAGTACACAAGAAACACCTGGCAAGAAATAGTCAGTTGGAATTCAACTAAAGAGCTAGAACATTAAAATTCATTTTCAAAAAAATATTTTTTGCTGAAAAAAAAAATTCCTATTAAGATTCTTGAAAAAGGGAAGGAAAACTTAGGACAAATAGGAATTCAAAACTATCCTTTTTTTTTTTTTTTTGCTTTAAAATTCGTAATAGAATGTAAGAATCGTCTGATATTATAGAACTTCGGAGTAAATAAGATCAAAGGCGTCCGTAGATTTCGTGTAGATATTATTGATGCTAAATGAAAATTTAACATTCGGGTTTCAGACCAAAAATTAAATGAAATTTATGATGGTATATTTATTTCTGAAGATTAGTCGGTAAACTTTAAAATGCAATAGTCCATTGCTGCCCTTGCTAATTCTTAAATCATTTAAATTTTATTTCTATACAAATATAAACACATTAAAAAAATATATATATATATATATCCGCATCGCAGTCCGTTTGTTTTGTTATGTCCTTCGACAAAGATTTTTTCTGGGTGAATATAATTATATATTTTTCTAAAAAAAAGGTACAGAATTTAAATTTCACACACCAACTTCCTGAATGCTGCATCCATAGCAACCTGCTGAACCTGCAGCGTAGTACCACTTACCCCCTCCCCCCCCCCCCCCACCAAATAGCCTTATAAACTCAGGAACATTAAAAAAATTTAGCAAATGCATCTGAGCAGCTGTGATATTCAATAAAAGAAAGAAAAAAAAGAAAAAGAAACTGGGATACCTTTTTAAAAATTAGGAATTTAAAAAGCACAAAAAGAAAAAAATAAAAGCGACTACACTTCCGCAATGGGGGGAAACAGTACAATAGCGACACCACTGGTTACTTCCCCTCCCCATATTTCGCCCCTTGCAAAGCAGAAATTAATCCATACTCCAGGATGTTCTCACATGGTTAAAATACCTGGTTGCCGATAAGCTACAAAAGAGAGTTTCTTTATGCGGAAATGCCAGGTAATAAAGTTACCAAGGGAGGGTTTCTTCTTTTTTACTTTTTTTACTGTAGTTTTCAAAATGTATTTTGGTGTCAAATCAGGGTTTTAACTTTGAGAGAATGTAATAAAGGTACCAAATTTTAAAATGTTTAATTGAAGGCTACTTACTAATACATGGTCGATTTTCTGTTGTAACGTTTTTTTTTTTTTTTTTGCACAAGTGCAAAATAAAAAAAAGAAAGGTTAGTACAAAAAAAAAAAAAAAAAATAAAAATTGGCAACATTAAAACAGCAAAAATTTCGACACATTTTCAATAGTCTAATTAAAAATTGGATTGCACAAATAAAAAAAATCAATTAAAGCATATTTGTATTTCAACAGTTGTAAAAGAAGAACATATTTATCACCTTAAAATATTCGCCAAAAAATCAAATAGTTATGAGGCATCTAGTAGAACAACATATTATTGCTCATTGGATGTCCTATTATTAGCAGTATAAGTATAAAAAAGTATAAAAATGTAAAAAACATCCAATTTTGGAAAAGATAAATTTTAAAAAGTAAAAATAAAATATTTTAGGCATATTGTAGCTGCATTAAGTCTTAAACCATTATACATTTAGTAAACGCAACATGCTTTAATCTCTCAATATTAATATCCCATTTTCCATAAAAATATTCTCGAAATGAAAAAAAAAAAAAAAACTATATAAATTGCCCTGAATTCCTTGATTAATCGTTTATCGCGGAAACTATTAAGATATCGATTGTTTCCCGATAAAGACCAAAATTCGGGAGTGGCGAGCGACTCTAAAAAGAAAACAAATTAAAAAAAAGAAAACAGAAAAGACCAGCGGATAGGAAAAGGAAGAGAAAAACGTAAAATAAAATAAAAAACACTTTCCCAAAGTGATTAAAAACGAGCCCTACCGCACCCAAGGGCTGTACTCCGAAATGGACCAACTCAGGATGGAAGCAGCAAACCTTTTGGGAGAAAAGGCGCAATTTCTGTTCCGTTTGGAAAGTAAGGACCCTGTAGTATAATTAGCAAACGGAAAGTGCAATTAGTTGAACTCGGGATAATTATATGCCGCAGATAATTAGGACCAGATTACACTTAATTACTGAGCGGGAGAACTTTTGTTTTGCGATGCAAAACGTCGCGGTAATTGTATGCAATGGTGAAATTTGGCGAAGGACAAGGACAGAGAGTGTGGGGGACGTTTTAAACGTTTTTAAAATACTAGATTTTGCGAAGGAGATGGACATAAATAAAATAAAAAAATCAGACACGAAGTGCTACAATTTTAGTTTCTTTTTTTACAATGATTCATCTCGAATAAGGATTACAAAAGTCCACTTAGAAAGGATATTTTAACTTTTTAAGTGGTTAAGAGATAAAAAAGAATGTAGGCCAAATCAATTTAAAAACTCACTGCAGATAATCAAATACCATTTGTAGAAGCATTAGGAACATTCAACACTCCCAGATTGTCAGATATGGAACTTTAACTGCTTGTTACAGATACTCTGAGACATAGCTGAGATTTTTTAAGACGCCGTGTGAAAGCATTTAGAGAAAAACTAACTTTCTACGAACTAAGGATGAAATGGAAAATGATGGAGAAGGAAGATGCCATTTACCATTTTCATTTTAATTAAAATGCTAATTACAAATGAAGATTGATTTTTTGGCAGGATCTCATACAAAGCAATATACAAGCAATATTGCTTTGAAAATGTAGATTGGCAACTCTGCTTTTCCGCAGGTGCACAAATCGTTCACAAGCGAAAATACCTTTTCTGCTGGTGTAAAAGACTGGGCAAACATAAAATAAGTTCCATGGTTACGCACGTTTGAAAATATTAGTGCGAAAATGCTTGCAAAGCTCAATCAAATGACTTTTGGCTGTAGCAAAGTTCTGTTCTTTGTCTTTAGAAAGTGGGACTCAGTATAAGCACGGGGTCAACTGGACATAATATCTGAAAACGGAACTGTGCTGTTAAAAACTGGACGTGTGTCACCTTTGAATCAGGGTCTGATTATTGAGTAGGCCATCTGGGACATGGCTTAGGGCCTCCTCAATTTAGGGGCACCCAAATGGCCAAATTCAATGGCTAAATTTGTTGATTCAATGCCTAATATTGTAAAGCCTCAGAACAGGGGCAGGGACTCCCTGAACTAAAATTTTTGGGAGGGGGAAAATTAGCAATTTGCCAAATGAAGTTCCAATTTTACCGAATGATAAAATACAAGCATGCACACATATCGTACATGTATATACATTTAGTGAGAAAAAAAACATTAGGCATCTTTTAAAAAACAATTCTAAAAACTAAAAAGAACAAATAATCTCAATGTTGCAATTTGTTGTCTTCCAATTTCCGAATCGTCAGGAAAATGTGCCGAATACAGAAATCATTGGGAGGTCACAGTGACCTCCCTTTGGGGCGTTCCTGAACAAGGGACTTATTCGGCCTAGGGTCCGCTTATATTTTAATCGGGCCCTGCATAGAATTGAACCAGAGAAAGGAAACGAAATCAAAAATAAGCATCTAGTGAAATCTAGTGAAGCATCTAGTGAAAATCAAGGAGCATCTAGTCCTTGCAGCCTCCGGAAAAGAGGAGAGCAAGTGCAGATCACTCAAACGGTGCTAAGCAGACGTGCGTTACAGGGCCCAGCTGATGAGTGATGGACACGGATAGCCATCTCGGATTTCATCAGCCAGCTCATCTCCATTTTTTCCAACAGGAGGTGAGAGAACACATAAAACGCGGTCCAGAAGACAAACAAAAAAGGAATCCCTGCCCGGCCTATCCCGGTGCCACGCCTAGGCGTCAATTAAGCACTCCCTATAATTAGTGCATAATCAGCATCCTGTTTTTGTGAACTCTTTACACGCCGTCGTCCACTTGGCAATAAATAGACTCGTAGATACACTTGGCTTTTGCTTCTTTTAATTTGCGCTCCCCCCACGGCTTCCCGGAATAGGTTGTTCTTATCAGGACTGTGTGAGCGGGTGTTATACGCTCTATTAAAAGACGCCGCAGATAGATTGAACTGGAGGGATTTTTGGGACGAATGATGAAATGCTGGCTTGTCCATCGTGAGGATTATTTATTTAATGACTGAGAGGCGAAGCCGACGACGAAGGAAGCAAACGAAGTGCAGTCGTTGGAGAAAAGTGAAATTTTGACTCATCAAGGAACTTCATTTTGGTTTTTTAGAAGTGAATACAAAACGATAGTTGAAGGGGCAAGTGGATAAAGGTGATGTGGGACAATTTTAGAAAAACACACTTTTTATCATGGATGAAGGTGTTTAGGTTTTTTTTTTTTTTTTTGAAATCTTTTTCTAGAAATTCAAAACATTGTCACATATTACCTTTATTCAATTTCCCCTTCAATTCTGTTTGTGAGTTAACACAATTGAACACACACTAATTTGAAATTGTGTATATCGGCGAAATTCAAATGTCACATATCACCTTTATCCAATTGCCCCTTTAGTTATACTAGAACTACGAAAATTGGCTTTGATCATGTATAGCACTCAATAAAGATATACAGTTTTTAACAACAGGCTGCTATTTATAATCAGGAGTGCCAAGGCGGAACCCTTGTCTGTTTCGTCGCCGGGATATCCTCCTCACATAAAACTTATAAAATGAAGAGTACGATTCTCAACCGGGTCTCTCGAAAGACCGAGCCCCTAATTTCTGACTAGGCTGACATGGTCTCTCGCCGGCCCTGTTTATAATTCGCGACACTTTGGCGCACGTGATTTTAAGGAAGCTGTGTACATAGTGCTGTAATGCCGTCCTAACCAAAAAAAAAAAAAGCCGTACAAAAAGGAAATTAAAAAGAGATTCCACGTCTGTGGTAGAAATGAGATGAAATTAAAGCCTGAGTTATAGGGTATATCGATGAGAAAATGGACGGGGTTAAAATAACGTAGTCGCTTAGCAAGATTGATTCATCACCAATACTGATGCAAAGCAACCGAATAAAGAGGCAGTGGGGAATGATAGCCATCCCCAAATAAAATGAGCTTCTAGTGAAACATATAAGAGCTTCATTGACAAAAGTATATACACGCATAAAAATTTAAAAAATATCTTACTTTATAAGATATATTAAACTCACGGCGGGTCTCGAAACTTTTATTTTAGCTAAAAACGTACGAGAAAAAAAGTGGGAAATAAAAACTAAGTCGACGCTTCTAATATATAATACAATAAAAAAAAAAAAGAGAGAGAAGAAGAAGAAGAAAAGAAGAATGAAACAATTAATTTAAAAAATCGACTTATTACAGTTTGTTTTGTAATCTTTAAGAAAAAAGAGTACGTCCATCAACTTTTATTCTCCTAATTGTTATAGTTAACTTAAAACTTTTTAGTTACCAAAATGATATAAACAGGTCGCTCCTAAATTGCATTTCAACCCCCAAAAGTTTGAAATATAATCAGAAAAGTTTTAACATGACCAGAAAAGTTTTACCAAATTGTTTTTTTAATTCTTACACATATCTATGAAAATATTTCTAATGCCATGTACATTAAAATCATTTTTATGGTGTTAGTTTTAAACGATATTATGAATTTTCCAAAACGAAATAATGCATACAAGTGCTCATTTACTTTATACTACGGTTCTAAGCTGGTCACGTTTTTTTAATTTTTCAGTGCCTTTCAAATGTGCATCAACATCACGGCATCTCTCACTATTTCTTCCAAACAAGACACAACGTCACTAAGAGAAGACGCTATATTAGCAAAGTTAAGTAAGTAAAGTAAACAATGCGATACAAGTATTAATTCTACTTGGCTTTGTTTACATTTTCTTGCTCTCATTTTTCACAGTTTTACGCAGTTTCCTTCATTATCAGAAATGTTATGAGACCGAAACATCAGCACTATCGGTCATCGCTAGAACTTTCGATTACGCGTCCTATTATGCAACATTAAGAAGAGAAGAGAAAGAAAAGTAAATAAAATTATGATTTTTTTGTTCTTTGTGTGTGTGTGTGTGTGTGTATGTTTTTTTTTTTTTTTTTTTGACATGATGAAAGTATTAGGATGGTGGAATCTAAACCTTAACTGAGCAAAGAAAGGTCTTACACATTTACTAAATGTGCCGTTATCATAAAGATATCTGTAAATCAAATTGGAAAAAAAAAAAAAAAACGAGCAAACAGTGGATTGGAACCTAATTATATTGGAAACTAATTGATACACAAATCTCGATACTCTGCACTATGATCTGAAAATTTATTAGTTTTAAACATATTTCTTTGTGATTTTTAAAAATTAAATTGTGCTAAATTAATTATTTACTTGTCAGGGTACTGTATCTTAGAAATATTTCATTTTACACACTATAAACTGTATTCTTCTTCCTTTTATGCTCTTTTTTCATGACCAGTTGATACAAAATGGAAATCTAATTTAAAGCTGGAAAAAAAAATCGCAAATAAATGTTTCAAGATTTATGAAGCCCCTCAGTACTGAATTCGAATCATGGGAAAGCAAAGAGTAATAAATGAAAAATGACACAAAATTTTAAAAAAAAAATGGTTTGGAGGGCGGAAAGAATTCGGGACACCTGGTTGGTCGAAGTAAACCAGGCAATTTTGCTGAGTCACCGAATCTATTAGCTGGACAGTTAAGATGGTGACATCCGCGTGGTGTAGCCTGGGTCACGCTAAATCCCCAGGATATTTGACCAGATCTGATTTTTAGTCAGCGGCGTGTGGGTAGTAAATTAAGCAACTAAATGGTGACAGGTCTTTTACCTAGTTCCTAAGAGACAGTTGTAGATGATTGTGAGCTATTCCAATCAGGAGTTCACCGATGGCAGGTCACGGGAGGTCACTGTGACTTCCCAAGAAAAAATCCTTATTCGGCGCATTTCGCTGGTGATTCAGCAATTTGAAAACAAAATTGCATCATTGAGATTATTTGTTCTTTTCAATTTTCAGAGTTGTTTTTTTAAAAGATGCCTAAGGTTTTTTCTCACTAAATGTTATGCATGTATGACATGTGTGTATGCTTGTATTTTATCATTCGGTGAAATTGGAACTTCATTCGGCAAATTGATAATTCCCCCCCTCCCAAAAATTTTAGTTCGTGGCGCCCCTGATTCCGATAGAAAGAGGGGTGTTTTTTCAACTTCATTGGATGGGTGAATTCAAAGTTACTCTAGATAATAGATGCGGTGTGTTTACCCCGTTAAAAACCACATCTATTAGCAGGGTCAACAAGAGTTGATGTCAGTCTAGTCCAAAACCAGGGGCCAGGCCCTTGTGTGTGGCGGATAGGGATCAGAATAATGTAAGTGGTATGGGGGGGGGGGGGTAGAGATCAACCAGACAAGGGGCTCACTTTTGCTCTCGGCGGCTCTGTCCATAAACTGGTTTCGGAACTTAGCAGAGGGCAAAATATCATCGATTTCAAAAGTCAGCAAAAGATGCCCGACTAGGCTAAGTCGTGCGGTTTGACTATCTATTCATATATTTTCGAAATCTATGTTGTACTAGCAATTGTTCCTGATACTTCTGTTCCAAACCATCATTCCATAACAAACATTTTTTTTTTTTCAACCTAAACTAAGAAACCAATATTTTACTACACCCGCACAAACAAGACATCCTGTTTCAAAAAGAAGCAAAACCACATATCAGCCAGGGCAGAAATTGAGATGCCTGCAAGTTTGAAGCCTCTTAATGGCAACACCCACTTTCTTCCAACAGATAACGAGTCGTTCCTCCGCGACTTTTTAATTTGTTTACCTCCCTCTCTTCACATAATGGGAAGTTAACGCATCTTCTCCATTCCCGGGAAGAGCCCGTCCCGTAATCGCAGACGATGTTTGTTCTGAGCGATAGCAAAAGGTTCTAACGGTCCTCTTCGAGAGGGTGGGTGGCAGTGTTCTAATGCAGTTGTCCTTCGAGGATCCCTAAAATTAGAGCGACCGCAACTTAAGGCTTGAAATATAGCCTTCTCCTAATCAGCCGTCTCCGCTGGGGAGAGAAAGGGAGTGTCTGAGGTGTCTCTGTATGCCATCGTCGCATAAGCATCACCAAAACCCCGGAAGACCTTCCTCGAAGCTGCTTTCTCTCTCCGTCAATAATTTTGAGGTTAAAATATGACAGAGATGTTGATCAGGAGCGCCCCGATGGGAGGTCACTGTGACTTCCCAATAATTTCCGTATTCTGCACATTTAGCTGACGATTCGGCAATTTCAAGACAATATTGCAACATTGAGATTTGTTAAACAAGTGCTTGTTTTTTTTTTTTTTAATGATACAAAACGGATAGCACCGGATGATTTATGAAAATACTAGCTGATGTGCCCGGCGTCACACGGGTTTAAATGCAACATGCCAAATCCAAGAAAATAAATATGTGACTTTCAACTAAGCCCAGTTGATTCATATTTCTCAACGACATTTTTCGTGACCATGCGGAAGATTAACTGGGTGGAAAGGAGAACGTGAAATCAAACTTAAATGCGTTATATTTATTTTATCCGTGTGGATCAAGGAGGTTAAAGGGGAGGAGCTAAATCTCTGCTATCTAAAAATGGCAACGAATTCTCACCGCCGCCAGGGGAAAAGCTCCCTACTTCCTACGGGAGTCAATGTAAATGATACTGAATCTGTCATCTTTTTAAATGCTGATATGGGAAAGAAAAAAAAATTTTTTCAACTGGATTTTGGTGCAAATCTTCGATTGACATTATGAATTAAATATGATTTTCATCCCACGAAAATAGGTGCCGTATTCTTTGAGAAATAGGTTTAATCGAATGCACTTACCAACTTGCCAAATCTGACAGAATCTGTTATTTTAAAAGACTGCTGTTGGCAAGAATATTTTTTTTTAAATTGGAATTTTGCTCAAACCATCGATTAACATTATGAACTAAATATATTTAATAAATATATTTAAACTAATAATTATTTTGTCTACTAAATATATTTAATTAATAACAAAATTAAATACTGACAAAATTAATTTTTTGCCTCATGCTTAATTTATCAACAATTTAGAGAACTGATTCTCAGCAAAAATTATATCGTACAATGCAAAGAAAATGTCACATACAGTCGCATATATGTCAAATTTGGCAAGTAGCTAGATGCGGTCGATTAAACATCTTTCTTAAAAAATACGGCAAAATTTCAGTGGGATCAAAGTCATATTTAGTTCATAATGTTAATCGATGGTTTACACCAAAATCCAGTTGAAAAAAAAAATTTTCTTTCCCATAGCAGCATTTAAAAAGATGACAGATTCAGTATCATTTACATTGACTCCCGTAGGAAGTAGGGAGCTTTTCCCCTGGCGGCGGTGAGAATTCGTTGCCACTTTCAAACAAGCGCATCCGTAGAACATTTCTCTCCTTCTTTCTACTCCGTGGTGTGGATTATCCAAAAAATCACTTTCTATTTTCTAACTGTTGCCAAAATCAATTATCTTTTTTATTTAACCTGGTATCGATTATTGGCATAGATGAATACAAAAATCCTAACAAAGCAATAAATTTCATACTTACTAACTTACTCCAGAGAAGCCTTAGTTCAGAATTTTCATCATGATTACTATTAATATTGTTGTTGCGAGGCAACCAAATGTTTGCAACAATGGACTGAAAATTTAATCATTTAATGGGGAAACTATATGAAATTTACCATTTTCCATAATAACTTTTTTAAACTAAGCTTTTTAGAAATAAATTATAGCGTATCCTGCTCCCTGTTACTGCAGCTATCTACGGTGAAAAAATGGTTAAAATCAGTTCAGTAGTTTTGAAGTTTACCCTGGACATACGCATACAAAAGTAGTCTATTATATATAGATTTCATGTTACTGAAAATAAAGTGACTCAACTGTAGACACCTGTCGCCTGTTTTAATGAAGCATCTAGTGTGATCATCACAGGGGCCCATATCTACAATTTTAGAGGGGTGCTAAGACATTTTTTTGATCTTATTTTTTTTAAATCTTCTTTTGGCTTTAATTTCAATTTTTTCTTTCCTTTCTATCCATTTTCTAATAACTTCTTGCTACTGAAATCAATCTTAACTGAATCAAATGAGGATTTTCCGGAATTTCTGTCCTCTAATTATATTGGATATTTTAAGGATTATATTTCTTATTTTATGTTGAACCACTGTTCTTTTTATTATATTGTTGAACGTGTTTTTCAATAAATAGTGACGCTAGATAACATTATGCTTTTACCCCCATTGTAAATAGGATTCATATTTTCATTCTTATTAGAAGCTAAATCTGTTATTTAAAAAATACTTGTTCATGTTACAATTCTGAAAATGACAGTAATTAAAGTTTGTAAGTTAAAGGTGTTGAACTGTAAAGTACGTTTGCAGTAAGTTTCAAGTACAGAAACTTTTAATAGCCGTTGAACGGTAAGACTTCCTTTAAACATTTTGTGCTGATATTTCCTTCAAAAAAAAAACAAAAAAACAATGAATTCAAAAAAAAAAAACTTAAGGACTATCTGATAACTTAGAGACATTATCACCCCCCCCCCCCCCCATTTGGTGTTGAAGCTGCATGAACCAACAACGGGGGAGAGAAGAGTACAGAAACAAAATCGGTTGAAACAAGAGGAACTAGAACACTTTAATCGAACAAGTATTTCCATATTTTTGTGTGAGGAAATCTTCTAAATACGAACAAACTTCTTATCCTGACCTGACCCGTCATTCCCGATTTTTCAGGGGGAGGAGGGGTGCAAAGGATGTGTACTCAATGGATGCCATACCAAAGCAACAAATATTAGGCCCACATCACATTATGTATGAAAATCAGAGGTGCCTATCGCTGTCCCCCTCATCAAGAAATATGACACACCCCTTAAATGCTACCCCCCTACCACCCAAATTGACATCAAACATTTTATAAAATCTCCCTTTAGGGGGGAGGGGACTGAGCCCTGGAAATGACGGGCCTGATGATTTTATCTTACGACCATACTTTAGAAACACAAAGCTGTAATTAAACAAAAAAAAAAACTTTTAGAATTAGAGAAATTCTTAGATAACAATTTATAGGAAAGTGTCATCACTTTCACTTTTTTTAACACCATATTCTCATTTCCACCACAAGTTAATAAGTGCAACAAAATATGATTATAACAGAGTCTCTCAGACCCGTCGTTTCGAATTTTTAAAGAGGGGGGAGGGGGGGGGCGAAGAGAATGAACTTGAAGCGAATTTTATCAGAAAACAACGAAAACTACGCCCATTTATTTGTTATAAAACATTAACTTTTCAAAACCCGAAGGGGGAGGGGGGATAATTGACCAACCTCTTTGATGGGCATGATCATGTTGTCAATTGTAATTCAAAATTACTTCAGAAAAAATTAACATAATAACAGGCAAAAAAAAATGTTGGTGTTTAAAAGTTACAACTGAATGAAATATTAAGTTGATTTTTGTTTCTTTTGTACAATGTTAATGAACGCTTAACACACACACACACATACGTATAACAGCAGAAAAGAAAACAATCTTAGCTGTTTTTGTTACAAACATTTAACAAACGAAACAGGAAGTATTTTTCCCAAAACGACGGAAGGAAGTTATTTCATTGAAAAACTCATAGCGTTCAATAAATACGCGTGCTTTCATGGGGGAAAAAAACAAAAACAAAAAGCCTTGGAACAAAAAACTAATTAATAAAATTCGAAAAATCTATAAATACTTCTTATTCCTTCTTTAAGCATCAACATTTCTACTCTAATATAAAGACTCAATGTATCATTCAATACGAAAAAATCTTCTAAAGGCACTAAAACAATTTTTGATAAAATCGTGTTTAATTACACATGTTAGAATGTTAAAAATTAACATTTAATAAAAAAGATAGAGCAATGATTTCATCATAAAAAAAAAAAAAATCAGCGAGGACGTTTTTCCGCTGGAACTTTTATGATTTTAGAAATTTTCTCTCTAATAACTATCTAGAAATTTTTAAGAATCACAAAACTTCAAGAAAAAGTAATTAATTACTCATTCATTTATTTTAAATTAACTTTACCCCTTGTGCAAACTTCTAATAATGCGAATCGAACGTCAACATCGCACGTTGTGCTTTTGTTTACACACCGATTTCGGCAATGGAGCGAGAAACAAAAACCAAAAACTTACCCCAGTAGTGCATCCGTATCGGCTGCTCAAAATACGTCTGCTTCAAGTCGCTGTCATAAATTTCCAAAAAAGTTTTTCCCGGGCTGTTAAAAAGTTGTCAGGCCGCAGAGATCTCGAATCGCAGAATTATTCATAAACAGTAGAGCCATGAGAGGAGCGAAAAAAAATCGGTAGCGATGTATAAAAAATCGTTTGTTTTCCACGAGATCAAGGAGCGTGCAACCCTCTCAGAGCGCCACGCAAAACTGAGTGTTTCGACGGCAAATCGCAGCACAAGTCATTAACAATGGTGGAATTAATGTTCCACCGCCGCGTGCGCCATGAAAATGTAACACATGTGGGAGCAGTTCAGACACTTCTACCATTCCATCCAACCCCCTCGGAAGGAAAAAAAATCGATAACCTCAACACAGCTGGGTTGGCATCAGACCGATCATGCCCTCTGCGTAGCTAGCAGAAGACTCTCAGAGCAAACGGTCGTGTCGGAATCATCCAGATATGTCAGAGCGGCTGGATTGTGTCGCTCACTGCCTAACCGTCTCATCGGACTAATGCCGGCGCCTAATTAACACGCGCCAATCTGGCTAAAAATGGCCGGGTGAATCATCAGGAGTGTTTTAACGTTGACGCCAAGCAGATTTTTCTCGCCTCCGATCAACGAAATCCCAGCACACGAAACCTTCTTTGGCGCTCATCACCGGGGCTGTTTTTATCACCACCCGCTCTGCTTAGCGCGAGTTTGTGATCTCACGCCTTAAAGCCTTATTCACTGGAGAAGGTATTTTTACTCCGCTAATTAATTATTCAAAAAATTAATTGGATCGGGAGACGCATGCGCAGACGCTCCAACAGCTGAGCACTCTGGGAAGTAACTGTTAAAAAACTGTCATGGCGCGGCCCAGTCGTTCGATGATGTGGTTGTTGTTTACATATACTTTCTGAGACTTTTTGGATTATATTTCGCCTTGCATCTGTGTTTTTTCACTCCAAGTTGCCTCAGCATTGTTCAAGTAAGTGCTGTGCATCATTTTATTTCTATTAACTGCATGATTTTAAGCGAAAAATGCCGGTAATATTTTGTGATCATTGAAAATTAGGCTTAGATTGTTTACATATTTTAGATGAAAGTGAAATTATGTTGCTCTTTAAGAAACAATTCATGCACATGCTGCTCTGTTTTCTGTACCACATTTTAATACTGAAACTTGAGATAGGTTTTTAATGAATCATAGAAGTTATTTCGTGTCATTGTGAGCAAAACTTACCGCTGATATTGCGTATGGTCGGCATTTTAAAACCTTCATGTAATTTTCTTTCGCATCTGTTTTTCTCTCTTACAAAGAGACTGAATCATGGATAAATAAGAGTGTAATTGGTATACTTAAAACGTTGTTATAACACGTATTACAAAAATGTACAGATGTTATACACCTTGTTTATATTTAAGTATAGTGGTGCGTTTGTCTTTGGGGAGCGGTCATTTATTATAGCTAGGGGGGGGGGCGGAAGCTATTTTGAGAGGTCACGAAAAATCAGGTATGTTTTGGGGGGTTATGAAAATTTTTGTTTAAGGGCGGGGGGGGGGGGTTGTATGAAAATTTGATCCAATTTAAGAGAGAGCGGGAAAAAAAATTTTGAACGTGCCAGCCGCCTTGTTAGTTTTCATTTAAATAGTTTACATTTTCATTAATAAAACAATTTGTGTTCTGTATTTTTATCAGTTATCAATTATATTAATTCAATATTTCAAGTTTTTATTATTAAAGTGCAGGCAATTGAAAAACTATTGATAACTCAAACTTCCGGTAAGTCGAAGTTTTTTCTTCAGTCCCATCAAATTCAAGTTATCGAAAACTGACTGTATTTTGCGGTTACTATGCCACCCTATTCTTTAGGTAATCGGAAGCTTACAGTATCTAAATACAGAACCAATTATCCGGAATGTTCGGGACCATCGCTATCCCCTATATCCGAATTTCACGGTTTTCTGGATCGTTAAGGAGCAATGTTTGTCAATTGTTTATAAAACCCAAATTATAATAAATCGTTAAGGAGCAATGTTTGTCAATTGTTTATAAAACCCAAATTATAATAAATCGTTCGGCATCTTAAAATAAGAAGTAACTGGTTGAGAAATGCTTATAAATGTCAAGATATTCAAAAAATACCAGTGAAAGAATAATTTAAAAACCAAAACATTTAGTTATTCACGAGACATAATACCCTCACATTCCACAAAGGGGGGGGGGGGGGGGCAGTCACATTTTTCGATAGAAAATGAAGGAAAGGGCAAGAAACAAATTTTTGAACATAAATGTGCGATTTTTCTACTAGTGTACTAAATAAATTCGTTACTATGAACGCGGTTTTTCTTCCTTTTTAAAAAAGGTTTTGTTTTTGCGCTTAAGGTAGTTATTGTTAATTGCTGCTTTTGCATTGCATTAATATCAATTGAAGTTTGCTTTTTAAGTTCTTGCAACCTAATTATAGTCTTCACGATCTCTGGATTCCGTGATCAACTATCTCTTTTCATTTCGTCACTTACGCTCTAAAGGACTTTCATTAACAGTCATTCAATAAAAATTGCATTACAAGGTGACAATATTTATTTCTTTAGTTTTCGGCTGGAATAAAATTGAAAAATGTTTTATTTACGAGTACTTTTTAATTCAAAAAAATATTTCGGAAATTTTGCCCCATGTGTCTCTTCCATTTTTTTTTTTTTTTTTGTAAAAATTTTCTGAGCTTTTTGCCAGTTATATGGTATTCATAAAAAAAACTTCATTTTCATTTAGGAATTTCCAAAAAAAAAAACTTTTTTTATATTTTGAAAGTGTCAAAAATGCTTGTATAAAAAATGACGAGAAAATTGGCAAAATTTCACGGTTTTCTGAATAAAAGGTTCTGCACCTACTGCATACCTTTCGTGTAAAAATGTATGTGCTCCAAATGACAACTTTGTATTCATCATATTTTTATAATCATTTTGCAAAACAATGTAATTTAATACTATAAAAATATAATATACTATAGGGTAAAAGCACCAGTAGTCGGCCATTTAAGAGATCTTTTGTTGATCTTGTCTAACCTAGAACTTTTAGCTATCAATACAGCAACAAAAACAAGGTAAAACTTTAGAATGAACCTTTCTGATAGTGAATCACCTACTTATTTCAGAAATTAAAAAAAAAATATGTTAAAATCCAAGCTATTGTCAACACTAGTAAATGCTCTAGTAGTCGGCAACAGAATCATCTTAGCTGAAAAATAAGCAGAATCGCAATCTTGGATGACGGGCACACCATTCAAAATGAAATGACTCATTACTAATTCAAAAAAATTATCCAAAACTTAACTGCCACTGGTTGATGATTGAGGATAGGTACATGAATGTGTGAATGCGTCATATCTGATTTTGAATTAAAAATGTACTATTTATGAGGAGTTTTATGTCATTGTAGCCGACTACTGGAGCACTTACCCTAGGATAAATTCTATTGGCTGTTGACTATTTGGGTAAACTCCAGATTATCTTCAGAATGGGGTGGCAGGATGAAGCAGGTAAAAGTTGATAACAGTCAATTGCTTAAAAATGTAATCTCATTAGCATGCATTTAAATTAAAAATGATAGTCATGGTATGTAAAAGCAAAAACAGATTGTTCATTATTGTGAATTAATAACGTAAAATTGTGCAAGCAAATAAACTGAAACAGATAGAGTAAGGTTTCAACAGAAAGGTAAAGGCAAATTTTTTCGACTAAAATTGGTCTGTTGTCTCGTTTTCGCTCATAAATAATGTACTTTCTAGATAAGTTTTGTAGTCTTGCCCCTTCACTGTGCTATTGAGTTTGTACACAGTCATAAGACATTTTCCTTTTTTCTGACCAAAATGGAATATTTAATTGGGTCCTTTGGCTCAATATTAAAGTGGTTACATTGCTTCATTTATTGATGTTTTAATACAGTACATCATTTAAATATAGTATATTGCTTTTTGGTTGTTTTTAATAATGAATGGAACAATATTGATTGATTATTAATATTATTTTTTTCTGCAAGTATCATATACTTATATTAAAAATTGAGTATCTTTCTAACTATCTTTCTAACTATCTTTCTAACTATCTTTCTTTCTAACTATCTTTCTTTCTAACTATCTTTCTATGTCACGCTTCTTTCTCCTGAACGCCAATGAACTGAAAGTCGAGCCAGGTACCGATAGATAGGTAATTTTTCAAGCTTCATTAGTTTCAATTCATATAATTATACGATTTTAATTAGCGAAGATATCAATTAATAAGTAGTCAAATTTAAAGCGATTAAGCCTAATAAATGATTAAATATGAAAGCCATTGTTGCATTGCAAAACGTGGGTGCCATGAAACAGTAATAAAAATGATAATGCGAATTTTGAATGAAGGCTTAACTAAATCAAACACGAAACTCATAAGCGGGCGACTTACATAGTATTTTAATCGCTAGCTACTTGTAATATTTTGAAACATTCATTTGTTGAAGAGCCATCTACTTATATTAAAAACTGAGTATCAATGTCTGCTTTTTCTCCTTTGAGCGAGCTGAACTTACTGAAACTTTCCTCACCATCTTGAAGGCGCGAAGCATCTCAATAATTCGAATGATTTTTTTTATATAGGAAAAAAGTAAAGGCGTGAAGCGCCTGTAAGCGAGCCGCCTTGGCGGGGAGTACTTTCTTGAAATTTTTTTCTCACTACTTTCAGGGCACGAGGTGCCCGTGCAACGCCGGGCCACGTGCGTGGTATGTCTTGAAATCGAATGAACATTAAATTATATCAAATAATATAAATTCAGAATGAGGTAAAAGTTAGAGAGGGGGGACGTTATGCATCAACATGCCGCAGGAAGCTAATCTAGCTGCCCTGGCAGCTAGTAGAGAAATAAATATTGAAACAATCACGATATTTGGACTGCCTCCACACTTTTTTTGATCACCTAGATATTTTAATTTGAAAAAAAAAAAATTCTACCAGATTAAACCCTAATCACCAAAAATAGCTTAAAATTCCTAGTTTGATACTTCAATTTCAAAGAATTTGGTGTGACTGAAGATCTTCAGTTGTCAGTCGTAGTGCTTGACGAAACGTTTGGATTTTCTTTTCCATTCCGACCACGGCCAATGAGCCCAAAAATCTTATCCCTTCATGTGGTTCATATTTTTACTGATTGTTATATGTAGCCAGTTTTAAGTTTTTAAACATTCTTTGCGCACAGGTTTAAGGCTCATTTTTATCAATAGGATTCTTTTAGAACTTCTAAAAGAATCCTAGAAGTAACTATGAAATGATAAAAAAATATAAATAAAAAAAACAGCTGTGGTTTCGTACTTGCCTTTGTCGTAAATGTACTTTGACTCAGTTGAATACATTTATTTAATTGGCTTTCAGTGTGTAAATTTAACTGGAAACTTATTTCTTGATTGAAAATGCACTACCCTTTGCAGCTTTAATTACTGATTTTTTTTTTTTTTTTTTTTGCATGTGTAATCAGAATTTCATTTTACTTGACTTTCATGTTCTTTAATTTTTATTGTAACTACTTATTTATTTTGTTTAATTTTTGATCATGTTGAAAAAATCATGTTTGCCTTATGATTATTGTTAAAAACTATTTTAAAATAATATCTGAACATCACCTGTGCAGTATCTGTCTTAGGTAAGATATCAACATAGTAAGATAAAAATTTAAAGTGTCTGTGCACGCAAGTCAAAACTGTCTGCCGGTAAAAACTATATACAGTCGAGTCTCGATAACTTGAAGTCCTAAGCTTCGAGTTACTGGTAGTTTGAGTTATAGGAAGTTGCCACTGCCTTCTCAAGAGGTTATGACTCAACGAAAACTTTGAGATAAAGGAGTATTCCAATTATAAGGCTTTGAGTTATCGAGATTCTACTGTATAGTGTGCAGGTAAAATTTTTAGTAAGACAATGCCTTTTGCTTTTTATTATGTATTTATAAAAGCAAAAGGTGAACTTTTTCAGTCATTTATCCACAGATTTGGAAGATAATCAATGTTTAATATTAATTAATATTAATGAACAATTATTGGGTGAAATACAGATCCACAGCAAATGTATCTGCGCAGTGGCAAATGTATCCACGCACGGCGTGCTCATGTACCTCTATATTATCTGACTATGGATATGAAATGCTTAAATTAATGTGCAGTTGAATTCTGTTGATGCCTCAGCAAATTAAGCAGTTCATTATGTTGCATATGTGCTTTTGTCCCTTATTATTTGAGAAGTATATATAATAACCTGTTTTTTATCTAGGTTTTACGTTATCCGTTTCCTACGTTGTCCCTCTTCTGACGTCATTTACCGCTGGTCCCTGAAAAAGGCCTAACTGATAATGTTAAAAGATTCTACAAACAGGTTAAAGTCGTTCTTTGTCTGCAAGACTGGCACAAACTTTTTTTTCGATTTTTTTTTTTCTCCCACATAGATTAGTTTTATAACTGTTTAAAGCTGCTTTGTTTTTTTATTTTTATCAGTCTTACAGTCAGCGGCATAAGCAGACAAATCCTTTTGGGGGGAGGGGTCCTCAGTCGAGACTCTTTGAGAAGAGGGGGCGGGGCACCTCATAAAATGTAGCTAAGAAAAATAAATGTTTCAAATTTCTGGTATCAATGCTAATTTCAGATGACAAGAATAGATTTAAAAAAAATTATCACTGCAATAATTGTTGAGAAGTAAAGCGTTTTAGATAATAGAAAATGATATAATTGAAATTGGCAAAATTTTCTTTATTGAAGAAGGTGTTCCTTAAACAAGTGCATGCGATATTTTTGCAAATGTGAGCTTTAATAACATTAATTTTGCCATCTCTTTTACTTTGGGTTTCAATCATACATTTGTTGCAATATATTTAACAAAATTAGATGAATGAACAAACATTAATGAGTGTTTCTGAAAGATATTTGGAATAAATGTCAACAAAATTGAATTACAAGATAACCATACATGTCAGATACAGTAAAATGGAGTGATAAAGAACGGAAAGAAAAGAAGAAGAATGAATTTCCTTTTTTGCCCTTTCTTTTAATTTTTTCCCCATACTTAATTTTGTTCTCAAAAAAAATTCTCATGTCTTGATTTCAGCAAGAAAGGAAAAATAAACGATTTCAGCTTCAATTTTAAAAATTTGTTCGCAAAATTTCGGAGGGGCTGCAGCCCTATCAACCCACCCCTGGAGTACGCCACTGCTTACGGTCCTAGGTGCGAGGGGCTTCCTCTAACCTTCCAATCTGATCTTCCTTCACAACAACTGACTAGCTAAGCTGCTAACACTACTTGAAATTCTCTCAGAAGTTAATGTTACATACAGTGGCGTATCCAGGAATTGATTTTGGGGGGTGCACATCGAACATCGACACTGAGGAGAAAGGAAAAAAATCAAGAATGATGGTGAAACTTTAAAAACGTAGTATTTCGATTTAATTTTTTCTATTGAACGTTGCTCAAAGATTTTTTTTTTTCACAAAAATGAATATCATGCAAGAACAATAAGGCGTGGGTACATCGCTCATTTTCCTCTTACATCTCCACAATTACAGAATAACAATTAGTTTTGCTTCTTATTGTCAAAGACAGAAAATACTGTGACAATATTTCAGTGTCCATAAAGTATTTTTCATTGAGAAAACCTGAAGCATGTTTACATGAAGGTTGCATGTTTTTTCAAAATTCAGTGCCACCATTTTTTATAGTCTTACAAAATCTTGGGGGGTGCATTGGTCCCTTGGCACCCCCCCCCCCTGGATATGCCACTGGTTACATATATTTTCTATCTCATCACAAATTGTCTCGATGTCGTATTCAGCTGCGTATGCAGTGGCGGCTCGTCCATAGGCGCTGCAGCACCCCCAGTAGTTTTTCCAAAAAATACGCTTTTAAGTTATTATTTCATTCACATTTTTATTTCATTCTGATCCTGAGTGAATATAAATCATACAAAATCCATAGTTGGTCATCGAAGGAGATTTCGTTACACACACACACAAACGCACGTCATTAAATTATCAGTGAAGTCAATCTTACGGCCTCAACTAAAGTGCGAAAAAAAATTCTCCTACTTTCCGCAAGGCGCTGCACAGTGAGTAGCTCCTTTGAGCTCGCTGAAAAGCTTTCTACGCATGCACAGCGTGACGTGTGGTCAATCGGGGTAGGATTTTTCAACGGGACCGTGGGCTGCAACCGGTGCAGCTCTCTGAGATGCTTTAATGACCGATTACTCGCACACGCATGCTGAATATTTCCTTTTCGCTGCTTCAAACTAAATATTTTTCAAATTTAGTAGTGTATGAAACGATGAGTGTTGATCATTTGCTGGGTATTTCTTTTTCACTGTCATCTTTGTCCGAAAAAAATGCTATTAAAAAAAAAAGTGGCCCTGTTTCGGATTTTAACATTGCTCACGCTTCGACGAGTAGAAAGTTCTCGTATCAGAGAAAATTTAACAAATACATTCACTCGAAACAAGTTTGATCAATATCAAACTGTTTAATGAAAAGGTTAAAAAAGAATTTGCAAAAAAAAAAAAAAAGATCGGAAATTGTGCTTTGTTTTTAAATAATTTTAAAATGTTTTTATTTTTTGCTCATTTGTTTGAATTGAGTAAATATAAATTATTATGCTCAATGATTATTATTTCGATATTGATGCGTTAAATACATTTTTTTTAACGTATTGACATAGGCACACATTTTTGTTACATTAAAAAAATTGCAGCACCCCCAAGTTTGAGAGTCACGAGCCGCCACTGTGCGTATGCAAACAAATCATTTAAGGGGGGCCTGAGCAGAGAATCTTCGAAAGGAGGGGGCGGGGCTCCTCATAAAATGCAGCTAAGAAAAGTAAATGTTTCAAATTTCTGAAATCAATGCTAATTTCAGATGACAAAAATACATCATTGAAAAATATTTTTATTATTATAATTGCTGTTGAGAAGTAAAGCATTTTGATAAAAATAGAAAATGATAAAATTGAAATTTGAAAAAGTTTCTTCACTGAAGGTGTTCCTTAAACAAGTGCATGCAATATTTCTGCAAATTTGAGTTTTAATAAAATTAGTTTCGCCATTTATATTACTATATTCCTAATATTGGGTTTTTATATCACACATTTGTTGAAATTTATTTAACAGTATTAGAAAAAGGAACTAAGCATTAATCAGTGTTTATGAAAGGTATTTGGAATAAATGTCAACAAAGTTAAATTATAAGATAACCATGCACGCTACATACAGTAAAATTTAGAGATTAAGAAAAGAAAAGAAGGAATTTACTTTGCTTCCCGTTCTTTTAATTTACTTAATTTTCTTTGAAAAAAAAACTCATATCTTGATTTCAGCCAGAAGGGGAAAAAATGATTTCAGCTTAAATTTTAAAAATTTGTTTTGAAAATTTTTGAGTGGGCTGCAGCCCTATCAGCCCTCCCCCCCCCCCCCCTGAGTACGCCACTGGTCCTATGTAATACTCACTTCTGATGATTGCTGCGAAATGATGAAGACAACAATTGAATAATGGAGCGTATTTCTACAGCTGATTTAGCGATTTAAAGCATAAAAACTCTGGGGGGGGGGGGGGGGGGGAGATTCTGCTAATGCAACCCAAGAAGGAAATTTTTAAAACTTGTTACGATACGATGTTACAAACATAAGCGGATTTAGTAGCGGGCTGCCTTTTCACTTCAACATCGTAGCCCTCCTTTGATCCCATTCCATCAAATTGATATCTTTCTTTAGATAAGGAAATCCAACTGAACTGCATGTTCTAAATGAAGTCTTAGCAAACTTCCGTACAAAGGTAAAAGTTCATGCAACTAAGAAGTTGTGTGTTGACTTTGTTGTTGTCTCACTTGATGACAGCAATATTAGAGCTGAAGTACATAATGTTAATGCAGTGTAAATTGGTTTCAGGCCTCCTTTTCTTTAGAGATTGGTTTCCCCTACCTCTAAAATGAGCTGCCCCAAATATTTTTTCACTGATTATTTTTTTTTTTTTTTTTTGTTTCATTGTCAAGAGCAACAAAATAGTTTTTATCGAGACTGTGTAGTGTGTACTGTCTCCAAGTTACATATTTTATGATATGCTAACTAAAATGGAAATAGTCCCAGACAAAATATTTTTTTCCCCTTTGCTTGCAGGAATGTCTGATTGTTATAACATTCTTGGTTGTTCTCCTTCGTCAACACATGAAGAGCTCAAACAGAATTATTTCAAACTCACCCGGTAATGTAAATTGGTTTCAAGCCACCTAAGGTGAGCTAGCCCAAGTTTTTTTTTTTGTGATAAAAATTTGTTTTGTTTCACAATCAAGAGCAAGAAAACCGTTTTTATAGAGATCATGTACTATTCATACACTTTTGGTTGTTTGTAATTTAGAACAGGACACTAAGTCCATTGATCTTACTGTGGTTTTTACCGTAGTGTCAAAAACCTTGCCAGCCCTGCTCTCTCCAAGGCACAAATCGTAGGGTTACAAGTGAAACACACTAAGTCAAAAAACATGATTTTGAGAAAACGCTGATCAAAAAAATTTTATTTTAACTTCTTTGGAATTGACATAATTAAATCAAATTCAATTATAGTAATGGTATTTTTTGGTTATTACGAACCATTCTTGACTCTGGCATACTTATTTTATATTATTATTATCCCCAGCATGATAATGGTAGAGCATCAATAATTATCATTAATTATACGACTTAGTGTGTTTCACTAGTATAGCATTGCATAATAAAGATATGACTTAGTGGGTTTCACCAGTAGAAACAGCTCATTTTTGTGTGTAAGATAAACTAAAAATCTGAAAATTAATAATTTTGACTTAGTGTATTTCACTTGTAGCCCGACGATATTTTATGTTATGCTAGTTGAAAATATTCATTGATGATTTTTTTTTCTTTTGCTTATAGGAATGTCGGACTATTACAACATTCTTGGTTGCTCTCCTTCATCAACACATGAAGAGCTCAAACAGAATTACTTCAAACTTGTCCGGCAGCATCATCCTGACAAAAATGGCAACAAAGAGCTGTTCTGCCTGCTGGACGAAGCTTGGAAAGTGCTCGGCAACACCGAGAGTCGCAAGATGTACGATGCCGAGTTAAGTGCCAAAGAAATAAGATTCAGTCATCCTGTTGATCAAGAACTCAGTATTTCAGAGCTCATGTGGAATTCTGAATCCAGACTGTACGAAAAACTATGTAGGTGTGGTGGTAAATACATCCTGCATGAAGCTGATGTATCTCCAGAGATTATATTAATAGACTGTGATAACTGCTCTTTGAGCATTGAAGTTGACTGTGATAATTCCATGAATAAAATTTCTAGCTGATACGTTTGCTTTTTTACTATGCTTAATTTCATTTATTGAGTCAAGTAATTCTATCGAGCCAAGGGTGCCCACAGGGGGGGGGGGGATTATGGCGCAAGTTGCGCCATCAAAATTTTTGGGGGGGATTTTTTTAAACTAATTTATTTATTTATTTTATTTTTTATTTTTTTGTTTAATTTTTTTGTTAATTTATTTCTTTTTAATTTAAGCATTTCTTTTATTTCCCTATTATTACTTATTTATTTATTTTGTGTGTGCGTGTGTGTGTGTTTGGAGTCTGAAAGGGAAGAAAAGCGATTCTATTCTGTGCATAATTCGAACTTTTAAAAAACTAATATTTTTTTTTTAATAAATAAATAATATTAAAAAAAAATAATGTTTAAAAATAAATAAATAAATAATATTTAAAAAATAAATAAATGAATAATATTTAAAAAATAAATAAATGAATAATATTTAAAAAATAAATAAAATAAAAAAGAGGGGTAAAAATAAAAATAAAAAGCACAACAGGGTTGTGAAAAATTTTTGGGGGGGAATTTGCGCCATGGAGCTTGGGGGGGATGGGCACCCCTGTATCGAGCTTTTTTCTTAATAGTTAACTAAAATATTGATTATCCAGGTGCCAAATAGTCCCAGATGTACAATTAACCAAAGCAGAACTGCTCTCCCCGCCCCCCTCTATTTTTTCCAACGATTGTTTAAATTATGTATCATGCAGTGTATTACATAAAGTAATTTATATGTATTTCTGTTTTAAAAGTTGTTTTGAAAAATCTTGTAAAAAAATACAGTCAACTCCCTGTAACTCAAAGAAAGCCTCATTACTTGAATACTCCTGTTTGTCTCAGTTTTCATTGGGTACCTAACTCTTGAGAAAATGCGTGAACTTAATGTATGACTTGCAGTATCAATTACTCAATGGTTTTAGCCAGTCCCTTGCGACTTCTAGTTTATGACTATTTTACTGTATCTTCCAAAGTAATTTTTCAATTGTACAATGCAAGTTACATGAAAAAAATTTAAAAAGTTGTCTAATTATTTGGATTTTTTGTTAGCCTTATCTGCCTGTGTAAAAGAAGTCCACTCGTTTGTAATACAGCTTATTCATACAGGGACTTTTTTTTTTTTCTTCACCAAATTGAATCACAACCCTGCAAAATTTGCTGCCAAAGAACCCATAAATGTTAGCTGCTGTCAATAATTGTTTTCTTTGTTTATAAATGCATAAGGTACAAATTTCAAACTTTTAAAGCAAATATTTGTCTTCAGTTCAAAGTATAAAATTTTCTTGTACAGTTAAATGTCCTAGTTGTGCAATTTTCGTAGAAACCTTTCAGTTAAATTCACTTGGCATATTTATACTGTATTTGTTTGGACAGAGTGTGCAAAAGTGTTTTGGGGTTATTGAAGTTGAAGGTGCTAAATTTCAATTTTTTGGGCTCAGAGAAGAGACTCTATCACGGCTCTTCCAAGATTTACAAGTAAACTGAATCAGTTTGTTTGGGGTGGAGAAAATAATGGAAATGGTGGGAAAAAATGGGTAAAGTTATTTTACTTAGTTTCAAAGTCTTTGGTGTAATCTTACATTGGATAAGTTTCCATTTGTTACTTTTCTTCCTTCACTACTTAGTTCCAGTTCTGCAGATTAGTTTGCATTTCTTCCACTAATAAATCTAAACAAATGTTTCAAAATTTTAAAATTGGTTTAAACTCAAGCTATGAACACTTTTTAGTAGAATTGTATCAAAGAATCTCAAGAATTTTAGTCTCTGTTGATCAACCTTTAAAAATAATGGTCCTTTTGAATGTTAACAATACAGGGATGAAAATCTTCCGCGAATCCGCGATGTTCCGCTTTTTGTATTTTTTCTTTCTTTCCGCGATCAAAAAATTAATTTTACATCAAGTTTAGAAAAAAATATAAATACACTCATTATTAAAATGAAGCTTAAAATAAGTTGATTTAAAGTAGTAGAGGTTGAAATTATTTCCAACTTCCAAAATAAAGGAAAGGTTTTTAGGATGCAGCAGGATTGAAATCTCAAGGATGACCTGCAATTATCTGCGAACTATGTACTCTATTTTGGCATGCTGCCAAAAACATCAGTTTGATTTGCAGGAGGTACAAATTAAGAAAGTTCAGGTAAAATATTCGAGATCTTTGTCAAAAAATTGGGAAAATTATTTTGATCTTTAAAATTTATCAAAATAGCTGAAGACTATGCAATACTAATTAGAGAGTTTGTTTCTTGAGATACACTTGTCTAATTCATCAAAAATTGCACCCCCCCCCACCCTTTTTTTTACATTGTTGTGAATGACTTAAAAATAATTAGTGAATGAGCAATTAAGAGCTTTTAAAAATATTTATTTTCGATTTCAGGGCGCAAATTAAGAGAAAATCTTGCATGACTAATTTCGCAGAATATAGAAAAAAAATCTATCCGAATTTTAAGTTGCGCAATTTTTCCTCTTTTTTGACTTTGATCTGTTTTCATCCCTGACAATAGAGGAATATTTGCTCCTTGAAAATCAACAATTTCTTTTGCAGAGACAGAGAAAACCTTATCATTTCAAATACTAATAATAGCTTAATCAGTGATGTTTCCTCACCATCCTCTTTCTCCGAATTTGCATCATTTTAGTTGTTTGATTTTACAATGTTTGTTGTATCTCTTCTTGAAAATAGAGTAAATTCTCAGAATTAAATATGTTTACAATTTAAGTAAAGTAATTTTACAAATCGATGAACAGAAGTAAAAGACTTTGTTTCTGGTTCTGCAAATGAGATTGCTAGCTAAAAGAAAATTAGAATTATTGAGAAAGCCTGACAGAGGAGGAAGGGACTGCTCAGGGAAAACCAAAATGTCAGTTAATCAAAAATTCTATGATGCTACGGTTGGGAGAATATTTGGCAAAGCGATTATTAGAAATTCTGTTTTATATACTGGAGATGCTAGCTTCAAAAATTTTCGTTCTTAAATTCTCTTTGAATTCTTGATCGATTGATTTTTTTTTTACTTATGGTTATCCCTATTTTTATTTAATGGTTGGCATTTTTTATTGTTTCGTAACTATTTGAACGAATATCTCAAAATATTAAACATTACGTGAGTGAGGATCATCAGAAATGTGTTAGTAAGTAGTTATAGCTAACGCTACTTCTATAATAAAAGCTGCTGGTTGTAGCATGGAATTTTCTTATCGTTATGTAGCTGCAGATTGTTAACTAATTTATCAACAGGTTTGATTATCCTTTTGAATTCTGGCTATTGGTCCTTTGTTACACTTCATCTTTATTAATTCGGTCAAATTCTGTATTTTGTCAAGGTATTCTTAAAAATAAGACCGATGTAAGCATGAATTCTTGCTTTTAATAATAAAAAAAAAACCTTGCAATGCCCACTTAATCAACAAAAAATTTTTAGATTTTTCCCACTTCCAATTTTATAAACAACAACAAAACGACAGTCAAGTACTGTCTGCTTGCGTATTGTGCGCCTGGGAGCCACGGACGCTTCCATCTGAAAAAGGGGAGATAGGTTTAGGATGCGCACTACCCGATGCCTTCAGCTTTTATTCGCTTACTACTTCCTCGTTGCTTTTCGCCCCTATTTCGAGAAAGTCCGAAGAGACTTGGCGCTTGCGCAGATACGGCCGAGGTCGCACGAAAAAATTTTAGACAGTAAGTATGTATTGCTGCAAAATGTGGAACAATTTCAAGTTTCTTCCAATAGTGTGTTGGCATTTGAGTAATCTTAATAGTTTGTTGAAAACAAAAAGTTATTTGTACATAAAGCAGTAATTATTGTTTTATTGATTTATTTTTTCATTGACATCGTTTATTATTTTTTTAACAAACGAAGTTATAACGAAGTTTGAAAAGTATATGGCTCACTAATGTAATCCTGAAAAAGAAAAGAAAAATGAATATGGAGATACGAGCATAAAATAGTTCAATGAATAAGTGGAGGGATGTGCTAGTGTTAAAATGTTTTAATAGAGGAACGCCGTTCCCCTACTTCACCTTGGCGATAACCCAGGAGGCAAAGAAGTTTGCAAATTGTTTTAAAATCGAGTAACGTAAACCACAAAAAATAAGTGCAGCAAATTCGAACCTGTTTATCAAGTTCGAGGTCCGATTTTTGATACTGCTCTTCAAAAAGCTTTTAGCCCCGAAAGGGCTAAAAAGGAAACATCGAATTCAAATTAAAAGTGAATTAGGGAATCATAAATCCGTCTTACTCCCCATCGTATCCAACCAGCCGTCCAATTTGCAACAGACCGGTTCCTCAAAGATCAGCGGAGAAACTCGAGTAATAACAGGTAACAGTTCGCCAGCAATTATGAGCGATGCTGAACTGCAAATTAATGTTTCCTTTTGGCTTTGACGAAGCCTGCGCTCCCCACTGTTTCTCAAGGACTTCAATTAGCGTTTTTATGCAGTCAGATAAAACTTTTAATGAGAATTGCGTCCGTGCCTCGCGCGCTCGCGTCAAGGTCAGTACGCAAATAGACTTGCGCGATTGTGTGTGATTAAAATTTTGAAGTTTTTCTTTTTTGATTTCATATTCGATTTTCAGTTGTTGCGTTTAATGAGAGAATTGAACACAATTTTTTTCTCTTGGTGGGGAAAAATGAGCTTTTAGCTAATTGACATGGTTGAAACTTGCAACATACCGCCAGGCCGTGGTGGCCCGATCGGTAAGGCATTGGACTCGTGTCCAGAGGGACCCGGGTTCGATCCCAGCCGATCAAAGATTCACCGTCTTGATTAATGGTGGCGGCTGGGATGCGTTAAAAATGTCGTGGTCACAAAGTCCTCCAAGTGAAACGATACCTCTAGTGGTGCTGGGCCTAGGGTTTACTCGACCCTAGGTTCTGGTTCAAAATTAAGAACAGAGCGCTCTTCAGGGCCCTATCCCGGTTAAACCACGAAGCTGTGGTAGGTACGGGGGACCCTAGAGTGTGAAATGCAATATACCGCCAACTCGACTATTTCGATCCATGGACTGCAGTTTCGTGCTTAGTATGCACTCATTCAACATGGAATGCGAAAGTAGCGGAGTTGGAGTTAAGGCAGTGAGTAACCGCCTCTAAGCACTCACTGCTTTATACCCGAGCTCTGCCTAAAAATTTACGAGTTGTACCGTACCAAGTGCGGTCGCTCGCTGTCGCTGGTGTTTTTCGACCCTAGTTTCTGGTTCAAAATTAAGATCAGAGCGCTCTTCAGGGCCCTATCCCGGTTAAACCACGAAGCTGTGGTAGGTACGGGGGACCCTGGAGTGTGAAATGAAATGTGAAATGTCGCTGGTGTTCTAATTTCACATTAGCTACCAGTTTTTTTTCTGCTCTCTTTGCTCCATAAGAGGATTTTTGTCTCCAACTCGGCTACTTTCGTATTCCATGCTGATGAGTGCATAATAAGCACGAAACTGCAGTCCATGGATCGAAATAGCCGAGTTGGGGGTATATTGCAATGTTTCTGCCTTAGCCCTTGCTTAGGGGGACGTTTACTCACTGCTTTATGGTTGAAACTATAAAAAAAGATTTTTTCAGTCGCTTGGAATGGATATGAACATCCGCCACCACCACCTCGAGAACATGTTAGCTGGGACACCCTAGTTAACTAATAGAAAGTGCTGTGACCCAGTGGCGTACTCAAAGGGTTAGCTGTCAAGGCTGCTGGCCACCCCGATATTTCAAAAAAAAAAAAAAAATGAAATAAATATTTGAAAAAAAAGAAGAAAAATGTTTTTCCTCCTATGCCCAAACGTATCACTAGGAAAATTTTTGTAAGTGAAAACCAGTGGCGCCCCGAACTAAACTTTTTGGGAGGGGGAAAATTATCAATTTGCCGAATGAAGTTCCAATTTTACCGAATGATAAAATACAAGCATGCACGCAATACATGCATAATATTTAGGGAGAAAAAAGTTAGGCATCCTTTAAAAAACAATTCTAAAAACTAAAAAGAACAAATAATCTCAATGTTGCAATATAGTCTTCAAATTGCCGAATCGTCAGCGAAATGTGCCGAATACGGAAATTATTGGGAGGTCACAGTGACCTCCCATCTTGGCGCTCCTGGTGAAAACTAAGTGTACATGGATAAAATGAAGACGAAAAAGGAGATAGAAAGCTTTGTTGCTGAAAACCAAAACAGTTAAATGTTTTTGAAAAACGAAAACTGGCCGAACACTTCCCTCAACAATCCATAGCAAAATTAGCCCAAAATTGCGTTTATTAACTTCAATGTCGAAAATATCCCGGGGAGCAGGAGGGGAGTTCCGAACCCCATTACATTCCTCAGCGTCATCAAAGAAGGCGTACAATTGTATTTTTAGAGCTTTGACTTCGAAAAAATTTCGAATCTAAGGTTGCGTCTTCTAGAACTTTGACTTCGAAAAAGGGCCGGACAAAAAAAGAACTTCATAACAGCAATAAAGTCCAGAATCTTGAAATTAGACTTTAGGGGTTTTAAATTCTCGAAAAATTGCCGGGGGGAGAGTTTCGAATTATCATCTTTTCTCCTACCGATGGCCAAAAGATAGCCTGCGATTACTTTTTTACAACTTTATTTTCGAAAAAAAATTCCGGGAGGTCTCGAGCCTCTCGTACACCAGCATCGCCAAAGTTCAACTATAATAGCATTTTTGGAGCTTCCATTTCAAAAAATGGTCAGACGAATTTTTTACTCGGCCAAATTTTAGGAATGTTAAGGGAAGAATGTGCTGGGAGGGGGCTATTTTCTCAAGCTCGCTACTGAAAGTGTGCTACTGAATTTGAGTAACCTAAACTTTTCGAAACTTGAGTGAACACATGACTGCAATTCTTAAAATCTTTTAATTTGTCAAAAACAAATTAAAGTTTTATTTTTTATCATTTTTTTTTTCTCTCTCTTACCGCAACTCAAATCTCAACCATCAAGTACTGTTCTAATAATAATGTACTGACTTGTTTTACTACTCGACTATTAATTCGTGCTCAATGTCAAACCAAGTGACAACATTTATTGTAGCATATTTTCAGCCTTTTTCTTTTTATGCAATAAATCTCACTCCAGCAACTTCTGCAGCCTTCTGTTTTTGCTTAATTGTTGCCGCCTAGATTTCGTTCCGCCTGGTGGTAACGGTCATTACGGGCGTCAAACAAAAGCGGTCCATCACATATCAGAATTAAATCCAGGTGTATAAGCATTAAAAAAAAATCCATTTCCCGTCATTAAGGGATTAAAACCTCTGTCTGTTATAGGACTCTATGTGACCAGATTTAATTCATAATGTATATGTTTATAAATATATTGTTTCTTTATTGTTTCTTTATTGTTTCTTTGGCGCTGTGGCTTTTGTCCAAAGCTATTGGCGAGTAACGGTAGATGTGACATTGTCGGATTTAGCCTGAAAATTAGAGAAGTGACGTAGGATATTTTTTAATCCTTCATGGTTGTTGGATAACCTAATTACCCCGCTTCAAAATTTCTGCTATTTTATAAAGAAATATTAAATTGAACAAAAGAAAAAGAGGGAGAATATCTAGACATCTATCTCCGGCTTTAGTGTGTATATGAGTACATTAGCGATGTAATAGATTCATCGCAATAGAAAACTAAGTATTCTGAGACATTACGACTTGATGGCAACCATAGTACTGGCTACTATATTTGGTCAAAGTTACATGGAAATTACTTTTTATTAATGCTTATTATTTATCACTATACAAGCTGATGTGCCCGGCGTCGCACGGGTTTAAATGCAACATGCCAAATTCAAGGAAAAAAATATATGCCTTTCAACTAAGCCTAGTAGAATAATATTTCTCGTAGGTATTTTTTGTTACCATGCGGTAGATTATCAGGGTGTGAAGGAGAACGCGAAATCAAACTTAAACGGGTTATTTATTTTATCCGTGTAATTTTCCAAAAAATCACTTTCTATTTCCTAACTGTTGCTAAAATCAATTCTCTTTTTATTTAACACGGTTTCGATTATTGGCATAGATGAATATAAAAATCCTAAGAAAGCAATAAATTTCATACCTACTCCAGAAAAGCCTTGGTTCAATTTTATCATGATTACTATTAATATTGTTTTTGTGAGGCAACCAAATTTTGCAACAATGGACTGAAAATTTAATCATTTAATGGGGAACTTACATGAAATTTACTATTTTCCATAATAACTTTTTTAAACTAAGCTTTTTAGAAATAAGTTATAGCTTATCCTGCTCCCTGTTACAGTAGCTATCTACGGTGAAAAGATGGTTATAATCTGTCCAGTAGTTTGGAAGATTACCCTGGACATACATACAAAAAGTAGTCATTTATGTATATAGATCACACATTGATTTGTCTTTTCAAGTTTCTTTCAAGCAAAACAAGATTAAACGCTTTAAACGAATAAATTAAACCACTAAAATGTAAAATAATCTGTCAAAAAAAGAAAGAAAAAACTATTAAAAAGCATTTAAAGTTCTGTTTAAATGAAAATGTAAACCAATAACTAATATCATTCAACATTAAAAGCTCCATAAAGAACTTAAAATTCACTTAAATACATTGCATGGTTAAAAAATCAATATTAGAATCTAAAATATAAAGCAACCATGGTGGTGACATAAACGAAATTTTTGTGTTAGAAAGCTACTGCATTTCGCCCTCTTTTGGGGCTCAGTTAATCTGGAAGAGCCGCAACAGGTGAAACGTGTAATAAAGAAGCTGGATACGGCTTCACACTGATAGCTGAAAATATTCTAACAGCAGCGAAAGCTCGACATTCGTGCAACTTGTATTGATTCAAAAAACGTTTCGCAGAAGATACATCTTTTTCATAGGAAACTAGTAGAAACCCGTGAAATCCCGGAATGTAACTGGAAATAGTCCGACATTTCAGAATTTTCTTATAGTGATTGAACAAGGTACTATGTTTATTTTCCGACAGTATTTCCACTTTTTGAAGCAAGTTTTCTCAGGGGAAAAAAATATTATTTTTACCTATCTGAATGATTGACAATCCTTGGAAAAAAAAAATTTGTACTGCTTTGACTACTGTTTACGGTACATGTCTCATATTCGTTTTGTTATTTAAAAAAAAATAAATAAATAAATAAAAAGTAAATGGAAAAGAAAAAGATAAATGTAGATTTTGTTAAAGATTAAACTATCTTCCCTCTAAAAAAAAGCTTCAATTTCAAAATCATTTATTTGGGTAAACTTCGCATAAAATTGCATCAAAGCGAATTCATTTCAACAACACAGCTGCCAGAAACTTATTTCGGAATCTCAACTCATCTAGCAGAATTTAATAGGTTTGCTCATTTTCGACCATAAAATTTCCGTACCAATATGTTTATTGCATGTCAAAACGAGTCTTTATTTTTTTCGCCAGTTCTAAGAGAAGTAATCATGGAATTACGTAGTTTCCTAGGGACGCCGATGACATCCAATTGTACCGTCTGAATAAACAGTTGTGATATGATGACGGTTTCTGTATTCTCGGGTAATTGTTATTTTTCTTTTTCTGTTTTACATTTACTTTAAATTTGGGAGAAAGAGGTTTGAAAGCAAGAGCAACAATTGCTCCCCTTCGTATTTCAATTCCGAGAATTTTCCAGGCAATTAAATAGATACTAGGCAGATGAGAGAAATTCCAAATGTAAAATCAAATCGCATTGGGATTTCAAATTTTTTTTATTTTATTGACGATACCTATTTTTTTTATTATTTGCATTACGGAAAATGTTACGACATTACGTACATTTTTCTTATCTTCACATTTTCCATTTATTTTCAAGTTTTTTAAATTAGATAAAAAAGGCAGATGCACGGTAATTCCAACGAGTCTAAATAAACGTATACTATTTGCAGTATTATTACTAGCGTTTTAATTTAGAAATAAGCTTGGCTTTTGTCAGATGTGTTTTCATCCACAACTCACTTCTTTTGTATTAAAAAGGAGGTTCTTTAAAGCCCCGAAACACGTGTGTATATTTTTCCTTCTAATTTGTGACTTTTTGCATATTTTACATTATTTTGCTTTTCAAGAACAAAGGTCTTTAATCAATTTTAATAGTGGTGCTTTAATTGTTAAATGATATTATTTAATGCAACTTTTCAACAATTCCATTAAGACTAATGGGCGGAAAGCAGACGACATTTAACAGGAACAATATTTCTATCTACTAAATTCTTTTTTGACATCTGCTATTTTTCCTGCATCTGAAAAAAAAAAAAAAAAAACAGAGCATAGCCTTTATTAAAAAAAAGGTTTTCACTTAAAATTGTAGTTGAAATAACAACAAAGTAAAATTTCTAGTAAAATTGGTTGGTAACATTTTAATGTCATTTTGAAAACTTCTTTTTTTTTTAATTGAATTATCTTTGCTTTAATATAATTCTTTATTTGAACTAATAAATTACGTACTTTTCAATTAAAAATACTTTAAAACAACAGAATAAATGTTTAAACTGTCGTCTCCAACAGCATTGCCTTGCATATGACAACATTTTTGAAGTATTTAAGTAATTCATTGCTTAAATAAATTAAAGAGATTCTATTTATACAATAACTTTATTTTAAACAATTAAATTTTACATTAAAAAATAATAATATGTTTGTCCTTCCATTTCATTTAAGCTAGTAAAATATGTTAACAGCGGAATATTAATACATATTTCTTTTTACCAAATGGCAACAGTTTGAAATATTAAGTTTCTTCTAAGTAACAATTAGCCATTTTAGCTCAGAGTAAAAATAGAAGCATCTGCTGTATTTTGGAAACCAAAACGAGTTATCAGGTGCGTACATCATTTTTATGTCATTAGAGTGAACAATATTTTTATACCTTTTTTTTTTTTTAATTTGAAAATTTTGAATTACCGTAAATAAGGGTTACTTGGACCCTAAGGGGCTATTTGAGCCCAACAGTAAAATGATAAATTTTGGGTTCGGCACTAGCGTCAGAGATTGCAGAGTGCTTCTACCTAGCGGAGAAACGAGGAATACGTGCAAATCTTCAACTAATAAGTACCAAACCCAGATTTGATAATTTTACTGTAATGGGCTCAAAGGGTCCAAGTAACCCTTATTAACGGTACCGATTTGCATACTACTTATACATCTCTAAATGCAACAGAAGGGAATATTGTGCTGTAATTATATTATAGCTATATTATTACACACTTATAAGATTCAATTATGTCACTTGCATGGATAAATACTGTCATTTGCTGGATTTTTCTCTCGATGTCAATGACAAATCGCTCATGAAAAATCAATTTAAATATTTAGTTCTACTGACCACAAGTGTAGACAACAGGTACTGAGAATAGGTATGCAGGACACTTCCGTACCTCAGAACCAGAACGACGTAAGTCCAAAAGTGGCGATTTTTACTTTATTGCTTCATTGTATGTAGTATCTTATTCCGCATCCACCCATGAGAACGTTATTCTAGAAAACAAATTCCTTCACAATTATTTAGCAGCATTAAAAGAGCACGAGTCCCATCTTTTGCATGTATTTGGCAATCGTTTTTGTCCTCTGCTGAAAAGTTACGAAAATGGACTTACGTTAGTCTGGTTCTGGGGTACTGACTTTATCAGCAAGTTTTTTTTTTTTTTTTTCAAAAGTTTTGCTACAATAGTAGAATGCAACTTAACTTGGCTCTGACGTCACTACGGGCGGAGCCAATAAGAGCTCACAAGCAGTCAGCGATCTCCTCTTATTCGCCAAGTAGGCTGTGACGTTTTATCTAGCTCGTTTTTCATAGGCTAACGTCACGCAAACGTCACGATGTTTTTGTCAAGAAACGTTGCATTTTAGTACAATAAAATTTTAAGATTTTATTTTTTGAAAAAAAAAAAAAATGTTCTTTTTAAGAATAGCACATCCATAGAGATTCTGATGAACTATTTAAATTTTTTAATTTTGTGACATAGCACAGGAACTACTAGTTCATGATAACTTTTAAAGCGGATAGTTGACGTGTTTCTTTGTTGGTAAAATATTCCCTAACATGGTTTTAAAAACAGGAAATGCGTCTGTTTTACACTTCAAAAATATAAACATACGTCATTTTCTCCGAAGTATGAAGAATTAAAAGTATCTTCTGTGTAAAAATGCGCTGCCATTCAACCGCGGCAAAAATATTTGCCATTTCTGTTTCTCGGTTGCAAAGAAAGTAAACAGATTTATGATAATGCATCTGGGGAGATCAATCGTCGAGTATAAATCAAGCGACTTCGATTGTTTGGTGTGTAACATCAAACGGTGGAAACTGGTGTATTAAACGGAAAAAGAAAAGTTTCGGGAATAAATGGAACACTTCCCGACGTTTCCAATCGTAAAAAATCACGCAAAAATTGGGAAACGTGAGAATTTTCTTCGATAAAAGTATAAAACCATAACCGAAGAGAAAAAGACCTAGAATTAAAAGAGTTGCTGACAAAGCAACAAAAGGCTGTTAATATTTACTACAGCAATTTTTTAAGCAAAGTATGAAGGCACTTAAAATGCTTGTGCGATATTTTTCCTGATCGTAAACAATATTTGTAAAATATGATCTGGCATTAAAAGATAAAATCAAAAAAAGGTCCGATATATTTTTTTTTTTGTAACTTAGGCTACATATGTTAGTCAATGTCTCAAAGAAAGGTAATGAGTATTCATAAAACTTTCGCTAATAGCAAATTAACGTTTAAAAAAAAATATTTCATACATCATATTCCCCGAAAATAAGATGTAATTAAAAACACTCCTCTAATTTTATCCCCCCTATAAACCTAAGTTCCGGGAGCTCTTGATGAAGGCCCGGAATCTATAAAATATACCAATATATTCTCTATTTCAATCGCATATGTTTCAAAAACGGGAAAGTTGTGAAAAATTAGACCATCTCCACCAGTTTCAGCGCCACTGATATAATACAGGAAACGTGTTTCTATTTTTCCCCCCTGAAAAAACAAGTCCGTCACTTAAACTGTCAATATCAATTTGGACACGTAGGACAGACCAGGCGAGTTCTAAAATTTAGGTTAAAAGAACATACAAATTATATTAAAATAGCAGGGACTTTCTAAATCTTCAATCGCTTGAAATTGTTGAGAGACAGGTTATATCCCCCCCCCCCTCCTGAAACTAAGAGTATTTGCAGATCTTTAACTCTGGGAGTGGGAGAATTGGATTTCTAGGAGGTTTTATATGTTCATAAGAATCTAGATAATATTTGCAACGAGCAATTTTACTTGATGGGTTTAAATTTGCATTTTCTGATAGCTCTACGTCGAATCCTGGATCAGCACATGCTGATACTTGATTTGTCTAACTCATATTCCTTCCTGTATTTAAACTCTCCCAATCCATTGTTCCCTCCATTTATGTGCTATTCACCAATCAAGGTGCTAATGCCTTCGAAAGTAGTATGCTCTTTTAATTGACTTATTTGTGCTTTTGAATGTAGTAAATAATTTTATTCAAGTCCGTATCGTTTCTTTGTGAGAGAAAAAACGAAAAGAGATATCCAAGAAATCATTCTTTTCACAACTCTCCTCTCGCCTTAAAATGACTACCCACGAAGTCATCCAACTGCACAACATTCGGCATTATTATTTAGATGCAAGGACGAAGGACCAAGAAACATTTCCTCTTAACCCATTAATGCCATCGTCCCTTTTTAGGGACGGTCCAAAAAGGGGTCTGAATTTCCCCAAAATGAACACTTCAACCAAATAATAGTGTTCAATGAGTACCTTGGTATTGTTCCAATTCGCTATTAACAGATTGCAGCACATAACCATTGTAAAGTGGGTTCTGTAGCAGTTTTAATATGATCTTTATCAAGAATTACATCGTTCACAATCTCAAGAAAAAAAAGCTAAATCTTCAAAGTTATTCCCAGCTCTCCAGTTTATGTTAATTGCTGATTTTATTTCATCTTGTAAAATGTCTTTTTAAATATTTTTCGTAGGCAGAAAAAAATTTTAGTAAAAAAAAAAAAATGTACCCTTTGAGGTCTTTCGTAACTTTTAAAGGACGATTTTTCTTTCTTTAACAAAAAAAATATTTTTTACATGATATTTTTTAAATTATTTTTCCTGTCCATTAAACACTGTTTGTAACCAGTATACAGAATATCTTTGAAAAGGAAATTGTCAGGCATTAAAGGGTTAATATCTACATAAATGTAATCTATTAAAGTTTTAATTCCTTTTTTCGCAACCTCTGTTTAGTTTTAGGAATTCCACAAGGCGCTGGTACGTACTCTATGATTTTTCGAACTATCATTTTCGAAAAAAGTCAGAGAAAATGCATGCTTTCGTATTATAAACGCTTTTTACACACCCTCTCATAAAAATAACAAAAACGGCAGTCTAAACACGAAGAAAATTACACATTAAAACTCCTCCGCAGGAATTTTTCTACACCCTAATTATCTCCCCCTTGGCACCTCCCCCGCAGAAGAAATCCCATTTCAAAGCGGCGAGAATAATCGCAGATATTTCGCAATTCCGCGAAACCAAACTATATTCCGATAAATAATAATAATAACAATAACGAAGAGACGCAATGGCTGCATGGTCAGCCAAGCGTGCAAGAGACGAGCCTAAGCGTGGCCCGTTCAAAGAATGTATTTAACTCTTGCCGTGCGTGTGTACACAGCATGGGTGCCTATGAGTCCACTTGCTTTATGAATACAGAAAGGATATGTGGCTGGTGGTGGGGGTGGGTTATTGTAATGAGCTTCATTAGAGTCTGATGGATGAAGCTTGAAGGGTTTTTTTTTCTTCTTTCTTTTGGCGATTACCAAACAGTGACCAAGCAAGATGTCGGTAACTAGAAAGGATTTTTGCTATCATGAGGAGTTTCGTAGTAGGTGTTCATATTTTCTGCTTGGTATTTGGAGACATTGAAAGCTGTTTGTTTTTCCTACTTTTTATGAGATGTCTGGCAGCTAATTCCGTTACCCTTTTCCTGCTGAAATAAGAAAATAATTGAAGGGCCAGAGGGAAAAAAGATGAAAGTGACCAAAAAGCGATTTCGAGAAAAACGAAGAACTAATTTTGATTTCTCGTAACTCCTAGTGTAGTTAATAGAGTTTTCATGCACATTTCGGTCGGTTCTCATCGTTTTTCCCCCTTGTTGTTCTACCAGATGATGTTACTCCTTCATAGCCCTTAGATAGCGCTAATATCTCAAAATTGACTCTATAGTGCTTTCTTTTTTTACCCCTGCCTCTTCTATTTTATTTCTTTTTTATAAATCTTGATTTATTAATTATATTTAAAGTCTTGCATGTGTGACCATTTTCTTCAAGCTCATTAGCTCATATTCCTTCCTCCATATAATTAAAATATCACAACTCTTTTGCTTTTTTTTTACGCTCTTCTTTATTTTATTTATTTTTTTAAATCTTATTTATTTATTTATTTAAATCTTATTTGTTAATTTTTTAAAATGTTATTTATTTTTTTAAATATTATTTATTTTTTTAAGTTATAACTATTATTTTTCATATATTATTCATTTTTTTAAAATTCGAACTATGGGCAGAATAGAATCGCTTTTTTTCCCTTCCAAACATTCCCAACATACACACACGCACACACACACAAAAAAAAAAAAAAAAAAGAAAAAGAAAAAAAAAAAGAAAATTAAAAATAAATAATAAATAATTTAAATTTAAAAAATAAATTAATAAATAATTATAATAAATAATTAATAAATAATTCAAATTAAAAAAAATAATTAAAAAATAATTAAATAAATTAGTTTTAAACCCCCCCCCCAAAAAAATTTTTTGATGGCGCAACTTGCGCCATAATCTCCCCCTGTGGGCACCCCTGTGCCTGTGCATCCATTAGCTCAAAATTTTTTTTTCATTGAAAAAGGCGTTCCTTGTACCACCGAAACACAGGTCTGCAGTATCCCTGCTTATTTGTGCCTCCTTAACGTTGTAATTTTCTCTACATCAATAGCACAAAGATATTTGTAAACTTTAAATAATAAGATGTCTGGCAGGTATCCGTTACCTTTTCCTGCTGACAAATGAAGGGGAAAATAAGTAATTTTTCTGTTGGAGAATTCCTGATAAAGGAGTGTAAATTGTATAGCGTGTGAACATGAGAGGGTTGAGGTGTAGGCGGCTCATACAGGAGGCGATTGCCGCCTCACTTTCAAAATTAAAGGGGCCTTGCCCCCGCACTTTTTCTGAATACAAAAATAATAATTGATTGACATTCTTTTTTACTCAGTGGACTGATTTATTTTATGCAAGTAAAAACGGCTAGTTCCAAAAAATTGACATTTTTCATTTAATTTCATAAGAACATGACTTAGAATCGGAAGGTGGATGTCTATGGTGGTCATCCGTCTTAACTTTTGAGGCCATATATCGCATTTTTTTAATAGGTCATTTAATCATTAGCGTTAAAATCCAAAAAGATAACAAAATTCTAAAAAAAAAAGGCTTCAGAGGTGCTGCTTCCTGCCCTACGTTTCTTTTACCCCCCCCCTTTTTTTTTGATGCACCAGCCTCCTATGGGTTGGGATATTGCTTATATGTATCTATTTTTATGGAAGGAGGGGCATCCTCTCCCCAAAGGAAGTGATGTACCCCCTAAAGTGGCCCTGAGCACCTGTAAAAACGAAATTACAAAAGAGTATCTCTGAAACTATTTCTCCCCTAGATTAACTTAAGAAACAATACGAACAAAACGTTAACTAAGGAGTTGTGTGTGTGTGAGTCCTTAGTTCGTATGTGTGTGAGTGTGAACCTGAGTATACGTAGTTAGGGGCGAGTAACAGAAATCCATCACCCCTCACTTGAAAAAATTCTGGATCCTTCCTTGCCTATCAGCGAACAAACGAAATTCATAAAGGAAAAAGAAAGAAGGAAACATAAAGAAACGATCTATCACTTTTTAAATTAGCAATTAATTACGAATACTATTTTTTTTTATTGCACTATTAAAACGTTAACTTTGCTGAAATAGTAATCAACATATTCTCTCCGCTTTTCGACACGGTTCCTTAGCATAAAGAGATATCGAATGTGCTGCACTTGCAATCTAATTACATCGAGCGATATTGCTTCAAAAACTTTCAATATTAGAAATGTTTTTTCCTATTTTTGTCCATGGCAATACCAGATGCAAATAAATGATTTTTTTAAATACCTATTTTTACCCCCTCTCAGTATCGTAGTTTTTCGATCAGGAGAGAAAAAAAGACTGTAATTTAATTATCAAAATGTTGCATCGCCTGTTTTCACAAATTATTTTATTACGCTCGATGCTTATTATTATACATATGCTGACTCAATTAGAAAGATTTCTTTGCGCTGAGGAACTAATGAAAAACCGAATATTTTCGAAGGTTTATTAGCATTCTTTTCTTTATTACGAAGGAGCATGTACGCGTAAACAACGTATCGAAATTTATTCGAAAAGAGAGAAACTTTATTAAATTAAGCTTCGATGGCGTCGTTTCGCCATTTTTTTTTTTTTTTTTGTTCTTTCCGAATGGCGGTTTGTCTTTCGTTTCATGCATGTAATAAGAAAGATACCGCTCTTTCTTCATTAACAGGTTTTATTTTCTGAAAGCTTCATTTCAATTTCTTCTCCACTTGCAAAAAGAAATTTTCGGTGAAAGATGAAGATATTTTTTGGTTGTCATCATGCTTTCAAGCATAAATTAAAACTTCTGGAGAAGTTTTCTTCTTTGAAAGGGAAAAAAGAGTTTTCCACACCTAAAAAAATGGGAAATGATAGCTTTGTGCAGGCTGTAGCAATGAAATAAAAGAGTGCAAAAAGGCAAAAGGAATTAGTTTTTTCTTCTTAATGTATTTTTACCACCTTGGAGCAACTCTACAAATTGTAACTCCAGCTAAACGTGTTTGTAATTTATATTGCAATTTACACCTTTTTATGATGTTTTACTTTATGCAGTTAGAAACGGGAAAAAAAATATATTATTCAGTATTAAAATAGTTACAAATAATTTCGAAGTTTTCCGGGAGGAGGGGGAAAGCAAGGGTATAATACTTTGAACTGCGATTTCTATATTTCAAATTGCAACACTAATATTTTAATAGTTTTATTGCAATTGTTGCCTGAAAAAATACTCCTACAATTCCAGGGCAGACTAGTACAGTTGATACAAGTTCTTTAATTCTATAATGTACCTATGTTTAGAAACAATATTTGAATTAAGTATAAGGGAGAACCTTTTCTTTTTTTAATTTAAGAACTAGCTGCGTAGCCCGGCGTTGCACGGGCTGTAATGTAGTGAAGGCAGTTTGAGAAAACTACTCGCCACCAAGGCGGCTCGCCTTTAAAGAAATGAGGAAAGTTTAAACAGTTTACTCGCCGTCAAGGCGGCTCGCCTTTACAGTAGCGAGGAAAGTTTCAATTCACTACTCGCCGCCAAGGCGGCTCGCCTTTAAAGTACCAAGGAAAAGTTTAATAAACTACTCCCCGCTAAAGCGGCTCGCTAAAAAGCTTTCCTGCATCAAAGAATCAATCGAATTATTTGCACATGCTTCCTCAAAAAGTAAAGACGATGTCAAGTAGCGCATACTTAGCACTCTCCCTAAATTACAAATAAAATTCCTTTCCAAAAACAATTATTTCCAAACCGCTTTCTTCCGGTAAAATTAATTGCAAAATTCTAAACGAAAAAGTTCTTTTAATATTTGGATCGAAGCCAGAAAAAGTCCCTTCTAAAAACAGCAATTGCAATTTTATTTAAAAACACATTTTCAAAATGGTACCTGAGAAAAAATATGTCATTAATAATTAGAATAAAAACAATTGTTAGAACTTTGTTATAACACGTATTCAAAATGACAATGAAAAAAATAACACTCTTTCATTTTAAAAAGTTCAACTTAATTAACGTTTTAATTCAAAATCGCAACGGAAAGAAATAAATATCTTGGAATTTTAAATAGTTCAATAATTTAATTAACGTTTTAATTCAAAATGGCAACGGTAAAAGAAAAAATGTCTTGGAAGTTTAATCATTAATTAGGCTTAATCGCTTTAAATTTGACTACTTATTAATTAAACATTCGCTTTAAATTTGACTACTTATGGATCGCAGCCAGAAAAAGTCCCTTCTAAAAACAGCAATTGCAATTTTATTTAAAAACACATTTTCAAAATGGTACCTGAGAAAAAATATGTCATTAATAATTAGAATAAAAACAATTGTTAGAACTTTGTTATAACACGTATTTAAAATGACAATGGAAAAAAATAACACTCTTTCATTTTAAAAAGTTCAATTTAATTAACGTTTTAATTTAGGGCCGAATTCAAGTGAAACACCATTGCAGTCGCTTCGAGGCGATCGCATATTGCAACCGCTACTGTAAGTCGAATTCAGAGTGAATTCGTTTCACTTGAATCCAAATTTTGGAATTTGCGATTGCATTGGTGAGTTGCGATCGTCCGTGTTTCACTTGAATTCCTGCCTTAAAATCGCAACGGAAAGAAATAAATATCTTGGAATTTTAAATAGTTCAATAATTTAATTAACGTTTTAATTCAAAATGGCAACGGTAAGAAAAAATGTCTTGGAAGTTTAATCATTTATTAGGCTTAATCGCTTTAAATTTGACTACTTATTAATTGATATCTTCGCTAATTAAAATCGTATAATGATATAGATTGAAACTAATGAAGCCCGAAAAATTACCTATCTATCGGTACCTGGTTCGACTTTCAGTTCATTGGCGTTCAGGAGAAAGAAGCGTGACATAGAAATATAGAAAGAAAGATAGAAAGATAGTTAGAAAGATACTCAGTTTTTAATATAAGTAGATTATTCGTAGCAAATCTTGCTTTGTGCACAAAAGTAAATAGGTTCTTCTTTCAGTCGCTAAATAAAGTTACTTAGCTGATTACAATACATAAATCAAGGTGCTACGATGTTCCTGTAAAGAAAGATCAATTTTTAAACTGATAGAAGTGGCTTGCGTTCGAAGCTGCTTTTTTTTTCTTGTTCAGTTTTTCAGTTTGCGTAATGTCGTTTGGGCAGAGCTGATACTTGAAATAATTTAACTCACACGTTTTTAAATGTTTTTTCTGTATTCAGAAATGCTTAGAAATGAATGTAAAACTCAAAAGAAGAAAATTACGCTACTTGAAAGAGGGTATCTCGCAGAACATAGTCATAATAATCTTTTTTCTTTTTTTACTTTGAATCATATCTATATATATCATCATCATCTAAGTCTGATCAATAATTTCATGAGGCGTTTCTTTATAAACAAGTCTTAAAAACTTCATTTCGTTGCTTAATATGAAAACATAATAATCTATTCATTTGTGTAAAACTTTAAGATCAAGTCAAGTTGATACATTTCTGAAAAAAAAAAAAAAAATCCTTGAAAGATTTTTTTTGTCAGGAAAACGTCAACAACGTCATTATTTGATAGCAAAGTAGGAATAGTTCTTCGCAATTTTATTTCGGTACCAAACGTAATTGAAGAAAAATTTTAAAAATCAAAACGCAAAATGTATATTATCTACACCCGGTTTTCCCTACTACTTATGAAATTCATCACAGCAAGTAACAAATTTTTACATTAACACATTGGACCTTTTCAAGAGGTTCACTGTTTGTTTGTTAACCTTTAGAAACCGGGCGGTACACATGTTGTACCATAAGTCTTTTTTCTTTAGAGGACGGGGTTGAAATTTTCACTCAAACCCTTTGGAGCCGCGGATTTTTTCAAGGTTTCATACGTCTGGTACGACAGTTTATACCTTCTCTTTTCAATGGAAAAGAAATCTGTGGTTCAACTGTCGTACTACGTGGGTTGAAAGAAAAATTTCTATATGAACAGCACGGATCCAAAAGGTTAAAGTTTAGACACCAGTTTAACAGCTTCGTTTATCACTTGATCTCGGATCCGATTAGTGATCTGTTCTTGTTGATTCAGTAAAATATATATTTTCATTTGGAATGCATAAAAACAACTAATTATCCCCATAAAGTAAGTTCTAATAATTTATTTCAAAAGGAAAATATGATTACCCCAAGAAATCTGTCAGTGGGGGAGGCAGGGAGAAATTATTATTATTGACTGTAACGCTTTGCTCGGAGATTTCTTTGAAGCTAATGAAATGGCGGCTCATTGAAATGCGGGCTTCGATAGCAAAGGAACTGATTTCATTTTGCATCAATTGACAAAGAGAATATAAATTTTTAATAACGCAGCAACGAAAGAAATGAATTAGTCAAAACTCCTTAATCATAGACTCATTATTCCGTAACTCGCCACGAAACCGAAACATAAATTATGAAAGACGATGAATTATTAATTCGCTCACTTTTTATTTAATTACAGCTGGAGAAACATAATCAGAGAAAGCCGAACTGATTTCCAAAAATCATTTCCTCAGTCAAGTGGCCGCAAAAGGCTGAAAAAAAAATAAATAAATAAAAACCGCGGGGTGGTTTTAATCTCAGAAATAAACGAAGAGCCAAAAAGAAAGAGAAATGCCTCGTCCAAACATTGGCAGAAAAAATCGTAATAAAAGCATTTGGCCGTTAATTCCATGTTTTTCTGTGTACCTTCCTTTTTGGGAAGAACAGTCGCCAATTTGCTGTAATGAACCTAATTAACTTTTATGCGGAGTGGGGCATCAGCTTTAACGGCTCCTGTTTTTACCACAGACTGCAAACCTACCGCCGCCATTATGAAAGAAGAGATAGAAGGACTTCAGAAATTAAGAAGATACCAACGCGGTTCTCTTTCTCCTGCTTATTAGCCGGATTTTTTCTTTTTCTTTTTTTTTCTTCCAGTGTTTATTTTCTTTTCCTCCAACCAGAGAGTTTGATTCGTGTAATTAGCGACAATGGAAGTTCATTAAATTATTGTCTATCCGGGAATCGATAGCAAACTAAAGAAAACCTTTTCTTCAGCTTTCGCTGATTTCGGAATTCTTCTGCTACTTCAGGAAGATTATTGCGTTTTAATATTAATAGGAAAAAGTAATTAAAGTTGGTAATTTTCTTCGTTTAAGCTTTGGGCTGAATTGCAGGATGAAATTCTTCGAGATGTGTATGAACCAGTAATTGGGAAAGAGTATACGATGAGAATTGCAAATGAACAAGAAAGCAATCTCTTAATTCTACCAAACTTCATTATGTACGAAAATGAACTTAAGTTTCTTTCGAAGAATTTAAAATTGGGTTTCATTTAAATAGGTCTGTAATAAAAGAAGAAAGTTATAACATTTGTAAGTATCTTAATTAAGAGTGGTATAATTTAAGAGTGTTTGTGTTCCGTATGCTATGAATCAAAAGCATGATAGGACTGTGGAAAATAACAGTAACAAAAGGAATATGCCGCAGAAAAGTTCCGCAAAATGTGAATGTCTAATAAGCTAATTATATGTGTACAAAGTAAGGCTACGGGGAGACGGAGGGCAAATGACTGACTCCGACTCCATCTTTGAGAATTTTAGAGCCTTCGACTCCGACTCCTCTACAGTCTACATATTGGTGGCTCGTACAAGGGAGCAAGGGGGAGGAGGTGCGACTGCCCCATATCTTCCAAAAGTAAAGGAGCCTTGTCTCCTCACTTTTTCAGAGCTAAACATGAATGATCGATTGAAATTATTTTTTACTCTGCTTATTGATTTATTTCACGAAAGTAAAAGCTAGAATTTTCAAAAAATGCTTTTTTTTAGGTTATTTCACAAGAATGGAACTTTGATTCTAAAAAGAAATGCCTATGGTGACCAATGGCCATCCGTCTTAGTTTTTGCGTCAATATTTCGCTTTTTTTTTCAAATTAGTCACTTACCAGAATTGTTAAAATCCAATAATTTAACCAAATTCTGCATTTTAAAAAACGACTTCAGAAGAGCTGCCTCACCCCCACAAACATTTCTTTTGACCCCCACTTTTTTGGTGCACCAGCTGCTTATGCCAATAAATCAGAATCTGTCCGACTCCAATTGTGACTCCGCAGGACTGTCGTACTTGAGGACTCGATGAAAATAACAGACTCCGACTCTTGAAAGTCTTAGACTCCGAACCTTCTACTCCTTCACTACAAAATCAATCCTACTCCCCATCCGACTCTACAGTCCTGTAAAGAAATACTGAAGAAGACACAGACAGACATTATGGTAATACTTTTGGCCAGTAGTATAGTAAAGAGCACTCCATTTTTCAAAACGCAAACTCTAAAATATGTATGTCCGAGGTAAACTCAGAAATTACACTTCGAATTCTTCTGTCGCGTGCCAAAAGGAATCTGTTTTATTTGTATTATTGAGGGAAAATTTTGTCTTTTTTAATCTACGGACTAGTAAAATATGTGAGAATTTTCTCGGATCAGTTTTTTTCTTTTTTTTTTTTTTTGGGAAAAAAAAAAAAAAAAAACACCAGATGCAAAAAAAAAAAAAAAGAAAAAAAAATCAAGCTCGCAGTAATATTTTACTATTATTCTCCCCCCCCCCCAAAAAAAAAAGAACAAAAATAAATAAAGATGAAAATAAAAATAAAAATAATAAAAATAAATTAAAAAAAAAAATAAAAAATGCGGGTTCTCCAGAGTGACATTGCTATGGGGTGTGGTATTCAAAATGGATTTAAAAGTTCATGAAAAATATGGATACTTCAATTTTGAAAGAAAAAGAATCTACCTATTTTGAATTACATGTAATGTATCAAACGCAAAATATATTTTTTTTAACAGTGCGGATTGCGAGCGTACGTGTTAATTTGTAAAAAAAAAATGAAGAAAAGAGATACTCCATATTATGATGCATAATGGTTCCTAAAATCAAATTTATTTTTTACAATTTCAAGACAAATTTTAAAATTACTGGAATAAAATGTAAGTATGTGTAAAAAAATTACACACATGCAAAATGGATTGAGCAATTCAAAAAAAAAAAAGGAAATAATAAAGTGTCAATGTCTGGGCCGCTGAGAGCCAAGGTGGCCCTATGTTAACCGGGCTCCCTTTTCCCACAAAACTTGCAAAATTAAAACCATTCTTCTTCCGAACCAGACCTCTTGTTTCCGACAAGGCTACCGTTGATCTCTTGTCGACGCTCGACAACATACAAACTAAATGATGTTTTTTAAAATCAAAATTGAACTGAAATTGCAAGTGGATAAAGGTGATATCTGACAATTTTGGAAAAACTTACTTTTTACCATGGATGAAGGTGATACGGTAATAATTTTTTTTTGTGAAAGCTTTTTCTAGAAATAAAAAAAATTGTCACGTATCACCTTTATTCACTTGCCCCTTCAACTGTGTTTGTGAGTTAACACAATTGAACACACACTCATTTGAATTTGTGTAAATCGGCGAAATTAAAATGTCACATATCACCTTTATTCACTTGCCCCTTCAATTGTGTTTTTGAGTTAACACAGTTGAACACACACTAATTTGAATTTGTGTAAATCGGCGAAATTCAAATGTCACATATCACCTTTATTCACTTGCCCCTTCAATTGTGTTTTTGAGTTAACACAATTGAACACACACTAATTTGAATTTGTGTAAATCGGCGAAATTCAAATGTCACATATCACCTTTATTCACTTGCCCCTTCAATTGTGTTTTTGAGTTAACACAATTGAACACACACTAATTTGAATTTGTGTAAATCGGCGAAATTCAAATGTCACGTATCACCTTTATTCACTTGCCCCTTCAATTGTGTTTGTGAGTGAACACAATTGAACACACACTAATTTGAATTTGTGTAAATCGGCGAAATTCAAATGTCACATATCACCTTTATTCACTTGCCCCTTCAATTGTGTTTGTGAGTGAACACAATTGAACCCACACTAATTTGAATTTGTGTAAATCGGCGAAATTCAAATGTCGCATACCACCTTTATCCACTTGCTCCTTCAACTGCCTCTCTGTTAAATATTCGATGACTTTTAATCACTTTATAGGATAGATTAGTTCACTCGTATACGCTCATTCGAAGCAATACTTCTGCAATTTCTATTTTATGATACTGATAAAATGTGTTAAATTTTGAGTTTGGCACTGTCAAATGTAAAAATATTTGTGTTTTTCGTTTTTAGTATTCAAAATTCGAAGAAAAACGTGTACCGTTCGGTAAGACAGAATGTTTGCAATAACAGCAGTAAAAATATATACTACCGATAAACCTGTACAATTATTCCCTGTACAAATAATTATACAAATAATGACTCATTTTCCAAATGAAATCCAATAATAAATGAGAAAATTAAAGATAAAATAGTAATAATACCTTTTCAGCAAAAAAAAAAAAAAAGTATGAAAAGCATTTTCTTTAACAGTTTTGAATAATTTCGGAAAGGGTTTGAACCCTAAAAATCCACCCGTTAAATACGGCCCTGAAAGGAACTGAACAATTTAGAAATGTTCATTTTTTAATAAAGTAGCAACAGACAAACCAGTATCGTAGACATTAAAAACTGTTTGCGCTATTTTCTCATTTCATGTTCCGACTTTAAGAATGGACGCATTGAATGCTTATTTTATTTATTACAATCTCTTTAGTGTATGTTTGCATACTATTAACCAACATCATTAAACCACTCAACTCAACTCTTATTCGGCTTTTTTATAACTTTAAACGCTGCGCACTTCTCCCTTTTTCCTGTATTGAAAGTAATCATTTTCATTTAATGAAACCATCCAATTAAGTTCAATTTTATAATGTACAGAACCTTCCTCCACGGACGCAGCATCAGAGAGAGAGAAAAAAAAGGTTACTTTTTGCATCCATTTGCCAGCGGACGACAATAAAGATTCATGTACATCTGCGGACAATACATAAAACGGCAATTAGAAATAATGAAAATGAGTTTCGTGATTTGCGTGTCATTCAGTTTTCACTGATCACGTACACGCGCACATTGTCAGGTTCTTATTTCAGCGAACACTGTTGATGGTAACGGGTCACGCGAGTTTAGTTGACTGGTCTCGGCTACTCTTGCCAGAACAATTAAAATCCGAGATGACACTCTTTGGTTCTGAGGAAGAAGAGTGTCTTTTTTTTTTTAGTCTCTTAAAAATGTTGTGTTTTGTAATAAAAAAAAAAGTCATTAAACTTATCACGCATGGTTCAGAAATTCCGCAAAAAATGAAATTCTTCGGTAAAGTTTGAATGTAATTGTACAAAGCGCTTCACGATTTCGTTACGCAAACAAATAGAAAGATTGGGTATATTATGAGGCAAGGATTAATTTTAATGGGAGTTCATTGTAGCTCAACTACTACACTTATTCTCATTTGTGTGTGTGTGTTTGTTTGTGAAGAATGCATTGTGGTGGATGTTATATCATGAAGCTTGGGTTGCTAGAGCAAAAATTCGGGACATTGCCAAGCAATGACAAATTCACGTGCCTTCAATAATTGCTCAAAGTGCAAAATTGCCAAAATGCGATAACTCGCCGGAAAAGACATCCACTCAAACACGCGCTGGATCCAAAGGGGTCAAACTTAAGCTGGTATATATAGTGACCTTAGCCCGACCGGTATAAAGGGTGAGCACAAAGAATTGACTCAACTTCAAAAAATCATATTTTCTATATAACTGCAAATATTACAATACACTTAATTAGAAATATAGTAGTTTAGAAAGTTGTTAGTTTTTATTACTAATGGTTTTGTTAAGCTCAGCATAAACTTTTGCTGTGTCATTTCTATTGACTGGGCTCGGCTACTCTTGCCAGAACAATTAAAATCCGAGATGACACTCTTTGCCTCTGAGGAAGAAGAGTCTCTTTTTTTTAGTCTCTTAAAAATGTTGTGTTTTGTAATAAAAAAAGAAAGTCATTAAACTTATCACGCATGGTTCGGAAATTCCTCAAAAAATGAAAATTTTCGTTAAGGTATGAGTGCAAGTGTACAAATCGAACCACGATTTCGTTACGCAAAGATTGAACATATTATGAGACAAGGCTTTAATTGCACTGGAGTTTACTACAGAGCTCAGCCATAGGCGGCTGGTGAATAAAAAAATTGGGGGGGGGGGAGGGAGAGTCAAGAGAAATGTGGGCTGGGGCTGGGGGTAGAAGGTAGTAAATCTAAAGTTTTTATTTTTGTAAAATTTGACTATATTAATAGTATTTTAACATTGCTGATTAAATGGCCTTTAAAAATGAGGAATATAACATCAAAAATCAACCAGGCTGATCAGCATACCCTTCCCTTTGCGATTCAAAGTTCCATTCTTATGAAATTACATGCAAACGTTAGAATTTTCAGCTTTTAGTTTGGTGAAATAAATCAATCCATTTGGTAAAACATCATTTTTCACTCGATCAGTACTTTTTAACCGTGAAAAAAGAGGAGGCTAGGAAGTAGAAGTGGCGGGGGGGGGGGGTGCAGTCGCCCCCCTGTACGAGCCGCCCATGAACTCAGCTCTACTATTTCCCCCCAGATTTGTGAAAATCTTTTTTACACTTGATAGTCAGAACCAGTATAGGTTGTGCCACAATTCTCTAAATAGTTTGGAGGGCTTATTAAAACAAACGTATTACCAACAAAACAGCATTGGTTTTACAGGAGAAATCATCAACTACAAGTTTTGTTTTATAGATGTTCGGCATGTGAATCTGTCGTATTGCAGCATATAACAAATCTAAAGTGTCTTATTTTTGTTTCACCCGCTATAACAAGTCTCAATCAATGGCCGTGTATTTTCCAACAAGATGGAACACCTCCCCATAATCTGACAGACGTTTGCTATCAGAGGCGCTCTGAGCTTAAATTTTTAGGAGGGCAGAAATTCTGAATTTGCCGAATAGAACTCCAATTTTTGCCGAATGATAAATACGGGTATTCACAATGAAAAAGGACATTCGAGCAGTTGAAAAATTCAGTTCTGTCCCAAATTTGTCGAATAGTCAGACAAAATGTGTCGAATAAGGAAATTTTTGGGAGGTCATGGTGACCTCCCGTGACCTCCTAACGGAGAAGTCCTGTTTGCTGTTATCTCAATAACGAGCTTCCTGATGGTTGGGCTGGTCGAGGTTCTATCGTTGAACGATAGTCACTTTCTTCTGTGGCCATCGCACTCTCCGGACCCAGCTCCATGCGATTTTTTTATGGGGCTTCTACAAAAATCGTGTATTCGATGCTCCCCATGCCACTTGATTTGCAAGGTAATCGCCAAAGGAGCACAACCGCAAGTGGTATCATTGATCATAAACGTGTTGCAGCGAGTGAAACGAGAATTAAACTCCAGAATTGATATCTGCCACGCCTGGAATGGTTCACATTAGTAATGCACCGATTAATCGGCCATAATCGGCGGCTTTGCCGATTAATCAGAGAAAAAAATATTTTTTAAACATTAATTTTTAAAGCATACCTTTACCAAGAAACTAAGACGATTTGTTTTATAAACAGTACATAAATGTAATTTTTTGTAATCCTTCTTATACTGTGCTGTATGGAAGTGCAGAGTAAAATGAAAACAAATAGTTCACACAATGCGTGAAACTAAGTGGAATATTAAAAGATAACCCATTGTTCATTCGTGAACTTTTAAATTGCAATACAAAAACATGAATATTTCATTTTATTCATAATCAGTCCGATTTTCCAGATCAACCCCCCGGCGCAAAGAAGTTTAAGATAAAATTACTTCTAGGATGCTTGAACAAGAAACTAGGATGACTAAATCTATAAACAAGAAATGGACAATTTTCTGCAAGCACAAGTATAACATGTTGCTCGAAAGTTAAGTGAATAAAAACAAAACAAATAATTCAAAGAATGAAGTACGAAAAAAAAAAAATAAATAAATAAGCCTCTCAGTAGATATTAATAACTTAATAATTTAATTTTTCTCTTTTGAGTAAAGATACACATATAAAAACAATGCTAGAACACTTTTCATGTGTCGATACTTTTCTCCTGAGCCTAATGCTTTAGATAACCCTTTATTTACAAAGAATGTAAGTCTTGAATTAAGTGGCTACTAGTGATTGAAAAATGAATTTTGAATTAATCACTTCTAAATTAAAGTGTTCAACACCATCTCCCTCTCCGTTTTTTTTCTTTCAAATTTTCATGTCTAGTTCGCTAATTTAATTTTTTAACAAATGTGAAAATTAATTCAAAGAAATTTGATAAAATTTTGGAAAAATGTAAAAAAAACAAATCTATCAGAAAAAAATAAGTAAATATTTTTGAAATCGGAATTGTAAAAGAAAGAGAAAAACAAGTGATGGTTAAATTGGAAAGGAATAAAAATAATCATTTCAATCATTAATCGGCTAGACCGATTATCAAAACTCGATTAATCGGTAATCATCTAATTTGCTTACCGGTGCCTCTCTATTTTACATAACGAACATTTGTGAGGAAAAATAATATCAAGCTTCTTTCTCCAGTAAACTCCACTTTGTTGCTGTACTTGCAAGCTGTTAGTTTTAATAGGCCTTTCGAACTTAGGGAGAAATTGTGACACACTTTCATTTGGAGAAATTGTGAAATTGTGTAACCTTCATTTCGGTACTGTTTCTAATTTAAGGATAATTTGCATTTTAAAACTGAATATAAAGATTTGCCTTTTAAAACTGAGCGTATTTCCAGTGAAACTAAATAATATTATCGTTGTAAGAGAAGTCCCTAAAAAATCTCTTGGTGTGGATTATTGCGTAAACGAGGAAGGAAAGTGCTGAAATAATGCTTTGCTGTAATTTTACATAAACTTATAGAAGGAATTAAATAATCAGGGATAGAGGAGTTATGACATTCCTTAGAAAATATATGCTCAAACATGAAATATCTATCTGCCTTTCAAAAACAGAAAGAAAATAATTGAAAAAAAAAGTCAAATTAATCTTGTGCAACTGAACAATTTTATTATTGTAAGAGAAGACCTTAAAAATCTCTTGTTGTGTATTATTACGTAAGAGAGGGAGAAAAAGCTGAAATAATCAGACTTTGTTGTAATTTTACTTAAACTTATAGAATGAATTAAAGAAATCAGTGATAGAGGTGTCATGAAATTTCTTAGAAAATTCGTGCTCAAACATCAAATATCTATCTCCCTTTCAAAAACAAAAGAAAAATGATTGAAAAAAAAAGTAAAATCAAATGAAATCACCATTGTCTCAGTGTTCTAAAAAGGATTAATAATGCACAAAGTTTGCCGAAGAATTTGTTCGCCAGTCTAAAAAAAAAGAAACTACCGAGGAACGGCACAGAAGAAAGAAAACCAATCCCCGTCTCCTGGTTGTTGTTCCTCCAATTATGATTCTTAACGAAGTCGAAGTGTAAGGGACTTATGAGGCTTCGGTAAAGGTGGTGATTTGACTCAACAAGATTAACGAAATCATGCTGATTGCAAAATCGGCAACTGTACGGATTCTTCGAAAGTCAAAATGGCACTCCGCTTGATTCATTGTTGCCGCTGTCTGTTTCGTGAATTTGGGCAGCACGCTGTTTGAATTGTTTCTGAAGTGCTGTGGGAAATCGTGTGTGCTGGGTATAATTATAGAACTCTCTCTCTCGAAATGAATAAATTAATAAAAGTAGATAAATAAAAATATGAAAACTGTTTTTCTTTTCTGACAAATTAAAGCTTAACTCTATACTGCATGATTTTTTGTTCTTTGAAAGAATTAATATACTTTTCAATGTAAAAAGAAAACATTGGAAAACATTTTTAAAAATTTAATTTTGAGTATAGATGGTTATATTTGCTTTAAAGATGCCTAATACTTGCTTTTTATGCTTGAGTTGCCTTATGCTTGGTCATAAGTATAAAGAGTAGGGGTGCGACATCGAAGGCAAAACATCGATGTTTCAAGACATCGATGTTTCGAAATTAAGACATCGATGGTATTGATACATCGACCAAAAAACATCGATGTTCTCAAACATCGATGTTTCAAAACATCGATCTTTTTTTGATGAAAATTACTTACACATTTAAGTACAGTAATATAGTAACTCCCCAATACATTGCGCCTCTTTATATCACTCAATTAGATTTATCTTTTGTCTTCTGAAAAACATCAACCGTATGATATCGATGTCAATTACAGAAAACGTTTTTAGTGAGATAGATACTGCAACTGTTGATTAACTGTATAACTTTTATTCATCGCATATTTTAAGGATTTTTTTTTTTTTTTTTGAAATGGAAAACACCGTTATCGAAAAAAGTATTCTGTAGCAAAATAAAAACAACATTTAAAAATCGTTGACCGGTCGTAATTTAGTAATCATCGTAGTAATTAAAAAAAAAGAAAACTATTTCAATACGATAGATATTGCAACTGTTAACGATGAATCTTTTTTATTGCATATTTTAATTGCTTTTTGCTGAAATGTAAAACAGACATCGAAAGAAAGAAAAACATCCAACTAGAAACAGTGACCATTAAAAGACATCGACCCTATAAACATCGATGGTAACTATCAAAAACGTCTTCTAACGACATTGATAGTGTAACGGCTGATTAACGATATAACTTTTGGCCGCATATCTTGATGATTTTTTTTTTTTTTTGCTGAAATATAAAACATTCACATAAAGAATAATAATGAAATAAATTAAAAAAAAAATGGCGAAAGCAAATTAGAAATGTTTTAGAAACATAGAGAGCAAAACATCGATAATAATCATAAAAAATGTTTTCTAATGAGATATATACTGAAACTTCTGATTAAGGAGGAAAACTTATTAATACATCTGTATATGGCATATTTTTATCAAGCTTTTTTTGCTGGATTATAAAACATCGACATCGAAAAAAACATCGAACCCAAAACATCGATGTTGGGAAAATATCGACACCCAAACATCGATGGTAAAAATATCGATGTTTTAGCAAAAACATCGATGTTTCCAAAACATCGACATCGATGTTGCAGCCCTAATTAAGAGTCCATGTAGAAAATTGGCAACGCTATGCAGTGTAGAGTTAAGAATTATAGCTAGGTTCAGGTGTACAGCCAACTTAAAATTTTGGGAGGGCAGAAATTCTCAATTTGTCGGAAACAAATCCAAAATTTTCTGAGTGCTAAAACTCTTTTTTATGCACACATAAGTGAATCTAACGAAAGGGGATATTTGGGCATTTAAAAATTGCAATTAAGTCTCCAAATTTGCAAAATCGTTTGATAAAATTTATCGAACTAGTAAATTTTAGAGAGATCACAGTGACCTCCTATGACCTCCCTTCAGAGTGCCTCATAGCTAAGTGATTGTTTCACGTTTCTAAATTTTGTGTTGTGGTTTTGGAATATGATTAAACATTGTTACAAGTTCTTGGTTTGACACAAGAGATTTATATATTTTTCACAGCAGTGTTTTACCTGATGTGAGATCTTTTGCTCGCTTGAGTCAGATTTTTGGAAAAGGAACACATGAATTAGTTTTGAACAAATGGTATTTTTACTATAAAAGTGTGGTTTGATTGAAAAGTAGCTGCAGAAAGAATAGAGCTATTTTCTTGAATGTAAATGTGTTGTTTGATCAAAATTTGGCAAATTTGGTTTTGAGTTATCATTTGATCTTGGATGGTTTCATGATAAAAATCCCAAATACAAGAACCTCTCCCCCCAAAAATGGTCTCAAGCCCCTCCCCCCCCACCTCTCAAAAAATATGACACAAGAGATTTACACACACAAGAGAAATATGACACAAGAGATTTACACACATTTCACCCTTAAAATATCAATGGTGTAGTCTGCACAATTTCTCCTCCTTGGTAGTCATCCATCATTATTTTAGTGATTATTAGCAGTACTCGCACGGCCTGCGCGGAAAATTTTTGAAAGAGTAATGTTTTCCCCTTCAAAACATCTAAGCGTAATCCCGAAAACTGCGAAGATCGAGTTAAGCCTTGACTAAGTTCACTTGATATTGAAATGTCGATGTCAATCTTTCAGTCAATAGGATGGCCAACGACAATTAAAACTTAATTTCCACAAACTATAAACGGGTATGGGTCGTTTCCACGTGATTTTTCAGCATTCCCGTTCACGGCACCGTAGGTAGAAAATGTTCGATTATGGGATTTTTCGTAATCTTTTTTTTTTTTTCCAATGAGACCAAGATCAAGACGATAAGGTGATTATTTCTCTAGATAGAGCCATTTTTGGGTAAAAAATTTAGATTTCGAATAAAAAAGAACTATTCATCTATTTTTTTTCCTACCTGCCCTGAGCTTACCAGCACCACCTGCTGTAAAAATTGGAACGAAACCGGCCCGGTAGTTTCTGAGTTTTCCCCGGACACACATATTTTGGAGTTTGTGATACAGTGAACTCTCACTTATGCGCCGGCCCAGGGACCAACAGAATAAGGCGCATAAGTTAGAGCAGGGGTGGCCAACCTTTTTAGGGACACTGCCACTATCTGGAGAAAAAGAACTATGCGTGCCACATTGTATTTTTCCAACAAATTGATTTTTTTTAAAGTTAAAAATAGATTTTATGCTGGCTGATTATGTAATTCTTACTCAAATGAAACATTTTTCTCGTAGATCTGAGTAATTTAAATCTAAATGATAATAAAGATAAAACAAGTCCGAACTTAAGAGTTATCGTTAGTAAACATTTTTATAGATTCTGTCAGTTGGCTTATGCTTAAAATAGAAACAAATAACATCAAACATTCTATTCTAAAAACTAAACAGTCTGTACCTAATGTGGTTTCTAAGTGGGCTTATTTTCTACCAAGTCTTTAATTTTAGGACTAGTTCTTGAGAATCTTAAGAAATTTAACTGTTTTAAGTGCAATCAATTAATATTCAACGGTATTTCGATTTTTCTGCATTCATAACAAAAAATATTTGTTTAGAAGCGTATTTTTAGCCAAATCTACAACAGCATCAGACGGCTAAAGTGTGTAAATGTGAAAAAAATTTGTTGTTACAAATTTCCAAATTTCTATACAACGTGGGTGACTTTCTGTTGAAGTAAGCTCTTATATTTGATTACCAATGCAAAAGGTCAGTAATTCTGATTTGGGTTTCAGAAGGATAACAAGTAGTGTCTTGCAGAGACATAAACAAAGAATTTGATAATATCAGTATTTTTTTATGATCCTAAAAATCATCAAACCTAACACTGAATGAATACTTAAAATCGGTGTACAATTTTCTCCATATACCATTAGAAAATAATTAAATTTCAGTTGATACTTTCAGTATTAACTTTTAATGTTTTATTCTCTTTTCTTCAAAGTAGAGAGAAATAAACTGAAGTTTCATCATAAAAGAATGTAGTGTAGATGGCCTCTACTGGCTTAGGAAACTTTTTTTTTTGTACAATCTTAAATTTAAATTACTTAAACGCAGGATATTAAGAGATGGCATAGCTAAATTAGTTCGCTGTTCTCCATGTATAAGTAGCAAGTTCTCACTGCTTTCCTTCCAGATATTTTGAAAACAACTCCCTAAAATTCTAAAAGCTTACGACTATTTTTCCTTTGGATAGCTATTGCACATTTTAATGAAGGAGTAACTTGTCATACTCTCCTCTTTCTCTTGGTAAAAGTTCACAAAACATTCAGAGCTCTAATTCGTAGTTTGTTAATACAGTTCACTCTATAGGGTCACCAACAGAGAAAAAGTCTCATTCCTTGGCAAGGAACTTGTGATAGATAATTTGATGACACTTTTGAATTTTTTTTTTATAAATTATTTTCGAGTAATGTAACAAAAACAATTTAAGGGTCTTTACTTGTGCAACCATGCCAAATTTTGTCCAATCTAGTTTCTTAATTTTAGTCGCAGAGTTTTTTTTTCAATTTCATCACCCGTAGCTGAAACTATTGCAGATCAAGAATCCATTCTGCAGCATCGAAAGTTTCATTCGTGTCAAGCACAAATATGCTTTACTAAGCATTGTTTGTAGCGTCACAGCTTCCGTTGGATGTCCGAAGATAACGCTAAGTACTTTGCAATATTGTAGTTCAGACATATTTTAAGCCTGCCTCCTGACACTTAATTGTCACAATATCATGACATTTATCAGTTTAAGGGTTTAAGTTTTTATCAATATTTTTGCGATCGACATTTTTTGCTCAGTTTTGGATTTTTTTCAGAAAGTCTTCGCGTGCCACTGTTAGTGGTCTGCCGTGCCACATTGTGGCACGCGTGCCGCGGGTTGGCCACCACTGAGTAAGAGAGACGTATAAGTGAACAAGCCTATTTAATTGACTAAAACGCAACGTAGGTTCCAATGAGAGAATGAATAAGAATGTTGCTATGGAAAAGGGACATACTACTGCGATTTGGTAATTACTGTAACGTAACTACAATGATAAAGAGAAAACAAAAATTGATCTCTTCTAAAATACAAGAAGCATGTTTGGTTAAAGAGGTTATTTATTACGTGTTTCTAAAGAGATTTGAAATTTGTCAGGTCAAAAGACTTGTTAAGTGGACCAGAGGAAAAAACTAGCGCCTTTTTTCATCGTGTTTCTCAAATAACCCTCTCTCGTGAGGTCCAGGTGTTTTTCTTTTCTATTTCGAGAGTTCCGCGTCCTCCTAGCTGCCAATGACTTATACCCATTTCAAATAGATAGTCAACTTTCGAGAAGAGAAAAAAAAAATATATAAATAAATGAAAAAATTGGCACCGATACAGTGCGACTGCTAATTTTACCACCCTCATTGAATTCTCATCCAAATCAGGGTTGTCGATCGTAGGCAGTGCTGGTTTATTTTGATCGAAAAGGTGCCGGGGTTAGGGTGACTCATTTTTACTTTATCTAATTAGAGACACCCCAATTGCTGATGGCTTATTTTAAAAGTGGACTTCCTAGCTCACTCTGTTACCGTTATAAATGTCAGCTTCTTGGGCATGAGTTATTTCTTGGAAATCATTTTTGGATTTTCTACCTTTCAAAAATTTTATTGTAACAAATCTTTATATACAGGGTGTCCACTCCAATCGTGGACCAATAGCTAATTTCTAAACCGTTAGAGATAAGCATATAGTTTATTTAGGAAAAAATCTCCAAATTACGAAAGGAATTTTGGGTCTATTCAATGTTTTTCAAAAAATCAAATTTTGAAAGAGTTACGAAATTTAAATTTTTATACAGCCCCCCAGTCCTATCATTCATATTTAGTAAAACATTCTTGACACTGTAACGTTTAAAACTTAAAAAAAATCACTGTTCTACGACAAAAATTGGCCGAGTTATGACGTTTTGAAAAATCAAGATTTTGCATTATTTCATGACGTCATCGAGAGATCACTTAAGGGACCGTATGCGAAATCCTTCAAAATCTTGATTTTTCAAAACGTCATAACTCGGTCAATTTTTGTCGTAGAGGAGTGATTTTTTTTTAGTTTTAAACGTTACAGTGTCAAGAATGTTTTACTAAATATGATTGATAGGACTGGGGGGCTGTATAAAAATTTAAATTTCGTAACTCTTTCAAAATTTGATTTTTTGAAAAACATTGAATAGACCCAAAATTCCTTTCATAATTTGGAGATTTTTTCCTAAATGAACTATATGCTTATCTCTAACGGTTTAGAAATTAGCTATTGGTCCACGATTGGAGTGGGCACCCTGTATATAAAACACAAACTTCAAAATATGTCTGTCAGGGGTAAACTCAGACACTTACGCGACCGATTTCGCTCCAATTTTTATAGCACTTGCAGGTTAGCTCAAGGATGGTTGTTAGACCTGGTTGGAAAAAATTTGATGAAAAGTTCTTTTTTTGTTCGAAATTTAAATTTTAGACACAATCGAACTCTCTCTTACCATGTCCGATTTTTTTTCACTTTGTAAAATAAATAAATAAAAATAAAAATATGGGAAGCATGTCACACTGCATTGTCAGAGTTGCAGCTGAACATCCGGATATTGCAGTTTTGCTAAAAATGCAGGTAAATGAGCTGTTTGGTATTTGCTGCAATCCTGCTTTAGCTTCTGCCACATTTAATTTGGAGCTTTTCTGGTGAATAAGGAAGGTTCCAAGCCATGGACAAATCTAAGGTTTTTTTTTTTGAAGGTTCCTGACTTATTCCAGAAATATGACTCCACTTTATCAGGAATGTTTCTGAATTCTCCGGAATAATTGTAGGTTGATCTCTGGTATGTTTTATCAAGAAACTTTCTGGTTTTTTTCCAGATATGTTACCGGCAGAAATTAGACACATTAGCTACCCCGTATTTTCTAGGAACGATTCGGATTTTTTTTTAAATAAAGTGTAGTTATAGTGACAACTCTAATAGCGTCAAATACTTTCAGTCCTTTTATTCGTCAATAAACAATGATGATGATCGTCTCTAACTAATCTAACTACAGCGCCATAAGTATTTTGAGCCCTAGGATAACTCTATAAGAGCCCTGCTCCACATCAGCGAAAAACGCGACCGAAACCGTAGGCAGAAACCAATAATCCGGATACTTTCCATAGGAACACTATGTAATTCATTTTACGTTTCTGCTTTATTTTTCTGCTTTGCGTCAATGTGGAGCAGGGCCCTAACAGAGTTTAATTGTATTTTCTATTCATTTTGCTTAAAAGGTTGAAATACAAGAGCTTTGTAAAAATACATGAGAACACACAGACAGTTCCATGGGTATTAAACCAATTAAACGATATTTGATTATGACGAAGCTATGACGAAGGAGTTGGTCATTTGACATGAAGTCAACAATTAAGGCTTTGGTTAACTGTTCAAGCGATAAAACAGTAAAACACGTTGAGATTCTGCTCCTCAAGTTCTACATCGTGCATGCATATTTATTTATTTCCAGACGTGGAAAAAATGAGTTTGAGATCTCAGTGGATCTAGATTGGCAACGTCTGTCGGAAAAAAGAGAGAAACATTTAATAGCTTTGAATAGGTTGCCTTGAATACAGAATAATAGATAAAGAAAAAGAGAAATTGACTAAAGAACGAAAAAGAAAAGAAGCGTTAGCGAGAATATTGAAGTACAATAGCTTTTGGAACTTACCAGTGAACAGATAGACATTGCCACAGACTTTATAACAAAAAAATCGGCGCACTCTCAATCGGCCTATTCCTTCTTGGTGCGTCGATTTTATTTGTCATAGAGTGTATATTGATGGAACACTGCATACCTACAGGTAACCAAATAGTTGATCATTTAACATGAAGTCAGCAATTAAAAAAAGCCATGGCTAACTGTTTATTTTCTCCCAAACGAAAAAGAGTATGGTATCACTGGCTCTCGATTGTTAACGTCTGACGAAAAAAGAGGAGCGTAAAATAAGAATAGTTGATTTGAAGATGTTGCCGGAATAAAGAAGAATAGAAGGAGCAAAGCAAGATCGTCTGAAGAGGAAAATAAAGAGAAGTGTTTGGAGAAATTCAAGTATAGGTCTTGGAAAAGTACCGGTGAACACAGTTTCGTGTACACTGAACTGATTGACTACATTTAGGTAATATCAGAGTCGATCATTTAACATGAAGTCAACAATTAAAGCCCTATTTAACTCTACTTATTCCCGGATGAAAACGAGTTTGTGAACACTGTGGCTTTTGATTGGTAACGTCTGACGAAAAAAAAAGATAAACATAAAACAATAACTGCATTTGACGAGGTTGCCGGGAGTAAAGAAGAAGAATAGATGAAACAAAGCAAGATCGTCTGAAGAGGAAAATAAAGAGAAGTGTTTGGAGGAATTCAAGTATAGGCCTTGGAAAAGTACCGGTGAACACACAGTTTCGTGTCCACTGAACTGATTGACTACATTTCGGTAATATAAGAGTCGATCATAACATGAAGTCAACAATTAAAAAACTATTTAACTCTACTAACTCCCAGATGAAAACGAGTTTGTGAACACTGTGGCTCTCGATCGGTAACGTCTGACGAGAAAAAAAAAACAAAACATAAAACAATAACTGTGCATTTGACGAGGTTGCCTGGAGTAAAGAAGAAGAATAGATGAAACAAAGCAAGATCGGCCGAAGCAGAAGAAGGAAAGAAAAAAAGAAGTGTTAGAAGTTAACGCCAGGGGGAGGATCGCACGTCCGCGTTTGCTGGTGGTAAAACATACACGCCTTGCTCCGGACCGGTTTTTAGATGGCCATATTAAATATTACGAAGATTAATGGCGAGAGAATAAATTTATCACTCGCTGCTCTTTCGGCTGTTTACAGGCAGGCTGCGATCATCCATTTTATTGGATTGCGCTTTCTGTATCTTTGAGGTGAGCTTGAAGGGGAAAGGATCGGGGTGCGGGCACAAATTGAGCCGCGCTTTCTTAAATCGTTTGGCGATTCGCTTTTTTTTTGTCGTATGCTAGCCAGGCTGGCAATTTGGGGTGCGCTGCTTCACTTTTCCAATTGTACCGTCATTTGGTGGGAAGTCCGACTTCCACAGTACGCACATGCCATAGGGATCCGTTTATAGGGTAGGCAGCATTTCACAACAACACATTCGCACAGAGACAGGACAAGGACAAAGAGAGAGAAAGCACATCCATGCCCAAGCCGGGACACGAACCCGGGACCACACCATTCGTGGCAGACTGCTCTGACCACTAGACAAGTTGGCCGGCGGCTATTCGCTTTTTCTGAGTTAAAAGAATCAGGCTGTGGAATCGGAATCGGACGTATTCTTGGGGTAAAAGGAGTCGGAGTAAGATACAGCTGTCGAAAGCTTAAAACTCCAAGAGTCGTGTCATTATTATTTCTCCGAGTCACCATTTCCACCATGGTAGCAGAGTCGGAGTCGTGGACACGGGCGCCCCGAACTGAAATTTTAGTGAGGTTTTTTGGTAATATTCTCAATTTGCCGAAAGTAACTCCAAATTTTGCCGAATGATATAATATGAGTACGTACAGTGTACATATAGGTACATCTAATGAAAAGGAACATTCTGTTATTTAAAAATTTTCACATTGCAATTCTCTCCCCCCCCCCCCGAAAAAAAATTGCCGAAAAAGGAAATTTTTAGGAGGTCACAGTGACCTCTCATCAGGGCGTGGAGTTGGAACCGAATTGATTTAGGGTGAAAGAGTATGACTCGGAGTCGGGAGTCGATGGATTGGAGCCGGAGTAGGTCATTTTCCCTCCGAATATGCATCTCTACTGTGGCTGTAGAGCTAAAGTCGGAGTCGTGGCGGACTTGAACTGCAATGGAAGGCTTTGAAATTCCGAGAGTTGGAGTCGGAGTTGGTCATTCTCCTTCCAAGTTTGCATTTGTAAAATTGCTAATTTTACAGTTTATCACTGTGCATTTTACAATTTTAAATGGAACCTCGACCACCAGTCTTAAACTGTAAAAACAAGTAGGGGAGACCGGGGCAAGATGACGATGCTAAGAATCGTTGCTTATTATTTACTCATTTTTAAGGATGGTAAAATTATTTTTATATGAGGCGTTAGAGTAATCCTTTGTAGCCTAAAATATATTATCAATTATTTTTTGAAATTAAAAAAAAGGTATGATTTTCTTATGTTTTCATAATCTTAACAATTCGTCATCTTGCCCCAGTACCGGGGCAAGATGACTTTCGCCTTGGGGCAAGATGACGACTCTATGAAAGGTGTAACATTTTTATCGTTTAAATACCGTTACATGGTTTAACAAATGATAAATGTGTTTCTACATCTTAGAAAGCATTAAATTAAGCATTGTAAAGTAATTATACAAGGGTTTAGTAGTGCAGTTAACAATAGTTGCAAATAGAAATGCCATTTTCATAATTGGAACAGTCCTTATGCCACCACTCTTGGCATTTACAGCACTGGATCCATTCGTCTGTTGGAGGATCACAATATTCCTCTTTACAAGCAGGACATCTTATTACACCATTCTTTAACGTTGATACCACTGGGTTGCTTGGTCTGATTTTTTCGGACTTCGGGCTAAGGGAACAAAGTTTGAGTTTTCTTACTCCTTTTTTTGCTTCACGTTCTTCTGTCCTCTGTTTTTTTAGACAATTCTTTTTCTCTTTCTGCTTGGCTCTTTCTTCTAGCAGCTCTTTGACAGTTGAGCTCGTTAGGATACTTGAACTCATTTTTTTGTTTTTTTCTTTTTTTGCCACATTGTAGTGCTTTTGGCAATGGCTTTAAATCAAAAACACTTAAAGGCTTCTTTTCTGGATTTAGAATTTGTCATCAATGCTGTATCTACTGGATCTTTTATATGGTTTTTATTAACAGGGTCTGGGAGTTGGCACTATTATTTTCAGTTCCCTCTTTAACAGCATCAAGATTAGTTGTTTTTGAAGAAACGAAATCATGATCGCTGAATACAAGAGAATTATGCGGCTCGATCCCACATTCTTGAAAACCTTGAACAGTATTTGCAATTGTAGCGGCTTTAAAGTAAACTATGCTAAAAGTTCACCAACATTTTTATCTGTGATGGACTGCCCTGGATGAGTGACCATATAGTTGTCACATGCTTGACTAGAATAATTTTTCAAGGGGCCGAAAAATGCCACATCAAGAGGTTGGAGACAATGTGATGTATGGGGAGGCAACCCAACCATGATAATGAATTTTTCTCTGCAATACAATATAGCCTGCAAAGTTATGTGGGATTTATGATTATCAATGATCACTAGAGCAGGAGATTCTTTGTTTGATTTTACGTGTTGATAAAAGTGCTGCAAAAAAGAGAAAAAAGTACCGTAAAGTCGGGTTACTTGGACCCTAGGGTGTTACTTGAGCCCATTACAGTAAAATGATAAAATCTAGGTTTGGTACTTATTAGTTGAAGACTTGCACGTAGTTCCTCGTTTCTCCGCTAGGTAGAAGCACTCTGCAGTTTCTAACGCTGGTACCAAACCTAGATATTATCATTTTACTGTGGGCTCATGTAACCCCATTGTGGGTCCAAGTAGCCCGACTTTACGGTATCCTCATTGCTCCAGCCGTTATCACTACAGTGACCTACAGTTCCTGGTGGGGCTTTCTCGTTAAGTTCAGGACGCAATCGTTTTCTGGCAAAAATCAGAAAAGGTGGCAGGTAAAAGCCAGTGGCGCTTATGCAACAAATTATTGTTACATTCCTTCCTCTCTCTGCTGAAACAATCTTCAAAACTCTTCTGGATCCTGTAGGACTGACTACCATAGGCAGCTTATATTACCATGGGTAGCATAGAATCTTTGCTCCATTCTCCTCTTGAGGATTTCTTTTTGTAATGTCGAACTATATCTGAAATGTCATTATATGTATCATTAACAAACAATTAGTTTGCTCTTCGGAAGAGGGGGGGGGCATGAGGGACTTAGTATAATATATTATTATATACATTAGTATATGTATTAGTATAACTATAAATAAGCATTTAAATAACTTAATAGAAGGGGCAACATAGTTAGTTTTATAAAATCCGAAACATGGGGCAAGATGACGAGCTCGTCATCTTGCCCCGTATTTCGTTTCGTCATCTTGCCCCAGACTACCATTTTTGAAGGACTCGTATTTATTTTTATAAAAAAATGCGTTTATTTGGTGCTTATTCATATAAATAGGTAGTATTTAAGCTAAGGTACACATTAATACTAATGAGAAGCAATAAATCTTATCTGTATTTGCATCAGAGCTTATTTGCACATGGATAAAAGTTAGATCGCGATAGCGGTAAACCAGAACAACTCTAGAACTGTCTTGAAAATGGCGATTTCAGCGACTTTATACTATTGCTGAACGAAGAATAGATAGAAGAATCTCTAATAACCTGTTGATGCTGCTACCTAGCAGGAAATGAAAAAAATACGAAATTCGTCATCTTGCCCGGCTCGTCATCTTGCCCCGGTCTCCCCTATATGTTTTCGTGTAGCAAATGAAATACCCGCCTCTACCTCAGTAGTATCTAGTTTCACCTAAAAGTTATGCAGAAGTTGTGAAACTATTTTTTTTTCTCATGGAGGCATTTATAAATAATTCATTTTCTCATCTAAGTGATTCTATCTTCACGTGTGGGACAATTGGCCGAAATTTCCCCTTACTTTTTTTAGCACCTGTACAAATTATTTGGTACTGAATGTTGAAAATTAGCTTTTAATTTTATGATGTTTTTACTCAAAAATGTATGCCAATCACTTTTTCAGTTCCTGTCATCAAAATGAAGCTTATCTGTTAAGTGTAGAGCATTTTTGGACATCAGTTTTAAACTTCTAGATTTTTTAAAAACATCTTCCTAATCAATTGATGCAATTCTTTAAACAAAAAAAGCTTTGTTTTGATATTAGTTATTTTTAGCGTTGATTTTAAGAAGAAAAGCATAGTGGACTGTTCCACAGAAAGTCAGACATTTTGACCAACGCGTGAAGCTCAATATCTCATTTCAAAAGCAACATTTAAAAAATAGAATAAACAAGAGGAAAAAACAATGTACAAGAATCAGCACACACACCTGATTTTACAGGAAATAATAATAATAATTAACAAAATTTGTTCCTTAAAGGTTTTAAACAAAGTATTGAACACAGTCATATTCAAGAAATGTGTTTTCATGTGCATGTGCAGTTGTCCATCATTTAAGTTCTCAAAAATATAAATTCAAGCAATTCATGGTAAAGAGCTCTTTATATTCTTTTTCCTGCGCAAGATACCCAAAGATTCATTTTCTAATGTTACTTATTGCATTAGGACTGTTTAGGTGGTGTGAACTGTCGCGTTTTTGTGGGCGAGAATAAATACAGAAGGCAAAAGGAAATATAAATTGATATATATGACGGTACGACAATTGATATATGTTTCGTCGATTGTACTAGCATCCCGCTGAAGAGAAACGATTTACAGAGGTCTTTGAAGTCAAACTGTGCACTGAACGTGGTAGATGAGGGCGGTGTCACCAGTGGGCACATTCGATTTGTTGTGGGCGAGGTAGAAGCAAATGTTACTTTGAAAGAGATTAAGCAAATTAGTTGGGGCCTCCGTGGCTCTATGGTAGGGTGGAAGCTGCGTCATCTAAGCCGGAGGTTGTGGGTTCGATTTTCACCTTGCCTTCGGTGTTCTTTCTTCCTACAGATTGTAAAATCCCTTCTCTGTTTTTCCGGTGGCAAGGCGGCTGGTACGCAGTCCTCCATGCATGAAGTTGATTAGCTACTAAGTAAAGAAATAAAGAAAGTGAATTAATTGATTTATGAAGCATTTTCACTTGTTTGTTTGGGAGAAAATATTTTAAAGTATATTGAAATGGTATTTATATGACTTACAAACTTCAAGAAGGTTTCAAGTTCAAAGGTTGAATTATTTAATAGATTTAACTGATTCAAAACATGTAATTTCATTCCGAATTAAATCTATAGTAGATTTTTCAAAGAAAAAAATCCAATAGAAAATTCTCTAAGGAAAATGTTCGCATTTAAAGTAAACGTATTCCAATTTTCTTGAATTCTTCGACAGCTGAGTAAAATCTTCCGGCATCTTAACACAAATTTACTGTCAAATTATTTCAAAAAAAAAAAAATCAAATAAAAAATAAATGAATAAATAAATAACTTTTTTGTGTACTCAGCAACTAAGAAGAAATCCCCTCCTGGAATAGGAGGCAATCTACTGTACAGTGGGAAATTTAATGTAAAGTTAGATCAGAAAATCAAGTCAGGGAATATCTTTCTAGAGGATTCAACGAAGAAAGAGAAATCGCTTTCTGAAAGTGGATACGATCTACTGTAAAGTTACTGTCAAAATTACTGTGGAGAATCTACTGTAAAAATATTACAGAAAATCTGAACGAGAAAAATCTTTCTAGGGAATTTAGCTTATAAGAAGAAATCACCTTCTGAAAAAGGAGGCTATCTTACTCGTTGTGGGAAATCTACTGCAAAGTTTCTTCAGAAAATCAAGGCAAGAAAAATCTTTCAGTGGATTCAAACACTAAGAAGAAATCTCCTTCTGAGAAGGGAGGCTGTCAACTGTAAATTTACTGTTAAAGTTACTGTGAGAAATCCACTGAAAATTTTCTTGAGAAAATCAAGGAAAAAAAAAATCCAGTGGATTCAGCAATTAAGAAGGAATCGCCTTCTGAAAATGGAGGCGATCTACTGTTAAAGTTACTGTGAAGAATCCACCGTCCACTTCTGCAAATAAATGCAGGAAAAATATTTCTAGGGGATTCAGCAACTAAGAAGATATTGTCTTCTGAAAAAAAAAAGGGCTACTGTTAAAGTTACTGTGAAATCTACTGCAAAGTTATTTAAAAAATCAAGTCAAGAAAGATCTTCCAGCGGATTCAGGAACTAAGAAGAAATCGCATTCAGAAAAGGAGGAGATCTGATGTGAATTTACTGTTAAAGTTTCAGTGGAAAATCTACTGTAAAGCCACTTCAGAAAATCAAGGCAAGAAACATATTCCTGATGGCTTCAGCAACTAACAAGAAATTGACTTCTGAAAACTGAGGCGATGTACTGTAAAGTTACTGTCAAAATTACTATGGGAAATCTACTGCAAAGATTCTTCTGAAAATCAAGGCAAGAAAAATCCTCCCGTGGATACAGCAAACTAAGAAGAAATCGCTTTCTGAAAAAGGAGGCTATCTACTGTACATTTACTGTTAAAGTTACTGCGGGAAATCGACTGTAAAGCCACTTCAGAAAATCAAGGCAAGAAACATCTTCTTGGTGGCTTCAGCAACTAACAAGAAATTGACTTCTGAAAACTGAGGCGATGTATTGTAAAGTTACTGTCAAAGTTACTATGGGAAATCTACTGCAAAGTTTCTTCAGAAAATCAAGGCAAGAAAAATCCTCCAGTGGATTCAGCAAACTAAGAAGAAATCGCTTTCTGAAAAAGGAGGCTATCTACTGTACATTTACTGTTAAAGTTACTGCGGGAAATCGACTGTAAAGCCACTTCAGAAAATCAAGGCAAGAAACATCTTCCTGGTGGCTTCAGCAACTAAGAGGAAATCGCCCTCCTGGAAAAATAAATAAATTTGATTTTAATTACTGCAACAATCAGATATTCCGGCCGCGGAAGATTGGCTGATGGCAGATAAAAGGTGCAAAGTCGTGATGCCGTCGAAGATGCCTGTTGAAGACTAAAAAAGCGCGTGATCACAAAATGTTTTTGATCAACATTATCTCCCACACACTATCGGGTTCAACCAGAGCAACAGTTCATTCATTCAGTTGAGCTGGCCAGCTCCGAGAGATCCCGATAAAGCATCATGGCGGTCAGGGGTTCCGAAAAGGTAAAAAAGGCGGACAAATTTTTCCAAGCAATGTTAAGATCTATTTCTCGCAATGCTTTTGACACCTTAATTGCGGGGCGGGGCAGGCCAAGCAGTCAGGAGGGCAAACAGCGATACCCAACGTTGAGGAATCGAAGCCTTAATTAACCAGTTTCTTAATCAAAGCCATTTTCTGTGCCTGCCAAAGAGGGGGCAGAGGGGGATTGCAAAGAAATGAGATAAAAGGGCCCCATGATTGGAATTTCTGCAAAGGTTGCACCTGCGAACAAGGCCTTTTGCCTATAATTATCGCACGCAGCGAGTAATAACACTGGGAATAATCATTCGGATTTCGATTTTTTTTCCACCCCCCTCTCAAATGATTCCTAATTAGTTCGTTCGCGGTGTAAAACTCGAAGTACACGTTTCCTGATCGGCAAATAATTGCTTTTAATTGCCTTTTCTACTTCTCTACTCAGTCTGATGAATATAATAAGGTAATAAACTCGTTGGCGATTAGAAGGCAGTACTCTCTCTCTTGACTTGGGAATTCTGATTTGCACTTTTGAGGGTCCCGATCTATGCTGCCTCCCCCTTCCCCCATAAAATAGCCATTTAAAAAGTAGAATCATTTCTCATTAATCCAAATGTGATAAATTGTTCGATAATTGCCAAATAAAAATGGAATTTAGTTCTGACAGCAAGGTAAAATGAAAAGAAAAATTTGTCTAAAGTGTAATTTTTCTTTTTATGTGCGTGTCAGTTCACTGTAAAAAATTGCAAGGTTGCCATTATTAACGAGTGTAACGTTACACAACTTCCAGAGTAAGCTATCCCGATTTTTAAGAAAACTCTCATTGTTTGGGAGGAAGTTTCACGTAACCTGTGTTAATTTCTACAAAGCGCTAAAATTACTGGGTATGATTCAAAGCGCAATGTTTTGAAGGGCACCCCACACGCTATGGACAGCCCGATGGCTTTCCTGGAGCAAAACCTCAAATGAATTCCTCGAGAAAAACTTCATTAGAGAGGGGTCTGGGGAATATCTCAACAGAATACACTCATGGAGGCAGGGCCGTCATTTCAAATTTTTCCAGGGGTGGGGGGCAAAGGGTCCAAGCACAACTCAATTTCATCGGAAAACATCAAAAGCCAAGCCCATTTACATGTAAATACTGTCTAAAATTTTTCGTGCGACCTCCGCCGCATCTGCGCATGCGCCAAGTATCTTCTGACTTTCTCGAAATAGGGGGGAAATGCAACGAGGAAGTAGCAAGCGAACAAAAACTGAAGGCATCGGGAAGTGCGCATTCTAAACCTATCTCCCCTTTTTCAAATGGAAGCGTTCGTGGCTGTCAGGCGCACAATACGCAAACAGACAGTACATTCATTTCTCAAAGTCCCGTGGGGGGGTCGGGGCAGTTGACCCGCCCCTGACCCCCGCAGTTGACCCGCCCCTGAATGGGATCGAGCCCATTGTGTGTAATTCAAATAACTTACAAATTTATGCAAGTACCGTCATTTGGTGTGGAGTCCAACTTCCACAGCACACACATGCCAGAAGGACCTGTTTATAGGGTAGGCAAACCACTCATAGTACAACAACATTCACACAGAGAAGGGACAAGGACAGGAGAGAGAAGGTAGATGCATGATCGAGCCGGTATTCGAACCTGGAACCTTCGACTCCGCAATTAGACTTCTCTGATCTTTAGACAAAGGTGGCCGGCGCACATTTGTAAAAAGCATAAAAATGCAAATAGCCTGCCACCTTATTTGATGGTCAGATAAGTCTGACAATCCCGGCTCGGGCGTAGATGTACTTTCTCTTTCCTGTCCTTGTCCTTCCAGGTGTGAATGTGTTGTGCTGTGAGTGGTTGCCTACCCTGTTGACGGGTCCAAATGGCGTGTGTGCAGGGCCTGATTACTGAATAGGCCAACTAGGCCGTGGCCTAGGGCTCCACAATTTAGGGGCCCCAAAGGGCTAAAATTGCCGTAGTTAATGCCTAAATTTGTTTCATCCTATGCCTAAAATTGTAACACCTCAGTAAATGGGGCCACAAAAAAGTATTTGGCCTAGGACCCCGTGATATCTTAATCGGGCCCTGCGTGTGTGTACTGTGAAAGTCGGGATTCCCACCGAATGACGGTTTGGAAAAGAGACGCAGCGCACTGCAAATTGACAGCCTACCTTAAACACAATATCAAAAACAACAACATAGTGTGTACTTTTCAAAGTAAATCAGACCACCCACGTACGGGACCGTGCTAGCCGGATCGCTAAGGTGTCGGACGTGACCGGAGGGTCCCGGACTCGAGGGACCAGCCGATCAAAGATCCACCGTCTTCATTAATGGTGGCTGGGGGAAGTTAAAAATGTTCGTGGTCACAAAGTCCTCCAAGGGAAACGGTACCTCTGGTGGTGCCGGGCCAAGGGTTTACCCGGCGCTTGGACAGGTTCAAAAAGAACAGAGCGCTCTTCAGGGCCCCATCCCGGTTAAACCACGAGTTATGGTAGGTACGGGGGACCCTGGAATGTGTGAAGTGACCACCTACGTACAGTAGGTGGTACTACTCTTCGGTTATCTGCCACTCTGTGTTATTCGCCGTACCAGTGATATTTATTATTTAATAAAATAACGCAACAAATTCGTTGAAAAATAGTCTGTCGATAGCTCAAGAAGGCAAATGAACAACACTAGTTTTTTTTACTCATCTTTTTTTTTTCTTTTTCAGAAGCCATCAGCTTGAACATACACGAAGACTGCGTACTATGCGCTTTGCCTCCTGACAAACACAGGAGAGATTTACGGCACAGACAGGATAAAATAACATCCATGGGCAAGGCGGGATTCGAACCCGCGACCACTTGCTTACGAGAAGACTACTCTACCTCTGGGCCCATGTGGCCCCTCCCCTTGCTCATCTATTTCTATTTCTATTTCTATTCTAGAACTTCGACACACATGAGGACTGCGTACTATGCGCCTTACCTCCACAGATTTTTATTGAAGGAAAGAATTTACATCACAGAGAAGGAAGTTACACCCAGGGCAAGGGCGGGAATCGAACCCGCGCCTCTTGAGACTACAAACTGACGGGCAGACCCATTGCGCCGTTGAGGCCCCCCCCCCCTTACTTAAGGCCCCTATATATACGAGCCGGCGCATCAAGATTAAGTTTCACCACTTTGGATCCAGCGCGTGTTTGTGTGTTTGAGTGGTTGTCTTTTCTGGCCAGTAATCGCGTTTTGGTAATTTTTCACTGTGAGGAATTATTAGTGGCACGTGGATTTGGCAAAGCTTAGCAATGTGCCAAAACTTTTTTCTGGTAACCCTACTCCGCAACAATGAAGAATTGAAAGTAAAAGTTAAGGGGTCATTCCATTTTAAATCAACAAATTTTCAAAAAAGTTGTTGCATCACCATTTTTGATTTTGATGAAAATTTGCATGTGTATTCCTTTTACTTCCCAGAGCTCAAAACAGTGTTCATTTTATTTTTAAAAAAATTACCCTTTGATATATAGGCCATTTTTGTTGTTGGCAACAGCGAAAATTGGGCGTTTTGATGCTTTGTTTGATGAACTATAACTTTTTTTCTATCAAAGATTTTGAGCTCAAATATAGCTCATTGGAAAGCTAAGAAAAAGATCTTTTTATATATTCTATTAATAAATTTCAGATTTTTTAAAAAATATTTATTTTTTCAAGGTCAAAGTTCACGACGAAAATAACATTTTTTACTACTTTCGAGCATTAAAAAACCCATGAAGGGTTCAAAGTAACAAGTCGATTTTTTCATCATATATTCATAGTCATGGTTACTTACAGTATAAAAAAAATTGGCTTGTTACTCCACCCCCTTTATGAGATATGCCCCCCCAAAGTTGTAAATTTTTTTAAAAATCCAATTTTCAACGCTAAAAAAATGCATGTGGGGGGCAAGATAAAAGAATTTTTATATGTGGTATGTTAAGTACTTTTTACCAGCTTTCTAATGAAACAAAAGTTGCTTTGTTATTCAAAGGCGTTTGGCAGATATAAGGGACTGAACTTTCAAAAAATTGCGCAAAAACAACACGATTATTTTCATTTTTTTAAATATTTTTTTTTTATTTAAATGTAATTATATACCTTATTCTTTGCTTTAAATGCTAAAAAAAGACTAAGAAGAGCAATGAAGAAACATATTTAAAGTTTAATAAGATAATTTAATATTTTTAACACCTAGGAATATAGAATACCACTAAACTTGTCTCATTTTTAAACATCTGATTGCTACCTATTGTGGAGTAACAGGACTGAGCATTTTTCAACTTGTCCAGGTTTGTTCATACCATGTGGTCATCCTTGTTCTGACTTGCTTTTACATGTGTATCTTAGTTGTCTTTCAAATTCTGAAAGAAGTAGGTTGTTGAGCTAGTGTTTCTGCTGTAAAATCTTGTGAAGCTGATGTGATTTCTTTTCATTTCAAGTTCATTCATATTCACAGAATGTTTTGTTAAAGGTAAAAAACGAAATTCTTTAGAATCCTTAAATATAAATTTAAATTTGTCTTTCTACATGTAAACAGTGAATAAGTTATGTATAACCCTAAATGCTCCATAGGAGTTTTTGAGAATGATTGTAATATATTAAGTTACAGTAGGCAGTCTACTGTAAATAGTATTTCTGAGTACAGTGATAATGATAAAACTTTACTGCACCTGAGAACTAGGTGTAAAACTATTGAAACTGTTTGTACCTACCAGCAAGAAGTTCCATAAAGGTGGAAAAATTTGGCAAGAAATTTTTTTGCATGGTAGGTACAAACAGTTTCAATAGTTTTACACCTAGTTCTCAGGTGCAGTAAAGTTTTATCATTATCACTGTACTCAGAAATACTATTTACAGTAGACTGCCTACTGTAACTTAAAATATTACAATCATCATTCTCAAAAACTCCTATGGAGCATTTAGGGTTATCCATAACTTATTCACTGTTTACATGTAGAAAGACAAATTTAAATTTATATTTAAGGATTCTAAAGAATTTCTTCTTTTACCTTTAACAAAAAATTCTGTGAATATGAATGAACTTGAAATGAAAAGAAATCACATCAGCTTCACAAGATTTTACAGCAGAAACACTAGATCGACAACCTACTTCTTTCAGAATTTGAAAGACAACTAAGATACACATGTGAGATCAAGCCAGAACAAGGAAAACCACATGGTATGAACAAATCTGGGCAAGTTGAGAAATGCTCAGTCTTGTTGTAGGTAGCAATCAGATGTTTAAAAATCAGACAAGTTTAGGACGCCTTTGAATAACAAACGCCTTTGAATAACAAAGCAACTTTTGTTTCATTAGAAAGCTGGTTAAAAGTACTTAACATACCACATATAAAAATTTTTTTATCTTGCCCCCCACATGCATTTTTTTAGCGTTGAAAATTGGATTTTTTAAAAAATTTACAACTTTGGGGGGGCATATCTCATAAAGGGGGTGGAGTAACAAGCCAATTTTTTTTTATACAGTAAGTAACCATGACTATGAATATATGATGAAAAAATCGGCTTGTTACTTTGAACCCTTCATGGGGTTTTTAATGCTCGAAAGTAGTAAAAAATGTTATTTTCGTCGTGAACTATGACCTTGAAAAAATAAATATTTTTTTAAAATCTGAAATTTATTGATAGCATATATAAAAAGATCTTTTTCTTAGCTTTCCGATGAGCTATATTTGAGCTCAAAATCTTTGATAGAAAAAAAGTTATAGTTCATCAAACAAAGTATCAAAACGCCCAATTTTCGCTGTTGCCAACAACAAAAATGGCCTATAGGGGCCTATACAAAGGGTAAATTTTTAAAAAATAAAATGAACATTTTTTTGAGTTCTGGGAAGTAAAAGGAATACACATGCAAATTTTCATCTAAATCAAAAATGGTGATGCGCACCCCATTTGTTGATTTAAACTGGAATGACCCTAAGGAATTGGATCCAAAGTGGTGAAACTTAATCTTGATGCGTCGGCCTGTCTTTATAGCGGCTCTACCCTTACTCATCTATTTTAAGAAAAACTGAACTTTTATTGTAACCGTTACTAGATTTTTCTTTGTGTGGCAACACGAGCGCAGAACGAATTTTGTCAATAAACGCTCGTGTGTGGTGCTTGTGTGTTTTTTTCTAGTGAAGTACAATTCAAATAGAGTACGCTCTATCGTATGCAGTATTACATTCCTCTTAATGAACAAGGTATTTATTTAACCATGTTTTAATTAAAATTATTTTGGTTCTTGTCTGTTCGAGTGGAATCTTGCAACTCAATTTTCTCCCACTTCCTGTGATCAGATTATTTACTAATTTTGTATGTAACCTCAGATCCGATGATAATACAATATTCTGTAATCAAATTAATTAAATAACTATTAATCATTAGTATATATTTATAGCGACATTTTTGAATAAATCCTCCAATACGAGGAAGATAAAATGCTCCTACAAATTAGAATTAAATATCTGTAGTACTCTCTAATTTTTCTGCATCATATGAAATTTGTTCCAATGTTCTAACGCAATTAGAACGTAACTTATAATTGTTTTTAATTTATTTCACGCTAAAATGTGGGTGAGACTTTAATTGGAAATTAACCACTTCCCTTACGATTTTTTTTGGAAAAAATTGCAAAAAAAAAAAAACACATTTTTTTAAAATTTAATTTTGAAATACAAGAAAATGAAGCAATACAAATAAAATATGTAGGTTTCAAGTTGAATTTTTAATTATTTATAGGCGTAAAATCAATTAGTTTCTCCCGAGTTTTCTCGGATTACCTGCAACTCATACGAGCCCGAGATAACTCGGGACAATCAGGCAAGCGGTTAATTGTTGATAGTGATCATTGTTGAACAGTACTTATATTTAAATGTTTGATTTATTTTACTGTTTTAAATTATGATGATTTGTATATACAAGGGATATTACAGATTGAACTTTCGATGAAAGTGCTGGGAAATGTAGCTAAGATGTTATCTCATTAGAGTGTTTAAAGTCGACTGCCAAATTTCATTCACAACTCTATAAGGCAGAAAAAAAATAATTTAAATAAAAAAAGTTTAAAATTTAATATGTTTCTAAAACGGGCTGAAAATTAAAAAATAATTTTTCATCATGCTGCGCGAAAAACATGGGGCGCGAGTTCCACCTACCATAAGAGGTGTAAAGAGTAGCAATCAGCGAGAAAACTTACAACATCCGTTACTATCATTTGCCTTGCAACAAAATTGTCAGTTAAATTTTAATGCAACTATTAACATTTGCTTACTCCCCAGGTTTTTGGCGCCCGATGATGATAAATTATTTTTCATTTTCTGGACCATTTTAAAAACGTCGTAAAATTTAAATATTTTTTTATTTGAATTATTATTACATTTTAAATAGTATACAGTCGAACCTGTTTATCTCGAACCTGCTGATTTCGAAAACCTCTCTGTGTCGAAATTATTCAATTCCTCTGCTTTTACAGCATAAATTTAATGTTTTTTTGACTCTTTATCTCGAATGATTTTTCCCGAAAACCTCTATACCTCGAATTTTGACGACTCTTATTTTTGAATTTCATCTCCAGCCACTTTTGTCAATAATATAACTTGGAGACAAAAATCATCTTTTGTACAATTATTCAAAGACTATGTTTGTACTTAAAGATATGCATTAACTTGCTACCGATATCGTCATCACAATTAGTAAAACGTGGACTCACAGCATGTCGTACAGTAAAATATTCAAAAATATCAATGCAAAACAATGTATTAAGTATTTAACTTTGTTTAAATTGCTTATTTTTGTAAATTTTATCACACCCTCTGTATCTCGAAACCTCCTTATCTCGAATTTTTTTTCTGTCCCGTGAAATTCGAGATATACAGGTTTGACGGTATTTTAATATTTTTTTTAACCTCTTCTCGGCTTTTCCCGAGCTGGACTCGGGCAAGCGAAATGTTCCATTCTGGCTCATCCCGAGCGTAGCTCGGGCACTGCGAAAATTAGCACTGCACAGCCAGTCTTTCCCGAATTTATTTAAATAGATATTTTTACACTTATTTTTAGGAAATGTTGCATGCGAATGATGCTATTATGTTTAAGAAGATCTGTATGTTTGAAAATAAGCATAAAAAAATTGAAATTTTTTGATCCGTAATCCCGAAATTACTCATTTATCTAAATAGATATTTTTACATTTATTTGTAGAAAATGTTGCATGCGAATGATGCTCTTATGTTTAAAAAGATATATATTCATGAAAATAAGCATAAAAAAAATTGACATTTTTTGATCCGTAATCCCGAAATAAAATGAGCCTGGAAGGGGTTAATTCCTGCATTGACATAAACCTCCATATTATCAGCCACTTAAACTTATTATCCTTCCCGCTGGCCCGTTTATGGCAGATTACCGGGCAGAACTGGAGAATGCTTAAATGATATTCATGTAGTCTACTGTAATATTGAATCAAAGGTTGCAGAATAAAAAATTGAGTTCTTTCAAGGTACCGAGAAACTTAGCTCCTGAACTTCGTTGTTTATTCATTTTTTAAAATTATTTTCCTTTTAAAAATCGGAATTCAGACTAGTTTCATGTACAAATTACATATGATTCCTGAATATTATAGGGCTCCCGCATTTTTTATGAATAGAAGTGAAGTCCTGGTCTTAAGACAAGTTTCATTAAATCTAAATTGTGTTCATCGGATAACTTTTTATTTTATTTCATCCACTGTGTTAAGACTTCGATTAATTTTAATGTTAACTGCACGTGGCACAGTAGTCAATCACTATATAATGCCTGTTTTGGGTTTTTGTATTTGATTTCAGTAATAATCTTGTTTTTTTTTTATCTTGACTCTTGACGTTGTGAAGTTATTATTAAGATGCAAATTTTGTTAGTATTATTTCCCATTCTTTTTATATTTGCTTTTAATGTTTTTTAGTTTAAATAACGGTGTTTTATGAATTTTGATTTTCTTAAGTTACATAGAATGAACATGCATTTATGTGGAAACAGCACATGAATTTACGACACGCACTGAAACAACACTTCCAACCGTTGCTCTTAACGTTTACAATATCATGGTATATTCTAAAGATGCAGCTTAATATAATGCATTTTCAATGTACCAAACCGTTGTAATGTTTTATTTTGATCTCGTATAATGGAATATCCATCTTATGAAAATCTATTTTCGTGGCAAAATGGCTATACCATTAAGCGGGCTCGACTGTATCAACATAAAAAAAAATATCTGTATCAATTTTAAAAAGAGTATCACAAAATTAAACTTTCCTTGATCATTGCAAGAATTTAGAAACACCCTGTTTATTTCAATTAATATAGTTTATCGGGACTTGCGCTAATCTTCAAAGTTTTATAACTCGAAGATGATCCAGGGACGTCAGTTCGAATTTCTCCAGGAGGGGGGGGGGGGGGGCAAAGGGTGCATACTAGGGTGGGGCGAAAAATAAAAAGTTTTTCAGATCAACTTCTAATAGTTGCCAAAAGTTGTCTTTGGTGATAGTTAGCTTTTGTGCAAAATTTGAGAAAAATTGGTTCATATCTTCAGGGGGCGCTGCGATCGCAAAGTTTTATCATAGCTTTTATCGGGATTTTATGGTTAAAATATCAAAAAGAATGCCTTTAGCTAGTCTCTTTGCGTTTTTTTTACTCAAAAGATATATTCATGCATTCAAAGCATATGAAATAACTCACAAAAAATTATTTTATATGATATATTTATATTTCAAGCATTTAAAAAGAAACAAAAACGTGAAAAAAAGTGATTTTTTTGAAATATAAATATATCATATAAAATAATGTGTGTGAGTCATTTCATATGCTTTTAATGCATGAAAACATCTTTTGAGTAAAAAAAAACGCAAAGAGACTAGCTAAAGGCATTCTTGTTGATATTTTAACCATAAAATCCATGCTAAAGCTATGGTAAAACTTTGCGATCGCAGCGCCCCCTGAAGATATGAACCGATTTTTCTCAAATTTTGCACAAAAGCTAACTATCACCAAAGACAACTTTTGGCAACTATTAGAAGTTGATCTGAAAAACTTTTTATTTTTCGCCCCACCCTAGTGCATACACAATGTAAAATTTACCAAAAAGTGGCAAAAACCACGCCCACTTATATACCAATGCATTGATTTCCCAAAGTCAGGGGGGGGGTCAATTGCCCCCCCCCCCGCCCCCCTAAATGACGGGCCTGAGATGATCATAAGTTTCAGTTTTGAATTACTGCTTTTACATCTGTGTTCCATGAAGTTCCACTAACTCATTTACGCTGAACATATTCATGTCCCTAAAAAACCATCACCATACATGAATTGTTTATCATAAATAGTCAGATTAATATTAACTACATAGCTACTCTAATAGCTTTCCTCTCAATTTTCTCAATTAAAGCAACTACTGAAACTGTGATAGTTTGATAAATCATTTTTCTTAAAACAGAATAACCGCAAAATTCATAAATTTCCCATTAGACACCCTTATGGGTAAGTTTTATCATTAACTTGGTCACACCCTGGCTCCAGATTGGCAACCTTTAATGATATTGTTCCATGGTAGCATATTATTAATCGAAAAAAATAATCCAATAGGATATTTTTCGGAGGTTGATTAATAGGCCCTCATTTTACTGCTTTTTGATATTTTTTAGGTTAATATTTCTAGTAAGGACATACACTTCATTATGTATTTTTTTTTCTCATCTGATACAAGGCGTGAAGAATTAAAAGATATTATAAAAAATAACGAGAGGAATTGGAAAGTTACGGGTATGGCAATAAATGGTGTCGGTAAATATTTCGGACCGAAATGAAAAGCTGCATTTTTATAGCGAATGGACATCTTTTTTATTATTTTTATGAATCTAAGAGGTTCTTTTTATGAATTTATTATGCATTCACCATCTTAATGAATGATGAAGAAAATACTAACTTTTATTTAAAACGAAAAAGTAATTGGTTCAGGTCAGGGGTTGCCATCACTCCCCCCCCCCCCCGCCGCCCCACAAAGTCGATGGCGTACATTTACCTCAAATTTTACGAGGAACCCCTAAAAGGAAATAAAACACCCTCCGATATTACTTCACCCCCCTAAAACTTTCAACTGCGTAGTACGCGTCCTGAGCCTCCCCCCCCTTCCCCACTTGTGCATCTCTGGTTTAATAGCTTAAAAAAAAGTAGCTTAATAGCTTAAATTTTCAAAGTAATTTCTAACAAGTAACTTTTTTGTGGTGGCACAAACAGGACTACGGCGTCGGAGTTGGATTGATTTGGGGTGAAGTAATTGGAGCCGAGACTCAGAAGGATTAAATTTCCAAGCGTCCAGAGTTGGATTGATTTGGGTTGAATGAATTGGAGTCGGGAATCGGAAGGCTTAAATTTCCAAGCGTCCAGAGTTGGATTGATTTGGGGTGAAGGAATTGGAGTCGGAAGTCTTAAATTTCCAAGCGTCATAGTTGGATTGATTTGGGGTGAAGAAATTGGAGTCGTTAGTCGGAAGGCTTAAATTTCCAAGTGTCAGAGTTCGATTAATTTTGGGGTGAATGAACTGGAGGCAGGAATCGGAAGACTTAAATTTCAAAGCGTGCTAAGTTGGATTAATTTGGGGTGAAGGAATTGGAGTCCTAAATTTCCAAGCGTCGGAGTTGGACTGATTTGGGGTGAAGGAATTGGAGTCAAGACTCAGAAGGCTTAAATTTTCAAGCTTCGGAGTGGCGGAAGGTCATTTTCCTTCCTAGTTGGGAACTCCGCCATTGCTGCGTGAGTCAGAGTCGGAATTTCGCTGATTTGAAAATAAAGGAGTCGAAGACTACGGAATTTCCGGAATAATTGGGAAGGAATTTCTTCTATAGAATGACGTTCTCATGAGTCAATGCGGAATAAGATTTCACACACATTGCAGAAACAAGTGAAAATCGCCATTTTTGGACTTCATCTAGCTCTGAGGTACAGACATGTATTTTCCTCCAAATCGACTCGTTACATTTAAAACAGGGGTTCCCGAACTTTTTTGTTCCGTGGACCCCTTGCCAATTTTTCGAATGTCCCGTTGACCCCCTTCCGTGGGGTTGTTCCAAAACTAATCAGCAATCGTAACAATATAACTCAGACATTCCAAAACCGGGAACCAAATGGTTAAGTTCCATTTATTGATGTTCTAAAACAACCAGCTGGCAACTTTCTAAAAGATTCAGTTTGATAGTTTTACTGCAGAGTAAACAATTAAAATTTAAGTGAAAAGAAATCAGATGAAGAGAACACCGTACTTTCATAAAAATAATCGCGCAACACTTAAATCAGCTAATACTCTTACATAGATTAGGTGTACAAGGAAAAAAAGAAGACTTTTAAGTGAGACAGAGTGAATTTGGTGCATCAACAAAATACCCCTATTTGCATCTTGTGAACCACCAATTTTTCTCTTTCCTTTATATGGACCCCTTCCAAACTCCGGGGGACCCCTGGGGGTCCCTGTGGACCACTTTGGAAATCACTGATTTAAAACAATGGGCCGATGTCTTTCATCTAGAGTTAAAAGACTCGGGCTCGATCCCAGACAAAGGAAGAATCTATACTAGACAGCAACTTAAGTTGACAGTGAACGTCACTACGGGCGGAGCCAGTGAGAGCTCACAAGCAGTTAGCGATCTCCTGTAATTCGCCAAGTAGTCTGCGACGTTTTATTTAGCTAGTTTTTCATAGGCTGACGTCACGAGGTTTTTGTCAAGAAACCTTGCAGTGTGGTATAGTAATTCTCCTAAACTGAACGGCAATACGAACGGCTATGCCAAAAACTTCGAGCTGAAAAGTTGGGAATCGCCTGAAAAGACTAATAAAAAATAGAACGTATTTTTAATAATCTTTTTTAACACTATACAATACACCCGGGAATTTACACGCCCTCTCCCCTCCTATCCAAAACTGAAAATTGGACAGGCATGCTTACGGAGGGAGGAGGAGGTTCATCAGTTGCAGTAGTCTACTCTTTCGTTCATATATTAACACATACAACTTTTTTTTTTTTTGATGCCGTAATTCAGATAACATCTTATAGTACAAAACAATCCTATGCAATGAATCGACGGAAGACGTAAAATATTTTTAAAATGAAAAGCTTTTCTTTCTTATACACTAAAAAAAAAAACCTCTTCACTTAAAAATAATTAGATTTTTGTTTCGCTAAAATGCCAAATAATCACAGACATCCTGTTATGATACTGAATTCTCCGTCACCGAATACAAGAAAACCTGTCATTATCTTCGAATAAACGTCTGCCAACAAAATAGAAATAGAACACAGAACAGTTACCCCCATTTAATCTTCGTATAACAATTCGAAAGCACGTAGCGGCTACGAAATTCTTCCTTAGAAACTATCATTTTCAGGAGCAACTTTCCCACGATTTGCAAAATAAACATCCTGAGTAGAATTCAACTGGTGGTCAACTAAAACAATAACAGGATGTCACTGAGGGTTAAAGAAACTCAATAGTGCAAAATTGCATTTTTAGTTAGTTTTTCTAAACAACTTGGTCATTTCAGTCTTCAGTAAAGCCAGATATTTTTGAAGCTAGTTAAAATTTAATGAAAGGACGGAGCTGGTAGAATTTACCTTTTTTTGTATTTAGTCATAGGGAGTTAGAATGAGTAAATGAAAGATTTTCCCACACGCAAAATAGCTCTTTTGTCACGATACGTAGTGCTTTAGTTTTACCTTTTTCTTTGTAAGGAAAGTTTCAAACGAAAACAACCGAGGGCTAAACAATGGGGCTAAAATAGAAAAAAAGCATTGTTAGTAATTTCTGGGAAACAGGGGAAACGGTATACAGTAACTCTCACCTATACACCGCCTCAATTACGCGCCTTTTTCACATATACGACGATTTTCAATGGTCCCAGCACATTCCATAGCGTAAAAATGATAATATCATCATGTGTCGCTCTAAATATAAAAATTTCACTTATTCACCGAATTTTTCGTAAATTGTGAAAAGTTTAATTTATTTTCCTAAAAAATGAGCATGTTTCTTCACTTTCCTCTTTAATCTTTCGCCTTTATTGCTCACGGAAGGCATTTTTTCCACATGAATTAGAGTTCAGAGAGGGACAATTACTTATTATGGATCGTTTTAAAAGGACCAGTTTGTGATTAAGTACGCTACAATTTTTGTTTTCTCTTTATCATTGTAGTTACGTTACAGTAACTGCGAGACCGTAGTAACATGTTCTTTTTCTATAGAAACATTCTTATTCATTCTCTCATTAGAACTTATGTTGCGTTTTAGACCTTTAAATGGGTTTTCTCGCTTATGCGTCTCTCTCAGTTATGCGCCTTTTTCTGTTGGTCCCTTGGGCCGGCGTATAAGTGAGAGTTCACTGTCCTTTTGACCACTTAAGCAACTACGTTTGATTGAATTTAAAATGAATAAAGCAATTTTATTTAAACAAAAATTAGATTTTATGATAGTATATCAGTATCATAGTTTTAAACACTTGTTGTATCTGTATTCCAAACAAATAACATAAAAATAAAAATGCCGAAATCGCAGTTGTTGGCCATCTCAGTATACTTATCACCCATGAGATCGTGCGTTTATTGGTCTCAAAGAAAGAAAAAATACTAACATGCCATTGCTCAATAAGGAAAAAATAACTCGAATTTTTGACAGCTTGTATTCAAATTTTGTTTTTCGCAATGACGAAATGAGATAGGTGTGTGTGTAATGCTATGTGTGTGTAGGCGTACTTGTGCGTGTACAGGACATAGGAGAAACCTCCTGAAGGAACAGGTGCCGGTGGCTATCTCAGGAGGTAGAGTACCAGAACGCACCCTGTTGTAGCCTCCGAGTTCAATCTGGAAAAGGGACTACATGACAATTGAAGTCGTAATGAAAATAAATAGAAATTTTTTTATGAAATCTAAATAATATTGGCTTAACTCTAAAATTATCTCCTACAAATTAAAATTCCGAAACCAATGTGTCAATAATAGCTTAATTAGCTTACAAATAATTAAAAAAATATATTTCCCTGTATTACTCAAGTTTCTTAGTGATTATTGGCGACTTATTCCATTTTCATAATTTACGAGCAATGCTGTTTGCTAATGGTAACGATTAGCGAGACCCCAAACGTAAGCAATAAATTATCCATCACTTTCATACATTCTGACATAAATGGTTCGAACGAATCGCTATAAAACAAGCAAAGGGTCTCGAAGTCAAATCCGGCAATTACTCTCACCCCAAGAAGCACAGCATATGTAGGGTCTTTCCACCAGTCACTTCGCCAAATAGGAGCATCTTCATCAGGGCAGGTCAGCCAACCAAAATTGGCGCGTCATCGCTGGCCGTAATTGCGTTTTTAGCTTATCCTTAATTCTTTAATTGGGCCCGCGAAAAATAACTAATGTCTTTTTAACCGCTCATTATATCCCGAGCGACTTTGTCAGAGGGCTCCTTGATTAATGATGAGGCTTCAGCGGCGGTGTCGCTGCTTTTACTGAAATGAGGAGGCTTAATCGCTGATTTTCACTAATTATTTCGTTTCGGTGATTAGATGAATTTGTCTATGAGCTCTTTTCTATCAGCTCTTTTCTCGCGCTGAATGTTTAGTTTGTAAAGATACATTGTTCGGTTTGTTGAGTAGAGTAACAATCAAAACTCGTCATAACGTACATGCTTTTAACAGGATGAATTCGACTCGTTGTATCAGCACGTGTCTTTTGATTCAAACACGTATTCGTTGATTTTCACTATTTATTTCTTTTTGGAGTTTAGATGAATTTATTAGATAAAAGCCTTTGCATTACTGGTAACAGCGATATAATAAGTACAAAATGTAACTCGTGATTGTTTTAAAATACCAGCTTTTAAAAGTGGTCTAAAAACTTTTTAAAAAACCTAAAAAAGAAAACATGAACTGAAAATCAGATGTAATTTTCCTTGAAGAAAAAGGACCAAAAATACAAAAGAATACAATTACCATTGACATCCTAGTTCTGTTTAATGCGATTAATGAAATCTAAGCAACAACAAAGGCAACTTTTACCTCATTAAAAGAACAAACTCGAATTAAAATTACGTTGTAAAGCCGTTTCCACAAGGACATAACTTCTTGGGTTATTACATAGCCGAGAATGCAGAAGAACGAGTCCTCTAAATTTATATTACGGTTTTGCGCTTGAAAATTTAACAATAAATTTAGATTTCGTAATTTATTTTTATTAACTTTGTAAAACAGGATGCTGTAATAAAGAATTATAGCCCGATTAACTTTATTCTTCCCTTGCCGTGATCAGAATTCTGATGGATGTAGACCTCGACGTCGAGAAAAGGAGGAACTAATTATGTTCATAAAAGGTGATTCTAAGTGCTGAAACATAAAAAGGTGAGTGCTGTGCGGTTGACAGATTGTCCGAATTTGCCCGTTTATGCGTCAAAGTAAATAGTTTGTGTCTATCATTTTGGAAATAATGTTTTATCTGGATTATAAAGTGTTAGCTTGGGGGGAGAGAGAGAGAGAAGCGATATCCGCGTTCTTGAGGGTCATTTCTGTTGTAGTTTAACCCATTAATGCCAGAGCCCCTTTTTAGGGACGGTTCAAAAAAGCGTCTGAATTTCCCCAAAATGCACATTTCAACCAAATAATAGTGTTCAATTAGTACCTTGATATTGTTTTAATTCGTTATTAACAGATTGCATCACATAACCATTGTAAAGTGTGTTCTGTAGCAGGTTTAATATGATCTTTATCAAAAATGACATCGTTCACAATCTCAAGAAAAAAGGCTAAGTTTTCAATGTTATTCCCAGCTTCCTAGTTAATGTTCATTGCTGATTTTATTTCTTCTGATAAAATGTCTTCTTAAATATTATATCGTAAGCAGAAAAACATTTTAGTAAAAAAAGTATGTACCCTCTGGGGTCTATCGTAACTTTTAAGGGACGATTTTTCTTTCCTTAATAAAAAAATAATTTTTTACATAACATTTTGTTTTATTATTTTTCCTGTCCATTTAACACTGTTTGTAACCAGTATACAAAATATCTTTGGAAAAAAAATGTCAGGCATTAATGGGTTAATAGCTCGATATTTGCATGTATAAATGAAGGTAGGTGGAAAAGGAGGGGTTAGTAATCTTGGGGGTTACATTTGAGGAAGTGGCTCTCGAAAAGAGGTTAATCACAGAGTATTAAAAAGTGATTTGATGGTAGACTTTTTAGTTAAAAACGACAGTGTTAAATAGTTTGCAGGCACCAAAAAACATTTTTAATTAGCATTCTGATGAATGCAGACCTCGAGATTGAGAAAAAGAGGAATTAATTGTGCTTATAAAGGCAAGCCTTAGTGCTTAAACATAAAACGTGAATGTTGAGTAACTAACTACACATGATTAACTTTTTGGCAGAGTACAATATTTACTTGGGTAATAACTATACATGACAGATTGTCCAAATTTCCTCGTAAATGCGGTGAAGTAAATAGTTTATGTCCATCATTTTAGAGATACAGTTTATCTTGATTGTAAAGTTTTATCATGAATATAATCTATTCGCGTTTTTGAGGAAAATTTTTGTTTTAGTTTACTAGCTCGAAATTTAATTGAAATAAAGGTAGGGGGAAAAGAAAGGGTTAGTGATCTTGAGGTTACAATTGAGAAGGCGGCGTACAAAAATGTTTACTAGCTCGATATTTATATGAAAAAGTGATGGTACATGGAAAATAGCGAGCTGGTAATCTTGCGGCTATAGTTCAAGGGGTGACTTCCAAAAATCTGTCTGTCATTTGATGGGTGCGTCTATCATTTTAGAAGTAAAACTTATCATGAATCTAAAGTATTATCGAAGGGATATATCTGCACTCTTGAAGATAGCTTTTGCTGTTCAAAAGCTCAATATTTGGGTGAAAAAACTAAGGTATATGGAAGGTATACTTTCATTTAAAAAAATGTCTATTTATTTGACTGCGAATGAATTGAAAATTTCAGTAACATTTGAGGTTTTCTTCCAATTAAAAAAATTGTCATATACATACAGCCAGACATTTACTAAAAATTACCAAAACGGATTCAGCACGTTTCAAAACATGTAAATCTGTCGAAAATAAGAAAAATTCACGAATCCAATACTTGTTTTCTTCCTTTTAGGTATGGTAAGGAATAAAAATTCATAAAAAACGTAAATGTTTTAATAACCGACAGCGTACCTCAGACGTGAATGCTTCTTCTCCAACTATCGCATCTCATGATAACTTCATTGGAATAACCGCGAAAGAACTTGAAGCCTGAGCACATAACGAAATGGGATTAACCGGAGGATAATTTTTCCTGAAGAACAGTTCATTACCACTCTTCCACAAAGGGACCCGAAGTGTTGACGCTCCCTTGATGAAACATGGGCGCTTCTCTCTCTCTCCCCCATCCTCTTCCTCCTCCTTTTTGCCTTGGTTAGGGAAAAATCCTCTTCTTTATCTTTTTGCGGCTAGTCACTCCTTGATCATCTCTTCTTATTTTCTTCTTTTTCTTCTTTTGTCGTCCGCCCTAATGACGGATGACCCATCTTGAGTCGCTGCCACCTCCTAATGAAAATGAATGAATGAATATCCGAGATACTTTGTCTTTGGCCATCGGGGCTCTATGGTCTTCCGAGACGGAGACTGATGGGTGGGAATGTATAACGGATGATCCAGAATCCGAATGATGGGGAAACAGTTTGCTTGAGCGAATAGAGACATCTCATTATCTCCAGGAGATAACTTCCATGCCTTTCAGCAGCACCTATGCCTGATTTTAATCTTCTTATCCGCTGCGTAATTATGCTAATCGAGTAACATGGTTGAATTAAATTCTTTGGTCTTTAAGGCATCCTTAACTTTAACAATACCGCTTTCTTAAACATTCTGTAAGTGATCCATTTTCGGGTGTATTAAAGCCACAGTAGCTAAAATCAATTGAATTCGCGAAACTTTAGCCCTTGAAGCTTCTTACACACTTAACAATGAGTATTATTTTGTAGTTACCTCTTCAACATATTTTTTTTAATAGTGATGCGTTTTGGGTATGTCGAAATTAAAGCAGTTTAATCCAATTCAATTAGTGAAGGAATGAATGTCCGAGATCAGCCATCGGTATTCTAGGGTCTTCCGAGACGGAGACTGATGGGTGGGAATGTATAACGAATGATGCAGAATCCGAATGATGAGGAAACAGTTTGCTTGAGCGAATAGAGACATCTCATTATCTCATAGAGATAACTTCCATGCCTTTCAGTAGCAACTATACCTGATTTTCATCTTCTTATCCGCTGTGTAATTATGCTAATTAATGAAGATGTCTGGATTAAATTCTTCGGCCTTTCAGGTATTCTTAACTTCATGAATTCCGATTCCCCAAATTTTTACTAAGTGATCTATTTTCAAGTGTGTTAGAGTTACAGTAGCTTAAATCTATTTGACTCGTAGAACTTCGGCCTCTAAAACTTCCTTAAACTAACAAGAGTATTACTTTGTCAGTACCTCTACGATAATTTTTTTAATTAGTGAGCCATTTTTGGGCTTAATTCAACTTAATTCGTGAAATTGAGCTTTTGTGAATGGACGAATACCCGAGATACTTTGTCTTCAGCCATCTCAGTTCTATGGAATTCCTGGACGGAGACTAATGGGTGGGAATGTCCAACGGATGATACAGAATCAGTTTGCTTGAGCGAATAGAGACACCCCATTATGTCCAAGAAATAACTCCTGTTCTGTGCAGCAGCACCTAAGTCTAATTATAATATTTTTATCCGCTGTGTAATTATATTAATTGAGAAACACAGTTGATTTAAATTATTTAGCCCATGAGGCATCCTTTACTGAATGTTCTTATCGATACTTCTTGACCAAATTTTCAATACTGATCTGTTTTCGGATGTGTCAGAAGTGCAGTTATTTAAATCAATTTAATTCGTGAAAAATTTGCACTCGAAGCTTTTTTTTCACTTAACAAGAGTATTATTTTGTCTGTACCTCTTCAATAAACTTTTATTAGTGAGCCGTTTATGGGTATGTTATAATTAATCCAGTTTAATTCAAATTAATGGCCTGTAATTAAGCTTTTGTGAATGGATGAATATCCGAGATGTCTTCAGCAATCAGGGTTCCATGGTTCTCCGATACAGGGACTGATGGGTGGGAATATATAACGGATGATGAATAAACAGTTTGCTTGAGCGAATAAAGACATCTGATTACGAAGATGAGACAACTTCCAAGCCTTTCAGTAGCATCAACGCTTGATTTTCATCTTCTTATCAGATGTATAATTATGCTAACTGAGGAACACGGCTGGATTAACTTCCTTAGCCTTTGAGGCATTCTTTACTTAATAATCTATACTATTTCATTGATGCCGCTTGTCTAAACATCTCAATGAGGATCTGTTGTCGGATATATCAAAGTTGAAGTAGGGCCATTCCACGAAAAAGCTTTTTATTAAAAAGTGGAGATTTTGTTAGTTGGGACATCACAAAATGAAATGGGATTTCTTAGTCAAAATACTTTGTTTATTACCTTTTAAAATTATTACTTTTTTATGAAATATGTGAGCGTCATTTGCTGGACCAAATGACTGCGTTTTCATGGAATGGCCCAGTAGTTTGAGCAATTTAATTGGTGAAACTGTGCACGTTTCGGAATTAAACCATCGTGAAATTCAGCTTGTGTTAGCATTTTGCCTGTTCTATCTGTTATTTCCAGTGTTGTGGACCCAACCAAGGACTTTTTGCGGCAGATCCAACTTCTTTTTTTCCTTCATTTAGAAACTACAGTGAACTCTCACTTTTGCGCCGGCCCAAGGGACTAACAGAAAAAGGCGTATAAGTGAGAGAGACGTATAAGTGAACAAGTCTAATTAAAGGATTAAACGCAACATAGGTTCTAATGAGAGAATGAATAAGAATGTTTCTATAGCTAAGGGACATATTACTACGGTTTGGCAATTACTGTAACATAACTACAATGATAAAGAGAAAACAAAAATTGTAGCATGCCTAATTACAAACTGTTCCCTTTAAAACGATCTATACTAGGTAATTGTCCCTCTCCGAACTCTAGTTCATGCGGAAAAAAATGCCTTCCATGAGCAATAAAGGTGAAAGATTAAAGAGAAAAGTGAAGAAAAATGCTTATTTTTTAAGGAAAATAAATGTTTTTTTTTTACATTTTACGGAAAATTCGGCGCATAAGTGAAATATTTATCTTTAGAGCGACGCATAAACGCATGATACTATAATTATTTTGCTATGGAATGTGTTGGGACCATTCAAAATCGTCGTATAAGTGAAAATGGCCCATAAATGAGGCGATGTATAAGTGAGAGTTCACTGTACGAACGACGAATGTCAATTTCATTTTTACTATATTTATCGAAATGATCGTTACCAAAGATTTTGACTTTTCATAAAGTGCAAAAGTCTTAGATATTGGTTTCAAATTTTATTCTTCCCTTGCAGATTCACTGTTTTGAATTTCTTTGCTCGTAAAAGAAAAGCTTATTTTTACCAGTTTCAGGTTTCTTTTATTTCAAAACCGATCAGGATTTGTTTCCGAAGTTCGGTTCTCTTCTGGCAAAAAACTTTTTAATTTACGCAAATTATTTTTTAGAGCAAGGATCGGTGGTTGAAGTAGCATCTGTTCTAGGCTTGTTTCGAGTTAAAAACAAACTGGCCCATCCGTGAGGACAGAAAAGAGAAAAAAAAAAACATGTTTTAGGTTATAGAAAGCTTTTAAATATCTGAAGAAGTCCAATTTTCTGGAAAAGGCATGGATTAGAGGCTGAAATTCGAAAGCTGCAAAAAAACACTAAAAGCATTTTCAGATTTACACGTGACGTCTCGCATTTTGTTAAAATTATTTATTCCTCATCACGTTATTAAACAAATTAAAAGCGCTAAATGCTTTGCAGCGCTTCGTAAAATTTTACGTTTGTGTAATAAATAAAATATTTTTAGATGTGAAACAGTAATCAAATTCAAAACTTTTGTAAGGTAATTTTTATGAAAAAGATTGAGTGGTGTATATATATATATATATATATATATATATATATATATATATATATATATATATATATATATATATATATATATATATATATATATATATATATATATATATATTAACGTGCTGAGGATTTTGTTTCTTTGCAAGGTAATTTTTCATGGAGAAGTACACTGACACTGCGCTTCTCTATCAGGTATGCTTCAGTTCTTATAGTTTAGCAATTTAAAATGTCGCTTTTTATGAGTTTATTTTTGCATTGCATTCAGTACGGATAGAAAATATGAAACTGCAAACTAATTGTTTTTATTATAACTTTTAGAAACATGGAGCAAATCAAATGCAAAGCATTTGATTTGCTCCATGGGAAAAAGAAGAACGGGAAAGAAGAAGAACGAAAAAAAAAAGATTATACTTGAAAATCTGGCAGTGATCCTTATTTGCGAAAGTATTTATTCATTTGGAGAAAATTCAGTATCTTTTCTTTTACATTTTGTGCCGAAACTTGAAAAAAAAAAAATAATAAATACGTAAATAAATAAAATCAAATTAAACTAAATTAGAATTAAAAGGAAAAAATCTTCATTAAAAAATCATGTCAAAGCTAATTGGTGTACAATTTAATCACTTTTCTAAAAAAAATCGGACAGGAAAAGCATGAATTTCAAACCACTAAACAAACCGAGAGCGCTCACAGGTAACTTTAATTCTCAGGAGTTAATGAAAGGACGCAATAATCCCGTGGGCGAGTATCAAGTCCAGAGAGGAAGTTGATTTTGTGATCACCTTACCGCCCTATGCAGACCACGTACGTCACTTCCGTGACATTACGTGCCGTAATTGCCAGATTCCGATACTTCAACCGTATCGGTGTCCAATTTCGGTTTTATTGGATAGCCATTTTTTTTTCTCCCTTTCAGTTTCTCCGTCAGGTGATGAAAGTGTTAGATTTTTTTTTCTCCAACATCTTTTTCACCCTTGTTTGGAGAAGAGAAATAGTGGAATGTCTGCTGAAAACGATGAAGACGAATATGTTACATAAATGTTTTTGTTGATAGTTTGCTTTTGCGTAAATTTCTGAATTCCTAAAGATACGAAATGCAGAAATTCTAAGTAAGCATTATCGCCATTGTAGGGGTGTGTGTGTGGGGGGGGGGGGGGAGACTCTTCGAGTCAGAAACTTAGTAAATTTATGAACTACAAGCATTAAATTTGGACTGACAAGGAGACCTTACTTCCTTCGGGACGCTGGTTTTAGCCGCAGCTCGGTCTAGTGAGAGCGACTTGCTAGTGTGGTATGTACCTAAAGTTCTACGGTGCACAACTCAGAAATAAGGGAGAAATTGCTTTCGAAAATGTTAACCTCTCCATTTGTCTAAGATCAAAAAATGAGATCTTTGGAAAATTATTTTATCAAAATGAGTTCGGTATTTATAACTTAATCGCCCCCTGGCGATAGAACTGCTTTCACGTCAACACAGATGACGAACCCAACTTGGGGTTTGTAATAAAAGAGACAAGTAGTCGCCGCCTGTATGCATGCAAGCTGGGCCGTGGCAGCGCAGTCGGTAAGGGGTCGGACTCGTAACCGGAGGGTCCCGGGTTCGATCCTCGCCGATCAAAGATCTACCGTCGTTGCTAATGGTGGCTGGGCGACGTTAAATGAGAGTCGTGGTCACAAAGTTCAAGTGAAAAGATACCTCTGGGGATACTGGACCAGGGGTTTGCTCGGCCCTTGGTCTGGATCAAAAGAACAGAGCGCTTTTCAGGGCGCCATCCCGGTTAATCCACGAGTCGTGGTAGGTACGGGGGGCCCTGGTGTGTGAAGATATATGCATGCAAGTCTATTGCAAAATAAAACGCTTTTCAACTTACAGTCCACTCGTTTCTGTGTCCATCATTCTAAGTCTGCATAAGCAACTTGTAAGCTCTTGCGTATGGTTATTTTACAAAAATATTAATTGGTCAAGATAATTAATTGTAACAACAGTGTCTATCTCCAAGATGCAAACTCAGTAGCTAAATCTAAACTTAGAGATAAATCAATCCAAGTGAAATACCAGCTTTGTGAAATAAATACGAGTCGATCAATAACAAAAACTATAGCCAGGCTGAGAACCGGCCATCACAGGGGCATGAAGATTGATGGAGAGGGTAGAAGTGTTTATAGAAACTGTTGTAATTGCCTAGACACACAGCTTACACTTTGTCATATCTTTGAGTGTCCAGCAATAAGTGCGAACCTGAAAGAAATTGGTGTATTGCCGTCACTTGTAGACCTTTATGACGATAACATCCAACAAATCGCGAAAGCAGTTATAAGGATCCATGGAGTTATTTAGTTCGGCTAAGTCATAGACACGACAAAAAAAAAAAAAAAAAAAACAATTGTAAATAATCAAATTTCAAAATTGTCGTCATTGCGAACCAAATTGCGAGCTTGGACACATGGTGAGGTGAACATTTTCGAAAGCAATTTCCCTCTTATTTCTGAGTCGTACACTCAAGGACTTTGGGTCGATACTACACTAGCAAGACTCTTTCAATACACAGAGCTGGCGGCTAAATCTCTGACCCGAAGTGTGTAAGATCTCCTTGTTCGTATACATTTTTTTGAGAAGAAAGTAAAGGAGCCATACTTGTATCGCAGTTTGCTTTGTGTTTAATGTCTGACTAGCTTCGTAGTCCGGCGTTGTACTGTCTATTTCGAAAATAAAAGTTGTGTCAAGTAACGTACAGTGAACTCTCACTTATACGCAGGCCCTAGGGACCAAGAGAGAAAGGTGCATAAGTGAGAGAGACGTATAAGTGAACAAGCCTATTTAAAGGCCTAAAACGCAACATAGTTTCTAATCAGAGAATGAATAAAAATGTTTCTGTCGAAAAAGAACATATAACTACGGTTTGGCAATTACTGTAAAGTAACTACAATGATAAAGAGAAAACAAAAGTTGTAGCATAACCTATTACAAACTGTTCCCATTAAAACGATCCATAATAGGTACTTGTCCCTCTCCGAACTCTAGTTCATGCGGAAAAAATGCCTTCCGTGAGCAATAAAGGCGAAAGATTAAAGAGGAAAGTGAAGAAAAATGCTTATTTAAAAAAAAAAAAAAAAATTTTTACATTTTAGGGAAAATTCGGCGCATAAGTGAAATATTTATCTTTTGAGCGGCGCATAAACGAATGATACTATAATTGAATCGTTTATTTCGAAAAGGTAACATCTCTATTTTGAACTCCTCTGTCTCTTTAGAAAATTAAACAGCGCACGGTTATATTTTTGAATGTCATAATTAATGGTTATTTGGTAAATTATTGCAGTAATTGTGTACTTAACTAAAGGCATTTTTTCATTGATTATGCCATTCAAAAATATAACCGTGAGCTGTTTAATTTTCTAAAGAGACAGAGAAGATCAAAATAGAGATGTTACCTTTTCAAAATAAACGATTCAATTATTTTGCTATGGAATGTGCTGGGACCATTTAAAATCGTGGTATAAGTGAAAAAGGCGCATTGAATGAGGCGACGTATAAGTGAGAGTTCACTGTATGTTCAGTAACCAGGCTCACATGCAGGGGCGCCCCGAACAAAAATTTTTGTGAGGGGGGAAAATTATCAATTTGTCGAATGAAGTTCCAATTTTACCGAATGATAAAATACAAGTATGCACACATGTCGTTTATGCATAACATTCAGTGAGAAAAAAATATTAAACCAATTCAAAAAAGCCAAACAGAACAAAAAATCTCAATGTTCCAACATTGCTTTCAAATTACCGAATCGTCAGCAAAATATGCCGAATACGGAAATTATTGGGAGGTCGCAGTGACCTCCCGTGACCTCCCATCCGGGCGCTCCTGCTCACATGAAAAAAAAGAAAAGCGTTAAATTTCCCGTCAGCGTGTAGAATAGCCCATGGGGAAAAGGGGGTGGTATAAGGCGAAATACGACATTTTGTGACACAACGTGGAAGTGTAGGGGGTGGGGGGGGGATAAATTGTGTGAAAAGCAGTGTGGTATTATAACTGCCAACAGTCTTTGTCGAACTGCCCAGCTTTCCGGAAAACATCTAATACTATTGAATATAACTAACAGTATTATGCGCTTTTAAAAAACCGCTTGACATGTCGCACCCTTGCTACAAAAGTGCCACAACTGAAAAATTGTAATTTTTGAGTTATGACCGTCATTAGACGTAGTTTACACGTCTCTACCAATCTTCAAAAGAGCCAGAAGTTGCATTGAAAAATCAGCCGCCAAAGGGCAGTTATGTTGTTATCAAGATGCTAGGACTCCTTTCACTGAAATGCCACATCTTGAGTTGTCTTCCAGCCGTCGTAGAGACTAGAACAATGACTAATGATCATAGTTTGAGATGCATCGGTCTTCATATTGACAAATTCAAAAATACTAAAATGTGCCTAGTCAGCCCAGGAACAGTTTTTTTGCAATTCCTGGAAAACGTAGTTTTTTGAGTTGTGGCACTTTTGTAGCATGGGTGCGATTTGGCAAAGGAGGGGGGGGGGGTAAGGTGAAGTGTAACAATTCGTGACTTATGGGGGGGGGGGGGCAATTTTTTTTGAAATAGTGTGACCATCATTTATAGACATCCCCTAATCACATAACACCGTTTAGCGGAGGGGTGGGGGCAGTTGGAATATGAATCAGATTATTCCAGACTTTAAAACGCTTCTCAATCACAAACAAAATCGTTGGGAATTAATTAAGTTTTTATTTAAAGTGTTCGAGAGAGTTCCTAATCAGTCCAATCTCCCAAACCTGTCCACTGTTAAAGATCTCTTCCGCAGAGTTTCGGAAAACTGTAATCCATCGTTTCACAGGACTTCGGCAAAAAAGTGCGATGGGGGAGGGAGATATACATCGAATTATAACCTGTGTGAAAGATTCGTTTTATTGTTATGAGTTGGAGATTTTGTGAGAAACCTCCCCCCCTCCCCCCCCTGTTGGGATCTCTTGTGAAGGGTCGTTGGGCCCGCTAATGATCATTTGGAGATGAATCGTGGGTAGGAGGGGCATCTGATGTTCTTGGCAGGGGTTGCCATATGACAACTTGCTTCGTTTTTGCGGCATAATCAGGAGTTATTTAGGAAACAAATCTTAGTGGCAATAAAATTTCAACTATAGGGCATCTTGAAATGTTTGGTTAATGACGAAATGATTCATGAAAATTGCGTTAAATATTGCTCATACGCAGATAGTTTGATTTTGCAAGGCGAATATTTTTAGACGAGAAAAATGTACGAAAAAAAGTTGTCGTTGTCTTGTGACAGCTAAGTTGGCAATTTTAGGGTGCGCCGCTTCACTTTTCAACTATACTGTCCTTTGGTGGGAAATCCAAATTTCACAGTGAACGCGTCCCTTTGCTACCCATTTATAGGTAGGCAACCATTTACACCTCAACTACACATGCATACAAGGAAAGGACAAGGATAAGAGAGAGGAAGTGCATCCTTGCCACAGTATTGTACTATATATAAATATATATAGTATGAATATTTGTAACTGAAAAACAACTTCGGATATTCATCTTAAACCCATTTATGCCCAAGTTTTTTTTTAACAAATTTTTTCAGTTTTTATCTGCTTAAAACTCTTACTTGGAATGGTTTACATACATTTTAGGCGTCAAATAGATCGCCGTTGCCATGTTTATGAAGTTATTTAACGTCCTGTTTATGGGACACTGGGCAGATATGTGCGCAAAATACGACCTTACTTGACTTTACTTTTGTAAAGTAACATTACAGAAGGCATCTCTGATCAATGTTAAGCAAATTACTTTAAAATAGTTTAGTTTTATGAAAAATAAGTTCGCAAAAAACAATTACTTTCTGTGGCTACCCAATACCCATGCTGGATCGTTGCTTGACTGATTTGTCTGAAAATAGCTGTCAATAATTAAACTCTGATGTCCAAATAGTGGCTCTAACTGATTTTCTCAAGAAGAAGGACTATTTAACATGTGAAAAACAGCTTTAGTAAAATGCTATACTCATTACAGGTTTTTGCATGCAGTAACTAATAAGCGTCCCGTTTTTAGGCTACTGGGCTTAAATGGGTTTACTGCATTTCTTGTATCGCAGATTGCAATATCTGTTAGGGCCCTGCTCCACATTGACGTAAAGCAGAAAAATAAAGCAGAAACGTAAAATGGATTACATAGTGTTCCTATGGAAAGTACCCGGATTTTCGGTTTCTGCCGTCGGTTTCGGTCGCGTTTTACGCTGATGTGGAGCAGGGCCCTTATAGTTCCTAAAATATGATTTTTGAAATTAGGCTACCGTCAGTTTCCCCCTTTACTGCATACAACTGCAACTCGCGATTCTGTCCATACACACATAACTTTCTCAAGTTAGATTCAAAATCCTCAAGCGCCCAAGTAGTGAAATATTGGCGAGGCCTTGTTACGGGGATGTAATTATTTTTCCCGCCAACAGCAACCCTGCCATTTTGGGTGCCTTATGAGTATGAGAGCTATCGAACCTTAATATCAGTTTCACGCATCGAGGGGCATCAGAACAGATAGTTTGCGGGTCATTCTGTAGGGAAGGGGGTTTCATCCGTCAAGAAATAGTGGGCTCTATTCTCACGTTTTGATCATTTTTTAGGTTTTTTGTAATGTTGTTTATCCACTCGTAAAAAGCCTAACCGATGCTTGATTGTATATCCGGGCTATTTATTGCTTTCTCGTCTATCACGGGGACTATTAGTACAGTAGAGCTTCGTTCTACCACAGAAACTTGGGGACTGATATTGCACCCGCGTTATAATTAAACCGCTGTATAAAAGAGTTCTATTTTTAACCCTTTTCCCCCGAAGGGACTCAGAAGTTCTGTTTATATTAATTTAGTTTTTTAAAGCCTAAATGGCTGGAATCATGCTGGAGATTTTGAGTACCACTCCTTGTATTTCGCTGAGAGGTCGACAGATGGTACCTGAGCAGGGGTGCCAATCCCCCCCAAGCTCAATGGCGCAAATTCCCCCCCCCCCCCCCAAATTTGACACAACCCTCTTGTGCTTTTTATTTTTTATTTTTACCCCCTCTTTTTTACTAAATTTATTTTTTTATATTATTTATTTATGTATTTAAATATTTATTTATTTTTATAAATTATAACTATTATTTTTTTATTTATTATTAATTTTTGAAAGTGCTAATTATGCGCGAAATGGAATCGCTTTTGTTCTTTTCCAGGCACAACGGAAAGGAAATAAATAAATAAAAAATGCACGAAAGGAAATAAATAAATAAAAAATTATAACAACGAAATAAAAAAAAATAATTTGATTAAAAAAAAAATAAATGAATAATTTTTATTTGAAAAAAATCAGCAAATAATTTAAATTAAAAAAATAAATGAATTAAATAAGTATTAAATTAGTTTTTAAAATCCCCCCAAAAATTTTAATGGCGCAACTTGCGCCATAATCCCCCCCCCCTACCTGTGGGCACCCCTGTACCTGAGATCGGAAATAGTTTTCTTAGGGGCTCTAAGGCGTAGGGGCCTTAGACCCCCGAAATTTTCAAGATTTTTTTATTCGTTATGCATGTTGTTTGATGTATTTTCAACTAACCCCCCCCCCCCACAAAAAAACCATAAAAATTACTTATTAGATTAATTTGGGACATAAAGGGTTAAACCTCGAAGTAACAAAGAAGGGTAGTTGGACATATATGGGTATCTGTGTAGCTCTTTATTTGTCTGTGGCATTGTAGCTCCTATACTAGAATTCAACTTAACTTGACACTGAACGTCACTACGGGCGGAGCCAATAAGAGCTCACAAGCAGTCAGCGATCTCCTCTAATTCGCCAAGTAGGCTGTGACGTTTTATCTAGCTCGTTTTTCATAGGCTAACGTCACGCAAACGTCACGCTGACGTCACGATGCTGTTGTCAAGAAAGGTTGCAGTGTACTATAAACGGGTGAACCGATTTTGATTATTTTTTTTTTCTTAATTACTAATCGCACTTGTAGGAAAGGAGACTTAATTCAGAGCATTCTTTGCAAATTCTCGTCTTTGTATGAATTTAATTACCGAAGGTATGAACTGAAAACCTTGAAAATAATTTTTATTTTTCGAAAAAAATTTGCAAATTTTATAAATTAGTTATAATCGGAGAAGCGGAATTTTATGCTCCTGATGGAATTCGCTTGAAAATTCTAACAAGTTGTATAAAACTCAAATTATAATGTTTTTTTGCAGATATTAAATACAATCTAAGCCTTCATTTAAGCGATTGGTAACGATGTCATTACTGGCCAACAAGGAAAGGAAGCTCAACGATTTAAAACTTTTATTTCTTCCGGTTTTCTATTTTAATAAACGACATATTTCTAATTCAGTTTTAGTGTGCGAGAAAGAGCTTGAAGCTAATGTGGGTTTTTGATAAAAGCTTAAAAAAATTACAATCTGTTTGATTCTGTAAATCATATGACTATACTCTGCGTGTCGATAGTTGGCGTGTGAAAGCGAAATTAATTTCCCGCTCTTCGCACTTTCCCCCTTTTTGTTCTAACAGTTACGGCGCTATGGACTTTTTTCTCA